>CM046061.1:16166808-16766808 GCA_025215515.1 Schistosoma japonicum | reverse complement strand
TTGGGAAACCAAAATGAAAACCCTGTAGATGAAGTAATATTTCACCCCCCCCCACCCTCCCTCCGCTACCTAACCATTGAAAAACTAAATACTGATGCACATACTTATGGAGTTAACACATCTTATCTAAAATATATGAATAAAATAGTTCCAGCAGAAAAACTGGTAGAAAACTTTTTTCACTGGATGTAAATATCTGATAATTACTACTAAAAACCATTCACAAAACTAACTTTTATCAAAAACTACATTTCCAATACAAATCAAACAGAAATGTGTTGCAATAATGTCTGTTTGATTGTGAAAGTTTTTACTGCAACAAAGATTGTAGTAACAAACATATACGATACCTCCAAAACTTCTAGATAAAAGTCAAAGAAACTAGATGAACAATGAAACCTTTTTAACTTAAATAAGATAGGTTAGAAACTTCTACAGGCGTTTGGACAATCGACGCGTCATTACGCAATCATACAATAATAAGTTTCTAGATATGAAACAATTTAATTAGATGATTTCTATACTAACTACATACGAATGGTTTTATATCTAAAAGAAGGTTATGATAAGTACAGCTATTGTTTTCACTTATCTATTTTCGTAATCAACCCAAGATTCCAGCTGAAAGTAGCATGAATAGTTATGAAAATCTTCAAGTCATTGATATGCGCATTACCACATAACACTTCGAAACAGGTCTATTGTTATTACGTATAATTGAGTAGTGTTTTCCAGGCTAACCATAAGTCCGCTGAAATAATTTAAAAATGTTTATCCTAGCTGAAAATTCTGATATCTGTTATAAACAGACTTCCGTTTTTAAATGATTGAATATTGTCACAGATTGGCGATGGCAAGGTATCACTGAAAACCATTGAGTAATAAACAGCCTATTCATCCTAGTATGGAACTTCTGAACAGTACACACTCCAGATCCCATCCCACGAACTTCACATTGGCGAACACTTAATCATCTGAAACACTGGACCAGCCACAATCCAATCCTAGAATTAACACTTCCATCAATTTGTGATATATAGTGCAACGATCATCCATTGTTATTGGTAATAACTGTCTCCATCTCGATAAGTCTGAGCTCCACCAGTAACGACTTTTCACTAGGGCTAAAGGATCATCCTGAAGTCAGGTTTTTTGCCAACCTGAAGCCACTGAGGGGAATCTTGGTGCGTACGTTGCTGAGGAGTTTCATACTGGGATGAAATAGCTGTCCAATGTTCCCTGGTTTTCAATCATGTCATACCAACATCAATCTGTGACGTATTCTATCAAAAAAATACTAATCCCCACCAAGATAGTTATCTCAATTCAAATTTTTTGTTTAATAATATACGAAATTTTTGATAAAGAGAAAACTGAATAAAAAATTGTTCTTAATTTCTTATTTCATATACTGATTACGTAAGAACCGTCCGAAAATAACTTAAGCGAAAAATTTTATTCATGAGTTGATTTTTATATTGAAAGTGATCAATTAAGTGTATAACTGAAATAAATGAAATTTTCAGCTTTTTGGATTTCAATTTAAAATTATACTAAAATATTCATGTTACTTAGATAACCACTGAAAATCTAAAAGATCTGGATATATGGTTCTTTGAAGTATTAAACTCTTCATTTGTACTCATTTGCGACCACATCACTGATTAAACCTTAGATATTCAAGTTATGTGGTGATTAATTAGTTATCATCTAATAATTTATACTCCTTACTTCAGTCAGCTCAATATTGTACAACTTCGTCTAATATCATTAAAGAGTAACTATATTACTCTTAACAGAGTTCAACTCTACTTCCCATTTCTTCGAAGTAAAACTTTGAAATTATAGTGTATATTACTAGATTTTGTGAAGACTGTTAAGTGTGTAGCTTCATGTCCACCGGTTTCAATGAAAATATGTGCCAAGAGATTCATGTCTTTCAATGGTTATTTGACATAAGTCAGACTATTATGGGAGACTCTGAAGTTGACATTCTCAAGATCATTCATTAGTAATAATGAGATTACTATAGGGAGCGTTTAAGATCAATAAGTCAATAGATAGTCTTATACTTTTCTCATAGTTTGAAATATGAAACTGTTGATTTTCAAATGGAAACGAGTTGTTTTATTATGTGCTAATTATATGTAAATTAGAAATCGTCATTAACAATTTCCACCCCTTCCCTCCCCCACACACACTATGACGTTCTTAACAGATACTTTGTTGCTTTATGCTACATTCTTCTTCCTTCTCTAATTACCTCCTCAATTAAGTTGAAAAGATTGGCTAAGTGAGTAACTGAACTAAATGTAATTGACTTTCAATGGTGATACAGTTTTAAAGTGTATCGCCTACGTGGTTTATTCTGTCCATCTTAGTAACGACTTTTTAATCTTAATAACTATATGCATTATAATATATACCAAGATTTATTAATCTTCAGTGTAATTAAAATAGTGAAACACCCTAAAGTATGTAAAAGATACAAATAAGATAGTCTCTATTGACCAACTACTACAGTGGGAATAAATGCTTATTTTACTTGGGATTGAATATTTGACCAAGGGGTTATCGTAGAAAATAGTAAATTTGAAACTTTAGACAATTATCTGAATCTGATTAGATAACTAGTGAAAACCAGGAATATTTCCAGTGGTCTGAATTTAGAAATGCAAGCCATCAGATATCAGTTTAGTGGTCTAAAGTTCACCAAGTATTCACCAAGAAGACTGTGGACGCTTTGTTTGATACTTACGATCAAGTAGGTAAAAGGAACCTCATACTTAAGTTATCTGACTATTCAATGTTTCTTGGTTAATACTGGTTGTCTAACGAATGTCATTCAACGATGGGTAACTGACAATTTGTAGTTTTAAATGTACACAAATTAACTTCAGTTGTATGTATTGAATTAGATTTACGTTAAAGAATACTTCTATTAAGATGCGTCTTGATATCATTGATTTACATATCACACATGGTTTATTAGACAACATAAAGATACATACACTTTCTTACACTTTACAGAAGTAGTTCTTAATAATGAGTCAGTATTATATGCAAACTTGAATACTGCATTTTTTTACTGATAGTAAACTACAATATTAACTAGTGTCAACTAGAAGCACCAATATTGAAATGTTACTGAGTTTTACACCTACAACTTCCTATGAAATGAATTCGACAATCAATAATGATTGAAAGTAAAAAATGTTTAACATATCTAACTTTATCCAATGTCATTCAGTTTCATTTACCATTTTTGGCATTACAATATAACTAACCAAATCACTAATAGTGATAATTCTCACAGAACCATAGCTGATTTTTACTGGTTAGCGTTTTTTAGGAAGGTTGTTATTTTACAAGATGGTGTTTCTAACCTCATTCCCAACCCTCCTTTTTTATCCGGGTTTGGGACAGAGAGCAACCCTAAGGGGATTCCAGGCGGAGTTATAAACATAGCTACCTGTGTGAAATTCTGCTTTAGATTATTATAGACAAGCATAATAAATAACATCATCGATTGATTGTAATATAAAGTACACAATTCGACATTCTTTACAAATACCCACACACACACACATACACTTCCTATACTAATTGTGATTATATGCTTACTAGTAACTTAATTCGAGGTGTGGGGGGGTAATCGTTCTAATTAGGTGTAGTGACCAATTAATTGTTTTTTAATTATTTGTAGCTATGAATAGAAGCCAATAGGTATTAACTAAATAGTAGCGTTGTGAATACACACTGGTGATGAATCCTATACTAAGACGAAATAATTGTTCCATTTTGTTTTTAGTTTATATTGGTTACCTAAACTAATAATAACTATAATATAGTTGAAGCAAATATAAACATACATAAATATATCTGTACATTCATATGTGATTGTTTCTCACATGATGAACAATTTGATCCGTTGACATGCATTAAAGTTTATGTATATGGTATACGACAGAATAAAAAGTTGCCTAGATTTATATAACTAAAAACATGCTTAAAATCAATAAACAAACTAAATACAATGAAGTAGGATGAATTTGTATATTCCCATTGATTTGTTATAGACAGAATCCAGTCAGTCACTGTTGCTATTAAATGATACTTGTGAATATTCGTTATATCAAAGTAATCCTCTCAGGATGTACATCTAGCAACAGTGATTGACCAGATTCAGTCTATAACAAGTCAATGGGTATATACGAATTCATACTACAATCAATTTACCTATTGCACAAGTGTGAATGTCTGGACTCAGTAGTCTACTGGTGAACGAGGTAGCCTTTGACACGAAACGATCGAGTTCGAATCCCACTGTGAACATCAACATTTGGATCCAGGTACATTCAGCTGACGAGTCCCAAATAGGACTAAATGCGCGTCCTGAATTCCACTTGCCAGTCACAATCCAAATTAAATAAATACAATCAAAGTTTTCCAAAATATTAAATAGATTTATTCTTATTTATCTCTATGTTTTTCTGATTACTGTCGCTAACTGATGAATAGTTAAATTGTTGATGTCAGTATATAGTTGATAGGTTTATCTACATTAAAGTTGATAATTAACTGAATTATTTATTTATTATTTTATCAATGGATTAGAATAGCAATCATCAATTGACTGATAATATAGTACATTAGTGAATACATAAGTAATTGTTACCAAGTGCAACATAATAATTGATATTTAAGTGTATATGGGCTTCTATACAATTAACTTTCAGGAATAGGAAATATGTGATCTCTAGATGATTCAATTTTGTGATAGATTCCTTAGAATTCTCAGATTAAAGTCATTAACCAAAGAGAATATAACAATAACTAGTTGATAAACTAAGAGGATAAATGGACGTACTTTGACTAAATTATTGATTTGTTCTGAACTTAATCTAAAACTATTGGATCATAGATTTAACTATTTGATATTGATACCTAAGTAGTATTTTTCGTACTTCTCAGAAGTCTTCTATTCTTCAAACCAAAAATTAAATAAAAAAATTAGAATGTTTAGGGTTGGTTTATATATTGATGGTTAGAAAACAAGAGTATTTGTGACATCACATATTAACTTGCTATTGCAGTAGCTTCTGAAAAATATGCTATATTGGATAAAAGAGAGTTAATGAATAATCCTGTTCTACATCGAAATCAAACTAACATTCGATAACCAATTCCAGGTGTATTCACAACTACTGATTAGTTTTCAGTCAAAATGTACTGAAGTTCTAGTGAGATTTGATGGCCTGTTGGACTCTATAAACTCCAAACAAGTTCGATGGGTAATTCCTAAAGTTCTAGCAAGATAGTATGATTAATCGATTTAGACAATGTTTGGTGTAAGTTAGACGCCATTAGTTGTAATGAATGAAGGATATGAATTGACTGAAATTAGAAGTATAAGTCATTAGATGACACCGTAATGCTCTCAAGATTAGGAGTTTAGGCTTAGAGTGAAGCCACGTAAAAGTATCAGTGATAAATCTCTTCATGGAAGGAAACATCTCTTCACTATATGACAGTCCTTAACCTTCTTTATAACTAAAGTTAATCTGTCACATATAACTACATCTTTCAACTGTATCAGAAGTAGAACAGATGACAATACTGAAAGAATAAAATTGCAGAGAAATTCTTCTTTAATGATTACTTAACTGAATATCTTTCAAAAATAATACATAGAATATTTCTAATTAGTAGTTAGTTGCTGTACACATACTTTCATAAGTGTTCATGATTACTCCTTGCATTAATAATAACTCTTTTCATTCTCGTTTATGTACGATGAATGAATTGCATAGTGATCTATCATTCTCTAAAGGAAAAAAAAAGAAAGAAAATATATGAATCACCATAATTACAAGTGGTAAGGTTAGGAGAAATTAAACTGGAAACAATTTTAAAAACTTTTACAAAAGCATAAAAGTTGAAATGACTAGCCAATGGAAGTCAAATTATAACGATCACCTGTTAGACTTAGAAAAGGTGATTTGTTTGTACTATGCTTGAGCAACCATAGTCTACGTTACACGTATGAATAGACAGAACAAGTACTGATGAATGGGAGATAAGACTGAATTGTCTATCGACTGGAAACAATGGCTTTTATATATCATCTACTAAATCAAACACTAACAAAAAGATACATAAATCATTAAACACTAGACTAGGGGATATTGAAGTAAAATAAGATCACAATAATTACAGAAGGAAAACACATATGACATCAGTTAACGAGTTTAAGAAAAATTTACAACTTATGCAATACGAATAACATGGTTACTAAGTGTTCAACAAATGTAGTGTAACAGTAGAAAACCCAACATCACGAAGAATCGATTGTGATTTCGATTATTTTCCACGATATAACAAAATTAGTAAAATATTTTTAGCAGATACAATCAGTTAATAAAAAAGACCATTCAAAACATATAACAAGTGTACACTGTATAAAAAAATGGAGACCAAGAAGTCTTGAAGGATAGTACACTATCATGTATTAACTAAGGTTTACATTACTAATCAATAGTTGTTGTATCAACAACAAAATATAGACATCCTATGCTTCACTTAATTATGAAGTTGTTGATACTACACCATGAAGGAGTTTTAATTAGGTGATATTGTATCAAAGTATTAAGGATATTGACTCTCTAAAGTTACAATAATTCTAAATAAACAAACAAGTCATCTAATTTATGCTGATCTCTTCCACAAAACTTGATCTGTTTAACTGGCATTACAAAATCAAATAGTTCAAGTTGAGCTAGTTTCATCTAATTAGCAATTACTTTCATTTCAATTCCATAACATTCAATTGTATTAATTTATTCAATGTCTTTTTTCTATCATCCATGTTAATTTAGTTGTTGTTTATTCAATTAATGATTTTGTTTAATTAGTAATCTCTGTAATTAATTGATATATAAATGCATTAAAATAAAAACAGTCTTGATTCATACTACTCAACCGTTTGCTTCATCATTCCAATGTTTATTCTTCTATGATTTATAGCTAAGTATTAAAGAAGAATGAGTTAAATATCATGCATTTCTTGGTTATGTACTAAAGTTTTTTTGTCTGCTAACTAGATGGGATTCATAAGTCAGAACCCGGTTAATACCTAGAACACAATGCACAGATATCTAGCCTGTTATTTTAATTTTACATGATATGTATCTCATCTAGTACAAGTCTACGATGGAATCTTTTTAATAATTTCTTTGACGTAATTGAGTATTGTGGAGATTGGTGGATATTAGTTTAATATCAAGAATTAGTCTGAATTAGAAAATCATAGATCATCAGGAGACATGTGAGAGTTAATTCGTGCTAGCATGAGAATCTCCTGAAATGCGCATCCACGACCTCATCGTATATCGAATCCAGGAACTTCTGGCTCTGCGGTGAGCTTCATCACCATTAAACTATTAAGCCAGATCTTACCAATGGCACTTGATAGGACTGAACAAATATATCGCTAATTGACTGAGTTTGAGATATCAACCATCGGAAGTCAGCTTCATAGTCCATTGGTAGGGTGTTCGTTGCCGAGGTAGAAGTCCCTCGTTTTGATATCCGGTGGAGTAATAGGTGCTCATTTCTGGAGATTCTCCTACTAAAACCAGACAGCTGTCCAGTGCTTTCTGGTGACCAGTAATTTTCAAACTCAGACCACTTCACTATTTCGAATTAACATCCTTCAATATTTACTCAGCAATATTATCCTAGTGATTAATTTATTATTTTGAATTCTTTCAATATTTTTATGAAGTGTATAACTAACATGTGATATTTACTTTGTCGAAAACTTACATATTGACAAAATTCAAGTTTACTTCTCATTGTACACTCTATCGACAGAAAGTACTTAATTGTAGCTACTTGAAATATTTACACATATAGACATAAAAAATCTAATGCATGTTTGTTGACACCTAATGAATTTTCATGTGAATTACTTTCAAGTAAAGTTAGTTAAAAAATTAAGAATATGCCTTAGAGTTAACTTGAAATTTAACTTAAAGAATATAACAAGTTAGAGAATATGATATGATTAGAAATAGGTGAGAGATAGAGAAGGTGAGAGGATTAAAGAGAGTAATAGGGGAAAGTGTACGGAAAGAAAGGTTTTTATAGATGATTGATTATTAGGTATAAAGATAATTTAAGTTGGACTGGAAAGTTGGATGCAGGAGGAGTGCTTCGTTTTCTCTGGAACTTGTCATTTGGAAGTACATGCACTCCACTGTTGATGTTCACACCATAACTCAAATCCAGGTCATTTCGTGTTAAACGCTACTATGTTCACTGCTAAATTTGTGCAGCATGCATATTTAAATCTTTCTGTTAATCTGATATGAACTGCAACTGATAACAACAGAGACTTATTGATTTCAGTCCACATCAAATCAACTGGGGAGATTCAAAATATCTACAAATTATAAACGAAAAAGTGTCCTGTGAATGATTTTCGTCTTAATCTGATACCAGATGAAGATGGTAGTGAAAAATGGTAAATACTGGATAACAGTTCAGTTCTATTGTAAGACAATTTAGTTGTTCTACTATTTTGGTTATGAAATGTTTAAGGATTCCTGTTCATAATCGATATCAGATAATCATTATTGCACTATGTTGAACTGATTTAGGTAAGAAAAATATACCACTGAATATCAACCAATTAGTCTAAATTTTAATGCACATCTGAAAGTTCTAAGTTGAGTCGTAGTGTATAGTGCAAAGAAATTTCATACAATTCTAGGACACCTATTCAGTTCCCCTCTGCTTTCTATATGATATCTTTGAATGAAATCCGATGTATATCATCCAAAAATGTGTTTAAATTGGACCACTCATTAACATGACAAATATTTACTTCACCACTTCTCATGTTTGATGTGTAGTATACGTTTGTGTTTTCTATTCACTAGATGAGTGAGTACTTTATATTATGGTGCAGTTCTCATTAAAGATTCTATTCTCAGCTATTAAAGGTATTTACACTTATCTGTTATGAACAGGTCAGTTTACCACAAACCCATAATTCGAATAGAAACGATAATATAGTGATGGTTTATATGTAATGTCGAACATAAATTATCCTGTAATAAACAACAATCACTCATGAAATGAACATAACAACATAACATAACAACTACTGAATACAATAAACATTATTGTCAATAACCCTAGTTAGTATAATCAAAATAATTTCCTAGAACTTTATTCACTAAACAAGGATCCTGTGATTTGAACATTGACAATAATCAACATAGATAAGCTATTTATGTGACACATTGTACTTAATACATAAAGTTTGACCTTTTCAAAGAACAAAATTATGTATACCTTTCAATTGTATATTTTGTCCTTACATGAAATTTATACTTCATGAGATTAATTACTAATAATCCAGGGATTTAACAATGTAAAGAAAACACTCCTAGTTTATGTAACTTCACTCTAACACACTGATTACAATTTTAACATGAAGGTAATACACCTAGAATTAGATTAACAGTATGATAATGTACTAAATAGTGTTATTCATTGAACAACTGGATTCTGTCATACATTCTGTTAACGTGGCTAGTTATTACTATGTAGATAGTATTGGTTAATTTATATACATACATCACTATGCTAGAAAAGTTGTAGATTTGGATAGAATAATTGTAGATATGTATGTATGTAAACATGGTTATTTCATGCAGAAAGGTAGTTGTATTTGATAGAAATTGTTAAAGTTAGTAGACTTTTAGTATTGTTTTGTGTAACTGTTGAAAAGAAAAACCATAGTTTTTAATTATGGATTGACGTCATGATGAATTAGATAGGTGTTTTGTCTTAGTATGGAGCTTTTTGTCATCAGTGACGATCCACGATACTATCAACAATCAAATCCAAGATCGTATAATAACAAGAAATACTTAGACTTCTGAATATTGAGTTGATAGTCAATGATTCACTTCTGTATTTTAAGTCAATATAAAAGTATATTCTTTTATTAATTAATAAAAGATATTGATGACAGTAGTATGGATACTCCTGTTTTGTTTGATATTTAAGTCGAAACTAAAAATCAGATGGAGTATTCATTTCCGGCTTTTATTGATTAGAGCTGTTCAACAAATGCAGACTATTGAACAATAGTTAGAATATTATTGGAAGGTCACTATAACAGGTACAAGTGGAACAAATATAATTAATGAACAATAAAAGAAATAATTGAATGAATTCGTCACAGATTGATGTTGACAAAGTACTATTGAGAACCAGGGAGCACTAGACAGCTGTATCATTCTAGTATGAAACTCCTCAGCACACCCTAGATTTCGTTACACGGTCCTCAAGTTGGCGAATATCTAACCCTCTGCATTACTGGAGCAGCCAGCAACCAGTCGTAAAATTCCCACTTCCGTCAATTTGTGATACATAGCACGACTGATCATCTATTGTCATTGGTGATAGCTGTCTCACTTTCCGATAAGTCTGAACTCCACGAGAGTTTCACTAGAGCTTCAAGAAGATCCTGAAGTCAGTAACTAGTGAGCTGATTATTGTAACTGAAATGAAATAGTTTGTGTAGACCGGAATCTAGAGTGTGCACTGTTAAGGAGTCCTGCACTAGAATTAAACAGCTGTCCAATGCTCCCTGGTTTTCAATGGTACCCTGCCAACCTCAATCTGTGACGCATTCGATCAACTAAAAATACCATTCTATACAAATCATTTCAATTCGATAAGAATAATACACTGATGGAAACTAATTTAATTCAAACACACTGAAATTTAAAGATAAACTTTGCAAGATCATTTATTTTTTATCAAATAATCAATAATTTGGATCTCGAACGAATTGTAACTCAATAACTACTGAAAATTGTAATTCTCTTCCTCTTAGCCTAGGGTTTTGTATTAGTATAAACTAACAACCTCAAAAAGAATCAAACCCTTGGCTTTTACAATTATGTCTTTTTAATACATTAGTTTTTGCTTCAAAACTTTCAAGTTCATGTTACTGATTTTCGGAGTTTTTCATTTCATTAAGCTGGATGGTTCCATTTCAGAGTTTACGTTATCTTTTACATCATGTGGGATTGCTTCATTTAGAAATTAACTTCTAGTAATTTAGGTTCATTTTATTGACTGTCTATAATTTGTTATTATTGGGTGTTTTATTATTATCATCTCTCCTTGGCTTCCTATAAGTACTTCTGTTCGATTAATCCCTAATCATGCTGCTGTTTGTTTCTTGTATGAAGTGAGAGATCGCCTTGTATGAAGATGCATCTATTGTTTTCCGATTAATTTTCATATTTTCTTCAAGTTCTCTGACATTCTAAGGATATCTAAAGTCTAAACTTTCTATATGAATTCATGTTCATGATTACCAGAGTGCACTGACATCATTAACAACACATCATAATCGCTTCGATGATAATTTCTAATGGTAGGTAAAAGGTGATGTCCATGTTTTCAACGTAATAATTCTAACTTTCGGTAAGATTTATTCCTTAAGTGATATTGCATTTAGAAAAATGTTAAAGTAATAGTTATGTGAGAATAAGGGAGCAACTATTAAGACTGGCGTGGTATATATCGCAAATGCATGGAAGTGGGAATCTGTTGTATCTGTGCAGGGATGGCCGATATTATCGATTCTGTTATCTGCAGCGCTATGTCCTACAGCTAGCACCCAGCCTTGCCTTAATCTATTGCTCAGGCACTAATAATCCGAGTAATTTATCAAGAAGCCAACTAGTCACTCACACGCATGTATTACAACAACAACAAACCAATAATATACAAGATATATATATATATATATATATATATATATATAAGGTCTAGCCACTGACTCATATGTCTGTCACACTATATTAACCAATCACATGTCTTCTTCCAGTTATGTCAGAATCCTAGCATAGGATGTCAACCGAAGTGGCACAGAAGGTTAGGCGTTCTCCGTAAACCCGAAGCCCTTGGTTTAGAATATGGGGTGCTCACTGCTGAGGAGTTCCAATCTAGAACAAACCAGCTGTCAGGGTTCCTTGATTTCCAGTGGTACCCTGCGAACATCACTCTGTGACATATTCAATCAATCATCATTAAAATACTCCCCCATCCTCCACTTTTCCCTATATTTTTTAAGCATTTTGGTGTACTCGAAACCAGTCTGTATTTTTACGCATGTAATTGATTCCGTGTACTCCTACAGATTTATTCTTGATATTCTATTTCATATCGAAACATTTTGTCTGTCAAGTATAACTGGTTGGATTCATCACAGATTAATGTTGGTAGGGTGCAACTGAATCCAAGGAGCACTGGACAGCTGTTTCGTCCTAGTCTGGGACATTTTAGCAGCACACACTCTCAGTTTCAACCTACAGTTTTTAGGCTGGCGAAAGCCTAACCCTATCCACCAGTAGGGAACAGTCAGGTAGTAGAATTCCCATTTTTATCCATTTTCGACATAGCGCGACAATTTCGATATTACGAATTAAGCCAATTTTATATCAACATATACCTATTCATCTATGATTTCGACCCTTAATCAGTAGTCACTTTGTCCGCCCTATCACTTCTGTTGATCATTTGCAATGTCTTCATTAACACACTTTGTTATTCAATAATCTGATACATCACCACTACCACCACCACTTGATTGATATCGACTTTATCTTTACTGTAAACATGTAAGTAGATCTAACTAGTGTAGAATCATGATACAGAACTGTATGAAAAGAAATTTTCACAAGATTTTTGACATTGGCAAATGAATTAGCGCAAAGAACCTCTTTAAAAAGTGAGATAAAAACACTTATAACAATGAAAACAATGTGAATAAAGCCAATCAAAAGATAATGAAAAGTAGTTTCAAGCATTTATGAAATTAATTATGAAAAATATACGCCAAAATTATTTTGGAGAGTTATTTTCTTTTATTTCGTAAACAAAAAAACAATAATAATAACAATAGAGTTGGCATTATTCATCACAGTATTAATATAAACCAAGGAATACTGGATAACTGTTTTCCTCTTAATACGAGAATCTTCAGTGATGCTCACCCTTGATTTCATCAATGAATCGACTGAGAATTCTATTATTGGTTGCTAGCCTGCTAATTAGTACAGGTGGTTTAGTTTTCGCTGTGAGGGCCTTGGATTGGATTTCCCCGTGGGGACAAGGATGAGCACTGTTGACGTGTGCAATATTGAAATGGAACAGCTGTCCAGTGACTCTGGCTTTTAGCGATACTAAACTAACATCACCCTGTGACTAATACAATCAACTAAACTTAATATCTATCTCTTGAAAATCACCTCCATTCAATGACATTATTTATTACTAATAAATAAATAAATATTATGTTAAGGGAGTTCAGTAAGCTATTGACACATGCAACGAGTACTCTGGATTCAACTGCTTACCACAATTCATAAATTTTAGATATCATTTGCGAATGACTATATAAACCTATCTTCATATATATCAATAAAAGCTTATCAGTTCTTCTTCACTGTTATGAAAGGTTGTACGTCAATTGTCTTGTACTACCGTTATTGCGGTGGTTTTCATCAGCTATATTCTACTTCATAATGAAATCGTACTTTAGAAATTTAATAGTTTCATCCCTATTATATGAAAGACTGAAGTTGGTTCACTATGTCAGTTAATTGATAATGAACTGGAGACTTTCGTAAACCTCACAAATACACTTTATCCCTATCTTCATTGCATGAAATATCCTGAAAGTGTAATTTTTGTAGCAGATACAACCTATATCAGAAGAAGTAGGCAGTTCTTGGATGTTAGCTTATGTATTATGTTCGATTAACTACGTGGGTGCACAAATGATATATTTCAAACATTTTAAGGACTAAGTATAGATAAGATTTACTTGACACCTAATAAGACGTCAGCTATATATCAGCCTGTTTAGAAATTTGTACAAAATCGAATCGTTTAATTCATCTCTAAATTATAGCTTTGCAACTAACTGATTTGATTTTAGTTACTAAACTGTTAGAACATAGAATCTATCGGGTAGTTGTTTCAGGACTGTTTTGGATATCTAGATAAGTTGACTTCAAATGGTTACAAATATCATCGAACTCATAACATTCTAAGTTTACAGTGTTATGTAATTCGATCACTGAGTACAGATTGGTGTTCCTTGTTATAAAACAGAACTTTGTGTTAGGGCTATTGATACTACTTAGATTACTAAAACTGAGTATCTGAAAGCCTGGCATCAAACTGTTGATCCGGTGTATGGAATTTAAACGCCATAACCATCTATTTACTTATTTAATTATACGTTATGATTTGATGTTATGTATTACATAAGCAAATTTGTGATATTACCTGATCTCCATTCAGTATGACTGGCAGGCAGTCTATTGACCTTTCCGAGTTTGATGGATCTATAAATCGATTTCGTCGGATTGGAAACTTCGGAAAAAATACCTTAAGTGTGCTATTAATGACGTTTGAATTATATATTCATTCAAATCGTTTCTTATTTTAAAATAAGAAGTTCAAAACAAATTTACAGTTAAGAGTACATATCAGCATTGTGAAATCATACTACCGCTTTATTAGTGCTGAACAATCATGCCTTCTTGCATTTAGTTTGGTAATGAGAGTATGAATATCTGATACAATCAGTAGTCATAAGTTAAAACTTTATTGATCAGTAACTTTCTTATTCGTTGGATTATTCTAAATCTACTTTTGATCACAAGCAATGAATATCTTTGGTTTATATTGGGTTAGTTCATAGTATTAAATATCTTACCCAATCGATCTAATAACTGAAGCACAGTGATTGTTGTATTCTTAAGTTTTGCAATACAGACTGACTGTAATCAGGCAACTTATGTAAAGCCAGAACTCACTAAATATCTGTTTCTTTATAGCATGGAAATAATCGGTGTGAAGTAGTTAATACACATTGGCAACCTAACAGGGGACTCAACCCAAAATGTTTGGATCTTACAAAAACCACCTAATGTTCAGATCACTATGTCGACATTTAAAATGTTAAAACTCTAGTAGATAATTAAACCTTCATGATAGTTGTAGATTTCATCGTCTAAAAATTCCCACATTTATCAACACTAAGACCTTTTGAAAGAAGGAATCAATGCCCATCAGGTTCTACAATTATGAATTTCAAAATTAATAGTCACAAAAATAGCCAATTCTAAGGCAGATACATCATTTCGATGCCAATAATAATTGGATCTAAATTTTCCTGGTTATTTGTTAAATACGCATGTTACTGTTGAAAGTAATCACTATCATGTAGCTTGTTAAACTTAGCAACAATTGAAATAAACAAGATTAGTAATTAAATATATCAGCTCACTAGTGACTAGCTCCTTGAGGTAATTCCTGGAGTTCTAGTGTGAAGACGTGACCAGTGGAGTTCAATCGTGTCGGATGTGGGGCAGTTACTCACCGATGACAATTAATGAGGTCGTGCAAACGTATCACGAATTGACTGAATTAGAAATATCAACCGTTAGGAGCCGGCTCAGTGGTCCAATGGTAAATCGCTCGTCGCAGAGCCAGAGAGTCCTGGGTTCGGTCCCTAACAGGGTTGTGGATGCGCACTGCTGATGAGTCCCGCACTAGGGCGAAACAGCTGTTCAGTGCTTCCAGGTGATCAATGGTTGTCTGATTCAGATCAATTATTGATATTAGCATTGACAATTTAAATATATGTAGGTATCTCTGTATATGGGTGACATAGGCAGGTGGGGTGTCAAAAATACAATTAGATCAAGTACTTGTAGTCAACAGTCTGACTTCTACTTAAAGTGAAATCGACTAGGTAAGACTTTGTAAAGTGAATTGAATGATAATTAAAATTCTTTACATTATAATAATGAGAGAAAGACTTATAATCAGCTCATTTGTTTAGTTTTAAATAGATTACGAAGTAAGTATGAATTAGAAGGGTAGATTGGTGATTTCCAAATTTACTCTATGCATACTTAATCAATAATAATAATAATGTGGAGATTTTTTAATAAAGAAAGTAGTATTTGGATAAGATAAACCTAAGTTATGGCAACATACTTAAAGAGTGAAGTAAAATATCTAATACTACTAGTTAAGTTATCGTATGATTAAGGTGGCGATTGGCTGGATCTTGAGTCGAACATAATAAGAGAAGAGGTTGAACGTATTTCTTTTGTATGGACAAATCTACCCCCCCCCCGTTCACCCGTTTTAAGGACCTTGAGTCCTAACTGGTCTTGCCATATAGCTATATGATATTTTATTGTAAATGATTGATTTATACTCGCTATATGACCTGTTGGAATTAGATAAGCCAATACCTGAACTGTTGATGTATTTGACGACACCTTTGATTAACCACAATGGAGGATGCTCGCAAGCACAGAGGAACAAATTCCGTTGATCAGTCCCCAATGTAACTTGTTCCACAAGAAAAGTTGAACCGATAGATGCAAAATGAGGTGGGAAGCCTAGGTAATTTACCCTCCATTCTCAGTGTCACTATAAGGAGAGTAGAAAACACTAGTTGTAATTTTCTTGAGTTGAATATTCTTCAGATGGATCTGCGTAAACTCACCACTAACATTTCGCTGATTACATCTCCTCTAAATCCCAGTCGTACAAAAATCGGCTTTGTAACTACAGTCCGAATCACCTTACTATTTGCATTCACGATATTGTATCTATTTCTTTGATTTTACGAAATATCTATTCTCCTTGAGATTTTTATTCAATGCTTTTGTTTCTTCGATAATCATATCAGATAAAGTAAAATATTCATATCGAATTATCCTTAATATCTAAATGATGTATATGCCTCAGAATTGGTTATTTCTATGATGATTAATTTTGAACTTACAATTGTTTATTAAGCAACTAATCTATGTGGATACCAGTAGCGATGTTAAGTTCTTGTTTTTATCATAAAAGAATTAATATACAATACAATGAATTGATTAAGTCATTCATAAGTATGTCAAGTAAATACCAAAATAATCATGAAAATAGACAATTCTTCATGAGTACATCGACTGGCATACAATTGAACAATTTATCATCTATTGACAGAATGCGTGTATTCAACAATTAATCAAAATATTCAAAAATTTCCTGTTACTTACTTTCTTGAATACTTGTTTACTATTATTATTACAAAGATAGAATGAATTATTGAAATAACTGTAGTAGAAGTAGTATAATTCTGCACTACTATTATCATTATTAGTAGTATTTGTAAACTTGTCTTTTAAATAGATTTACTTATAGATTTAACACAAGTTGTTAGAATAAGTAATATCGATGAGACTGTCGAAATGCCGATGATCAATGAGAAATAAATAAATGAGGAAAGAAAATTGTTACCAACAATCAACTAAACTTCATCTAAATTATTTAATCGGATTAGAATTTCATGCGTTGTCTACTTAAAAAGAAGTAAAATAAACATAAAACAGTCCTCTTCTCTTTTTATCAGTCTTCAGTTTTACATACAAAGAGACAGTAAAAGAGTAGGACAGTGATGATGAGATATATAACTGCCATTTTTAATTACTCTTCAACATACTACTTTTATTTGTCTTCTCCAATATCAGTACTCTATAGTCTTTTAAGTTAAATTAATGAAAAATAGATAAAACGCAATGTCTTTTTGTATATTATATATATATATATATATATATATATATATCTGTGTGTGAGTGTATTTTCCTAAAAATAGACTCACATTCTTCCCTCTCTCTCTTCCTCTGCTACTCTACTTATCTATACCATTAACACTATCTGCCACTCTACACTTATACATTTTATGTATAATTCATTATCAATTGTCATTAATATAATAGTAAAGTCTTAAATGGTAGTGTGTTAATAACACATCCCTCGTTGGCTGTATTCATAAATGTTTGATATACTTTTCTAATGTTTATAAATAAACTATAGAAATCAATCATTTTTCATTATACATACAAGATGAATACAATTTCTAAAGTACTTTATGATCTGTCTAGTAGTTAATGAGTTTGACATACTTTCTAGTCTATAAGAAAATTCATATCAACGAGCTACAGACTAAAAAGTAAAAGATATGAAATATTAATTAAGAAGTTTAACTTCTAACGTATGTACCTAATAAATGAGAATCACGGTTGTTTATAGTTGATGTACCTTGATAATTATCCAGTCAGAATAGAATACCTCGTTTGTCCAGAGGTTTCTAAGGTTACAAATTATATAAGTTATTGTTAGTACTTAGTATTTGACAATATTTCTGACAAATTTGTGCAGAATTTCAACACATTCGTGTGTGATCAAGAACAGAGACCACATCAAAAGGTGAGATTGCGAATTCTAAAACGATTAATTCGTTTTTATCAGTTTTTCTGATGAGATTTGATATTCATAAAGGTTTGTTTGTTTTTTTTCGTCTACTAATTTCGCTATCAAAGAATTACAACGACATTTTATAGATGAGTGGATAAAACAAATACGAGAATACTGCGAACTCAAGTATACAATGAAGTTAAGCCTAAAATGAATCAAATATCAATTAGAAATTGTACTAATCTGACAAAATAGGAGAAGAATTGTGCTAAGACTTTATTTATGAAGGCTAAAACTCATTACAGCACAGATTTTTTATTTTCGTTGAAAATAGATTACCTCGTTAACTTCAGTAGATTGTGTCTGGTGAATCGATAAAGTCACACTAAAATCAATTCTGAAAATCAAAATATAGACAAGTTTATTAGATGTAGCATAAATGTCTCGGAAACCATTACGAGGATTTTAAAACTGTTTGGAATCAATGTTGTTCAAAAAGTCATAGCAATTTTATATCACTTCATGCAAACTATAAGATACTACATATATGGAACATCGTTTACAGAACAAGTTCCACAAACTGCTAGGAAAATAGCATTATATAAGGTTAACATTCCATTCATCTAAACAAACATAAACAAAGATTGTCTGTAAAGCTGAGTGATATGATCTTATATTCATTCACTTAAACAATTATGGACGTGGATTCAACTGGGAAAACATTAAAATCTCAGGTAGTAAACATCTGAAACTTTTCAGTGAACTTCTAAAGCTTAGCATTTATACTGAATTGTAATCAACAGTTATACCAACACAAATTTTCTCCGATCGGTTTATGATCAAAGATCGATTAAATACAACTGTCGACATTGATTTACAGATAAATGAAGACATCGAAATCTTAAAGTTATAATTAATCGTAGACAGTATTGTTACATTATGCTTAATAAGTGCTTATGGAATAGTTAAATAGCCTACTTCTAAATGGAAAATGACATTCAAAGTAACAATCAAATCTTTAAGGGTAAAACTAACCAGCATAAGAATTCGCTTAAGTTGATGTTATTTGTGATATCACTTCACAGATGTTTCATTTCACTTACGAATGTTTCCACAACATTTGCCAGTCATTCAGCATGCAACTAAATCCTACAGCATCAGGGTACAACTTAGACATTAATCTGATACTGGAACGTCTAACCTCAATAATTATCATTTATGAATATCTCACATAGTTTCACCAAAGCTGTTTAACTTAACATACGATCGATTTCTACTAGGTTAATCATGCAACTAATCACAATCACACAACACTAAGTGTATGGCTCACTTTGATATAAATGAAACCATTTTAAGTCGTCTTTTTCAGTATCCACTTGATTTATTATATATAAAACATTGATAACTACAATCTCACCATTCTAAAACTTCTGTCGCAAAATACCCCTCTCAATGATTAACATATTATAACCAGAAATTACAAACCTTTACAAATATTATCGTGACAGCTAATCAAGTTTCTTACTATCTGAACTCTTAGCTCAATGAATACTGGCTCAACTTTTGAAACTGTCGGTACTGGATATGAATTTCCATGTGAAACTCAACATCATAATATTAGTACATTTAGATAGCGAATACTGAATACAATAAACATATGTCCAGGATTCCAATGATGACCATAAATTAGTGTTACTAATGACTATATTAGTTGATGGTTCAAAATAACATTTTTAGTGAATCTGTACAACCTAGGAGAAAAGAATATTACTACTAATATCAATACTATGGTGGGTACTACCTGAGAAATTTCATTTAAGTAGTAGGTAATGGAAAGTTGTGTATAGTAGTAACAGTGGACAGCTGACAAGGAAAGATGCAAACAGTATACAGAATATGCAGGAAATAGGATATACAAAACAATAACAGTATGGAAACAACCTGGTGTAAAGAAGACAACAATGTCCAAATACACGAATGAAGATAAGGTAAATACGATTTATCACTTCCTGTAATTACATAAAACATACAATTTCTTCAGTTCAAGTACTTGTTCTTCATAGTACTATTACTATCACCAGTATTGTTATTATCATTTGGATAGATAAAAATCTAAAGTTCACAGTATACGCTTAGTATCTAATAGTTACTATAATAATAAATAATGAAATGATTTATAGGCATACATGAACACACAGATACACATATATACATTCACATATAAACATACAGTACTCTGCATAAAGTAACATTATTTCATATTTATGAAGTAAACAGGTTCTCATAGAAACATTTCATAACAAACATGCTAAACAATCAATATCATTAAAAATATGTTTCATATTTAAAAAATTTCCTTCGTTTTATTTTTGGAAATTCTTCCCAAACATAAAATGAAAATAATCAATGCTACTAAAAGAAGAAAAAATCCACTTTAAAAGTTCATGTCATTTAATGTGAATCATTATTATTGAAACATTCATAATAGTAGAATGTTAATAAGAGATAATAAAGATCCATTGAATAATTGATTCCACACTATGTGATAGATTTAGAACATTCTGTTTCAGTTTCAGCTAAATAAATCTAAAGGTGTTTGCTTTACTTTACTTTATATACCTGAAACCTTAGCTACCCATAATCTTAAACCCTACCTAAGATGTATAAAAACCATTTGTTAGATATCTTAATGTCATTATTGTTATTACGATTATTAATAATAATAGAACTTTGGGTGTTGTCCTATGCCTCGAACTGTTGGTTATTAATAAGACATCTTCATTTAAGCTTAGTAACAGCCATAGTTACTTAGTACACTCTAATGACTACATATTTCAATTGATTAAAAATTCCCATGTTTGTCAAAAACGAAGACATTTGAACGAAGAATATTCTTTTCGATAAATGCTCATCAGGTTCTACAGTTATTAGTTCAAAATTATTAGTTACAAAAATAGCCAGTTCTGAGGCAGATACAACATTGGACAGATGTATAATGAATTTACTCTTCCGTGCACAGGAGCGACTCCTGGTTTGGTTAGCCAAAGCAGTTTTCAGAAGTATCAACAGTTCAATACTATCTCAAACAGGTCATGTGGCGAGCATAAATCAGTCATTCACAATAACATTTTGTGTAAACAGTTATCTGCCAAGATCAGTTAGACTCAAAGTCCTTAAAACAGCAGAGACGATAGCAATGAGGGTCAAGAAGCCAGACTTGTGCATACAGAAGAAGTACATTCAACCTCTTCTCCTGCCATGGCTGACGCAAGATCCATTAAACCAATCACCACCTTAATCACGCGACGAATTAATTTGATTTATTCATATGTATTCTTCATCTGAATGTGCGTTTCCATATTATTATTATTATTAATCAAAGTACACAGAATGAATTTGAATATCACTCAATCTTCTCTGCTAACGACAAATGAACTGGTCATTGTGACTGTTATTGTTACTATTTGATGAATTTTGATTATCGTTCACTCCATTCTACAAACTCTTACCCATTCGGTTTCATTTTAAGTAGAATTCGACCTTTGTCTACAAACACTTGATCTAATCGTAATTCGCTACCACCCCATCTCCTATGTCACCTATATACACTGATACCTTTATATATTTGACTAATAATCTTGTTTATCTCAATTGTCGTTTTCCTTTCACAAGTTACATGATGATGATGATTTCAACATTAACATTCGTATTTCATAATAACCCAAAGTGGAAAAACTTTATCTCCAATTATTCTTGATATCTAAATAATGTTTTACTTGCCTCAGAACTGGTTATTCATGTGACTAATAATTTTGAACTAGTAAATGTAGAACCTGCTGAGCATTTATCGAAAAGAATATTCTTCGATCAAACGTCTTTGTTTTTGACTACATATTTATCATCTATTTCCTTTGTTTCCGGTCTATTCGTGTAATCTATGGCTAATGTAGTTATAAAAGTTATTAGTCGACTAAATATCCAAAAACGTTGGAAATTCGTTGTAAAGGCGATAGTAAAAGTATGTTTAAACCTACTATGATTCTAGCGCCTAAGAAACCTGTGTATATTACCTTATCATTCAAAAGTGATTAAAATAGCCTCATGTTAAATTGTATGTTTAAACCAACCATCAACCGAATATATTATTCTGTTAACATCATTTTAATTAATAGCAGTTTCAAACAGCATTTTTAATTATTGCGTCACATCCCACTAGGTGTATGCGCGAACAAACGTACATCGGGTGGACTAATAGTGATTTGCATGCATGACTAGTTGAATATATATCTGAATGGTTCAGGAACCGAATGACCTCTAATGACAGAACAGAAGCACATGATAAATAATCAGCATCCTCTATCGATAAACATTTAAATGAGGCAGACCATAAAACCGATACTGACTCAATCATTGTGGTGCTGTACAATAGTTGTTTCATGGGGGGGGGGGGGACGTATACTAAGGTTTATTATAACCTTCGCCGTATGAAAGTTCAACCCAAGCCCCATTGTGTATGCAAATACAGTTTGTACTTACACTAAACTTACCCTGGTAAGTGTGAAATTAGATCGGAGTAGGGTGTGATTCATAATGTTTTTCACATTAGTTTTGTTTCCTTTTTTTATCTTTCGATTAAGTCGTTGACCTTTTCTCTAAATTGGAAGACAAAACTACTAAATAAGCTTGAATGCTTTATTAACTAGGCACATTTAATGCACCCATTGTTTCCTTTTATTTGTAAGTATCCTTATCACTATAAGGTTATCGTTAGCATTCTCCATTTTTTCACTGGCGAAAGATCGTTAGTAGAATGCTACTATAGTTTAATTCTACCACCGTAAGTACTGAGTACAATAAAGTGAACAGGGATAACATTAGAGATAACTTAGACTCCAAATAATAAACAGGAATATTAAATACATACCTATATCTTTTCAGATTATTTAATAATTTTCCCTTAAACGTAACTTCATTCTAAACTAAAATTAAATGACGAACACAATTGTTTTGTCATGTACTGGCACTTCTCAGTAACGAATTACGTTCCATAAGAATATCATTGCAATTCAATTGTTTAGTTGTATCCTAATCACTGAAATTCTTGGAGTACACTATATTCGATTTCATCTAGGATTACATATTTACATTAGTGAAAAGTTTCAAGAATAACAAACCCAACAGATTTCCAGTGGCTCTTCAGTGTCTACAATCATTTGCAAGCTGTTAATATCAGTTTTCAGCAACCAGTATCTTCGAACTAAGCTAATCTTCATAAACTATCCGAAAGGCTAAATAAACTATATTAGGAATTGAATAAAGTTCAAATGGTAAGCCATTATAATTCAATTCAATAGTCTCAATGTTAAGCACTCCTCGTTCAGCTCAAATATTTTACATTCAATTCTTATTTGGATGGTTAGTGCTCATATTCAATGTGCCAAATAATTGAACTAAACATCTTTTCAGCTCTTCTTGGTATTTAGTCCTTGTCTAACTAAACTGAATGCAATATTATCTCCAATCACTAAATCAAAAATACTATCGTTTCTCTCTGAACTGACATTATATATTGATAAAGATCATTCAAGTTGTTAACATCAAATCATTCGAAAATCGGTTATTCAACATTCAAGAGTATACACTTCACAATTACTGTCAATTGTATTCACTTCTTTTACAGATATTTATGTGTATATAATAAATGGGATCGAAAGTGATTTAACGTAGATGAATAAAGAAAGATGATTTAATAAATCTAATTTATCAATGCTGATATCACGAATTGATATGAACCAGACAACCATTAATCACCTGGAAGCATTGGACAGCCGTTTCGCCCTAGTGCGGACTCATCAGCAGTGCGCATCCTCAACCCTGTTGGGGACCGAACACAGGACTCTCTGGTTCCGCGACGAGCGATTTACCTTTGAACCATTGAGCCGGCTCCTAACGGTTGATATTTCTAATTCAAGTCAATTCGTGATACGTTTGCACGACCTCATCCATTGTCATCGGTGAGTAACTGCCCCACACCCGACACGATTGAACTCCACTGGTCACGTCTTCACACTAGAACTCCAGGAATTACCTCAAGGAGCTAGTTACTAGTAAGCTGATATTTAGTTACAATTAAGGGGGTTGTTTTGCAGATGGTTAATTAGTCAATGCTGATATCACGAATCGATCTGAACCAGAAAACCATTGATCACCTGGAAGCACTGGACAGCTGTTTCGTCTTAGTATAGGACTCCTCAGCAGCGACTTGCAGATGTTCATAAGCTCATCCTTCATTATTAAATTTGAACAAATGTAACTGACTTGAGATAATAAACATTTTACCAGGTTTCTTTTGTACATTAGGATACAGAGCAATGAAAATGGTTGTATTGGATAGGGGAAATTAATTTTCTGTATTCATTCGTTTTTAATTTTCTATTTGATCTTCGGATTAAGAAGACATCTAAGAATAGGGCAATATCTTTGCTTAAGGTGAATGTAATTAAATAACATTAAGAAATGTTTGCCCACTACTGGAAAATCCAAAAATAAGTTGTAAGACAGCTTACTGTACGGTGGAAAATGACTACAACTGGAAAGCAATCATACTTCTACATAATTGATAAGCTTTTCAATTTTCGCTGTTTGCTGCACTCTCTCTCTCTTTTCACGTCTAGTATGGTGCCCCATTTACTTAGCCTCCAAATATTTTTCATAGTGAGATGATAGGTAAGTATAAACAGTTATTGTAATCACTTTCACACAACCTAACTGTTGATGTTGTCGTCGTCGTTATGCACATAAATTCTACTTACCTCTTCAAACAAACATTTCGTTATGATATCTACAATTACCATATTTTATGTCAATGAGTACACTACTTAATAAAAAGGATAATGAAAATAAATGACTTTCTATTGAGGACTATCTAAAATTATCTCTTTCGAAACGTTCTATCCCATATTTCGTAGATCTATTACAATTAAATAAAGTAACTAATTAATCATACTACCTTCACTACACTTTTTTTAGATGAAATTCGATTTTCTTTAACAATTCAACTTAATTATAGTGTCTTAACTAAAATTAGCTAATGTTAGATTGATAATCCTTATCTACTTATTTGACCTCCTCATAAGTTCGTCAGTATTATTCATGAAAACTTACTGAGTTAAGTAGGATATTCCATTCATATTGTATATAAGCATAGAAGCATTTACCAATGTTCCTACTATTCATTCATAGTTAAATATTTGGTCAAGTTCAATAGGTGAATAACTTCAATACAGAATTCCTGAAATTTAACTGATTCAATATTCAACGATTTGTTTGTATTGCAATCCATATACCATATTCTTGCTTTAAATTATTTACTGGGTATTTATTTTGAGAAGACTAAGCATATTTCTAAAAGTCAAATGAATATGATAGTATATAACCCGTATGTATGCACACATGTATTACTGAATTGGTCCAGATAACACTTGTGATCAGTCATCTTGAAAAGACAAATGATCCACTCATTCATAGTAAGTATGCCGTGCTTATATATCACGTGTATACATACTACAACATTGTGATCTATCTGGACTTTTCTCAGTGTATCAAACCGATTGTATTGTAAAATAGCTTATTTTCTCTTGAGATTCATAGGGAAATCATAGAAATTAGAAAACGTTCTATCTGTAGAAGTAAACAGATGATAAGATACTAGAAGTGATCAGTCAGTTTACTTAAATTTGTTCAAGAAACATGTGTTTAACTTTATGTATTAATGGGCAGTGCAAATACAATACTAAATAAATTTGGAAAGATAATCGTAACAATCCTTTTTAATGATTTCTAATACTATGATGTAGGTAGTAATAAAAATCTTCATTCATATACTGATTGGCGAGGTATCGTATCCAGAACTTGTAGTTTTCACAATGATCACAATACAATTCAAACACTGGAACGGAATCAAAAGTTACACGTTTCTGACTTTTGACAATTTGTAAAACACTATGATTCTCATTCAATATCATTAATGATGACTTTTGATAACCCCATTTACTATGAGTTCCATTTTGCAACAATCGAAAATTTATCTCGAATGTAATCATCAAGACATATTATGCGGAGATTTTTACAGATTGACAATACTGTAAACTAGTTACCTACCAATAACAATCACTGAGAAATATATTTCAAAAGTTATGTACATAACTGAATAACCACTTTATGCTAGTTTAGAATTCCAAACTAGGACGAAATAGCTGTTTTGTGCTACCTGGTTTAAAATCGTTGCATAATTAGGGTCACTTCGTGAAGTAGAATTCATGGTCAACTATATATATATATATATATATATATATATATATATATATATATATATATATATATATATATATATCATATCATATGCCGTGCATGTAAGTAATTGTGTTACAGTATTTTAAACTACATTCAGTACAGATTAACTAGTACCATTTGAGAAATAAATATGTAATCAAGGAAAATACTGAACAACAGTGTTGTAATTTATTTTCAAATCGCCTACAATCCGTTTTCATGACCTCTCATGGAACTTTTCTACGTGTCTAGCTCCCACAATACACCCTTTAGATAACTGTGAAAATCTAGTAAACAGTAAAATAGAACGAGAATATCTTCAATTGCCGTTTGATTTAGCAGTCAGTTTCTTATAATTGTCACGTGCGGTAACTATTTCAGCTGATTATGAATTGAAAGCTGTTAAGCTTTAAATGCAAGTAGTGGAATGTTTGTAAAAGAAATTACTTACATCCATGTTAGTGATTCTTTGTATTTGATGAAGTAAAGATAAGAAATAAGCTAAAAATGTTTATTTTGTTACCGAAAAACATATGTTCATGTGTTATGGATGCCCAAATGTCAAGAAGGTGTAAACTTCTATTTCTTTTTTAAATAAACATTGTCTACAATTTACCAAGATGTCTAATAGACAATAAACATTTCGGAATAATAATCCAGTTTCAGCCAAATACATTTAAATATCGTCGTAGTTTGAGAGAGAGAGAGAGAGAGAGAGAGATAGATAGATAGATAGATAGATAGATAGATAGATAGATAGATAGATAGATAGATAGATAGATAGATAGATAGATAGATAGATAGATAGATAGATAGATAGATAGATAGATAGATAGATAGATAGATAGATAGATAGATAGATAGATAGATAGATAGATAGATAGATAGATAGATAGATAGATAGATAGAGATCAGGGATGTGTAAATATAGATGAGGGTTATATAGATAAGGGATAGATAGATTCTAATTGACATTTGATTGGTTTATCGGAAGGAACTATTTTGTTTTCATATTTTAAATTCATTTTTCAAAACAATAATTATGGATGTGGATTTTTTGTTTAGTAACCACATGACCGTTAATCTTACTGAAATATCAGTAGTCATATAGTCATAGTAATCAGATAACAATAAGAAAAAGAAAAAGCAGTGATATTTACGATAACAAAACTTTTGTTTTCAAATGCTACTTGTCGATTGTCAATACAACAACATAGATGGAATGAAGACTATTCAAGAAGGACGGAACATGTCGTAGACAAGTAATGCTAGACAGTGTATGTATGAGAGATAATGATTTCATGATAATACAGCATTAATACATCAATCAACATGATAAGTGTTACTTTCTTTTAAAATACACCTAGATTCTTACTATTTATGAGAAAAAACGTATAAAAAAATCATTAGGGGGGGGGTTAATAAACCTATACAAAAGATATACACACATTTGTATAGAAACACATCAAATGAATAGAAAGTAAGAGTGATCCTGTTTTTTTCACACCTCAAAACATCAACAACAATAACAAAGAAACGAATTCTACGTATGAATAAAGCACGTACAGCAAAATATTGTCTACATTGTAGAATGTGGACGTCTGACACAAAAATTTGTTTTTGTCTAATTTTTACTTAAAGTTCAACAATGTCATCATCATCTTATGTTCTTTGAAACATGAAATCATCAGAAAACAAGAAAGTATATAGAGAAAGAAAAGAAAGAACTGACTTACATTAAATTGACTGGAGGTGGCCAGTAGTACAAACCTGTTTGATATTGGTATTGTGCTAGCCATCATATGTCAATAAGGAGTACTGTGAATCTTAAAGGAATAGCTGATGTCAGTGAGATTAAAATTTGGCATCATCTAGTTTCATAATTTGAGATGTTATCTATGATCTATTTAGGCTATGAATGACTAAACATAAATCTATTTAACTGTCCCGAAGTGACTTGTGAATGCATATACTTAGTTGTTATTTTGAAAAATTTATATGTGATCTGTATGCATATATATGTACTTGGATGATGATGAAAGTAGTGCCTGTTGAAGTTAACGATGAATACATTTTAATGAATTGGTACTTCAAAAGCTTAACCGGTAAAAGACATTTATATACTTCGGATTTGTATTTTAACTAAATAGGAATGAGAAATCTGTTCAAAAGTATACTAAGTATACTAAGAATAGATAAGATCTTTTAAGAAAAGGTCATGAATGCATATGCATCTAGTGAATACAATAAAATACATGGAAGAAATCACAACAATATTGATAGGTTGGTTGATATTTTGAGGAAACGTTTATATTACTACTGTTTCATTGTTGAAAAGACGATAGAATTACATAACATAGTAACATAATTTAACCGACTGGTAGCATGATGTTACTTCAATATGATTAAACGAGTACATTAACGCATATAACCACAGATAAAATATCCCAACTATTGATTGAGTACTACTTAATGTATATACAACAGTATACGGACAAGAGATTGACAGTAGTCTTACACTATAAATTTAATAAAATCTCACATAACAAATTGGAGAAATTACGTTACAATATTCCATTCATTCAATGCAATGCATTCTATTTCGAACTATTCTTCCATTAACTAACCATGACTACTTAGTCTAAAAGTGAAATCAATGATAACACTAGTTTACATCACTTAGCATCAATAATAAGTAATACACATGATAATAAGATGTACTTAATAACTGTATTATATGGACTAAATTGAAATCTTACTTGAAAAACTACATGCAATTGTTAATATATTTCTGATTCGTACTTTATTCCCATTATGATATAACATACTTTGTAATCACATTGATGT
Organism: Schistosoma japonicum; assembly: GCA_025215515.1. Classification (NCBI taxonomy): domain Eukaryota; kingdom Metazoa; phylum Platyhelminthes; class Trematoda; order Strigeidida; family Schistosomatidae; genus Schistosoma; species Schistosoma japonicum. Next base: position 16,737,255 of record CM046061.1, on the reverse strand, counting down.
TAAACATGTCACTTTCTGATAGGAATTCAATCAATCATGTTATTATATGACCACTAGTCTAAGTGATATTGTTCTCTCCCTCAATCAGGATAAATATCTCAATGCTGAAGGAAATCATCCATAGTTTAAATAGTTTAATAGTAAAATTTTACAAGAAACAAATAAATGACACATTAATATCTTGAAGAATAAAACTATATTCCTCTAATGAATTACTTACTTACTTGCGTCCGTTACCTCTGCCATAGGAGAATAGGCCACTTACCAGTATTCTCCATATAAGTCTGTCATGAGCATTTCTTTTCAGCTATTTCTAATTACTGTTCATCCTTTTAATGTCTGCTTCTAATTCTTGACGTTAACCAGACTAACCAAACTATGATGAATACCATGTATAATAAAACCCAATTAGTAACATGAATTCCTCTTAGCTACTTGTATTGACATAAGGTTAGTCGTGTAATTCTTATCAGACAATTGTGATAATTCCCAAATAGACTGACTATTTTACCTAATTTGTATTTTTTTAAAAGTATTATGCAATCTTAGTTGATTGATTACAGTATGTAATGTTCATATTGCATAATCTTTCCTACAAATAGTGTAATCCAGATTAAAAGTACATTCCTGTCTGTTTTCTACCAGACAGAAGAAAATGTTTCTAAATATATTTGGCTTGAAAATTGTCTGATGAAGACAATCAACAGCACAGTAAAACATAACATACATTATCACTATTACCATTATTATTTTAATTGATGTGAGGTGAATTATGGAGACCAGTATTTAATTATATTTTTGTACTCATCATATACTGATGTTGGTTATGTACCAGTGAGGATTGTTGAGAATTGAACAGCTTTTTCGTCCCAGTGTTAAGCTTCTCAGAAGTGTGTACCATCAACTCCACCAGGGAGACTAACCCAAGACCTTTGGGATTGTAGCGTACGTTTAATCATCGGCACCATTGGACCAGCGTTCAATGGTAGAACTTTCATTTTAATCAGTTTGTTATACATAGTGAGGATCACCCCTTATGATTGGTGATAACTATCTCACTCACAATAAGTCTGAACTCCACTTCCCAATAAAACCACAGGAATATACTGAAGCCAGATATTAGTGAGCTGTTTTATTTTAATCGAGCTTAGTTGATTTTGTGGGGATTAGCAAATACGATAACGAAACAGCTATCCTGCTACCCGTTGTTTATAATGATACCCAACCGAAATCGATCTACGACGAATGCAAAAAACAATATCAATTAGTATTATTTAATCATTTTACAACATGTTTTACATAACATATAAGTCACAAATTATTTAGGTTGGATTGTGACTGGCAAGTAGGAATCCAGAACACTGCGTTCCGTCCTATTTGGGACTCGTTGGCTGGAAGGTAACTGCATCCCAATGTTGATGTTCACAATTGGATTCAAATTCAGTCTGTTTCCTGGATTCCACTTGCCAACTGTAATGCAACTTAAACAATACTTGTAAATAATCGCTAATATCGAGATAATCCGCTCATGATGTACATATAGCAGCACAGACTGACCAGCCTCAGTCTATGACAAATCAATGGGAATATACACATTTATTCCAATATAAGTCACGTGTTAGTGGATCTATAAATAGAAATTTTTAATTAACATCATCCTAATAACATTAATGATCGATTTCTGATGTTTCGTCCTTTTCCGTTTCATCAAACTAAGTCATCGATTTTCTTTTATTTTTGTCATAAATCAAAAGACAAAATACAAATCCAAATCACTGAAATTCAATTTTGTTAATTTTTTTCCAAAACAAACTGACAGTTGAATAAATTTAAATAAACTAATGAGAAAAAAAACCGTAAACCATCTGATAACTATCTTGAATGTAACATTCAAATGAAACAAAAAAGAAAGAAAGTTGTCTGTACTGCACTGTACTTATTACATAATAAGTAGTATATTGTATATGATTTCATTGTATTATGCATTATTTCAAAGACCTTAGTTACTGGAATATTTAAGTGTTGAGGTGATGAATATGTGTATGTGTGTGTGTGCGTGCCTGCGTGAGCTTGACTACAAAGTCTTGACTACTAATTATTTCATAAAGTGATATACATAATCGTATTCAGTGTATTGTATAGGTTCAGATAAATTTGTACAAAGATAGGCAAAAATAATATTAAATAACAAATGTATTTTATGGGAATTTTCGTCTAAAAAAGGAATGAACATATTTACAAAACTAGAACGCCGAGTGTATGAAACTGATTCGAGCTTCTTTAGGGAAATAACCAAGACCAAAAATCCCCTGAAGAAGCTCGAACTAGCTTACTGAGCGAAACATTGGAATTTTTCTTTATTTTCACCTTCTGAGATTATTTATAATTAGATTATATTCATAATGAATGTATTGTTTATATTATGAAGAGTATAAGACTATCAGAACTATAAAGCCTATTCATAATAATTTCTAAATTGATTGAGAATCCGGTTGATTTATGTTGTTTAAGAGTGTTGCATTTTTCACTTAAGAAAGTATACTTAAAATTACCATTAATATCATGATTGGAATGAGTTAAATAATCATTGAAAACTAAGAACTTGGCATTAGATAGTTATTTATTTGCAGTATGAGACTCCTCAGTAATGCGAATTCATTAATTAGGAAAGGAATTGTGATTATGACTTAAATTTCTGAAGAAAGTCTAACCGTTAGATCACTAAGTGGGTATTGAACAGTTTATATTTCTAACTTCAACCTATTCGCATTATATTTGAGTGACCTAATGTAATAAATATGAACTGTTGGAAACCAACTCTGTGATACAACAGTTAAATTCTCGCCATAAAATCCTAATCTTGTTGATCCCTATTTTCTGGTAAAGTAATTCATGTTTACTTCTAAAGAGTTCTATGCTAAGAAGAAGAAGAAGCCTGATCATTGATAGTTCCTCGTATTCACTGGTTGTCTAATTCATATGAACTCATGATATTTAATGCAAATTCAACAATCTTTATAACTTTTAATTACAGTTTGCATTATTTTTTTTATTTGATAAAGAATTTTGTAACTGAGTTGTTAATTGAAACAACTTTACTAATGATACTATCAGTTTTTATTGATTTAATTAGAATTTTCGACTAAAAGTAGTTGAGGTCGTCGACAACGTTTTAAATATTTTCACCAGTTGTGTTATATTCAATATCGTCGGTTATTTAGAGAATGACTATTGCATAGTAGAATATAATTTCCAGCAAAAAAGAATGTTTTTTATTTCAGTTACTAACTTGAACAGTTTCTCATTCGAAATGTAGAATTAGGCTTAACTAGATGTATTCATCACAGTGATTCGAAAATAGTAAGAATAAGCATTTAAACAGAATAAGATGGTGATTCATTTTATTACGTTTGATTCACTACAGTTTCTGTTTACAATCTCTATAATATTTCCTAATCAACATAAATACAGAAAAGAGTTTGATTGGAGATTGTTGTAAACACTTGACATTGACATGATGTAACAGAGAAGTAAGTAAAGTTATGTGACAGAATAAAACATTGTAATTAAATATGTCATGTGTTGAAGAAGGTCCTAGAAAACTATGTCAATAACGGAGATCAGAAAATCAAAATAGACAAGATTTATTGATAATAAGGAATAGGAACAATCAAGTATAGCCTAGTTAGTCAATAATGAAAATGGGTGAAGTTAAGCAATAGATAGCATAATCATTTAATGATCAGAAAGAGTTGAAAGAAATCTTTCTAGATACACCTTTTACAATATGAAAAATTAACTGTAAGTTGCTGAAGCAAAGAAAGACCTACAACGGTTTCCCTTTAAACCTTCAATTCGGGTTTGTGATATATAATGGCAACAGCTTCAACAAACTTCAAGAAATTAGAACTTGGTTGTTTATTAATCACATTAAAAGATTTCAGTGTTAAGCTGATGTTTCGAGTCCAAAAGATGTCTTAATATGGCGCCGTAGATTTAGAATAACTTCAGACGTTTGAAAATTACACCATACATTTCAACATTCATGTAATAAATAATGTTAAAAATAATTGAAAATTCTGGATAGAAACATACACATACATTCAACGCATAGTGTTACTTTAATTATAAAAATATACATATGGATGCTCCTGAGGTGCTAAATATACTACAAACATACAACGGAACACCCTAGGAATGCATCGCTGACGACTGCCCTGCTTGGTTATCTAAAGAATTGCATAAGTCTATTAACGGCTTAATACTAGGGCATCTTATTAAATCTACGCACACCTCTTCATCAGAATCCTCTTTCACAGACATCTATTCAATCAAACGGAATAGTTAAAAGTGGTCATAAATCATGAAACTATGCACAGTAGAGGCATCAGCAATTCAGATTTTTGAGTTTAATCTCTGTGTATAAAAGTATTACTGTCAGTCATTTATTCTACAAAGCCTTAACTCGCTACCATTTCTTCATAGTTGATTATTTTCACTCCGTATTTTAACTCTTCTTGATGATTATTGCCAACTATCCACTACAACAACAATTATTGCTTTTTATACTGAATTGTACATCATTATTCTTGCTAATAATTTATCGATTATGTAACATCATCTTCACAACTTGATCATTTTGAAGAACTTTCCTCATAGCATAACCTCTACAAAGTTGTTGTTTCTTGACTAATTTTGAAGCGATGCTACTTTGTTTTCAGTACACATTTTGAACTAACATGTGATAATATATGGATTCATTTGTTCAGTGATGTAACTCATGTATCTATTTCAAAAGAAATTACTATAAATTGGGATTGTACGATCTTAGTAAATAACTTCGTTGAGAAGAGAATTTTCTACACTGAACACTCCTTGTTTTCTTTTCTCAATAAACTATGCACATTAACAGCATCATTAAAACTATGCCCATATAAATAATCAATCCTTATTGTACTGAATCATAAAAGAAGACTACCTTATTGGTTAGTAATAAGAGTATAGTAAGCAAAAGGTTCGAAGTTAAGAATAGTTCACATGTAAAACTTTTCTTTGGAGAAAATTTAGTTAAACTATACTATACCATATAGTTAAACAGAATCAAGAGAGTGGCTATCGATATATGGCATAAAATTCAAATTCTGAGGTTAGATATTATTATAGCACTGCTTCAGATATGTTTATTTAAACGAACCTCTTGTTTTTTTTAGTATAGACCATATCAGTAGTATGAAGTCATAAGTTTGTGAATGCTTCACAGTTATTTAGAATGTATCTCAAGTTAGGTTATGAAATTTTGACGTTATGAGATAGTTATCACCAGTGGCAGTGATTGCTTGTCGCACTATGTTACAAACTGAATAAGGTAGAATTCCTATAATGGGACATCTATTAAGTAGTATCGATTACCAGCTGGTCGTAGCAAGATTCAAGGAACCTGGTTTTGATTCTGAGATGAGCTTGAGGATGTACATTTCTGCGGAATCCCATATTAGGACGAAACGACTGTTCATAATTACCTGGTTTTCGAACGTTCCCAACCGACATCAATAGGTGATAAATACAAATAGCAAATTAGATTATGCAACTGTTGATACATTATATAAAATGGTTTTAGAAAGTGCTTAAAGTCACCAGGAATCTCATTGAAGCTCTTCATAGATAATTCATTGTTTCACGTAGCTATTACATTGAGAAAATTATTCAAAACAATTTATGAGTTACAATCTATTGAAAAATCCCATTAAGGTATAAAGAATACAAGATAATCAAAGAAAGATTGTTTTTCTATGTTAGTGTTATTTGTAAAGTAATTGACAAAATGCTTCCAAGGAAAATTAGATAATTAAATTACCGAAATAGATTATGTAAGCGTAAAACAAATTCGAGATTACGTAATCAAAAATTATAGTAAATTGCCAAATTATTCAAACATCACTCAATGTATTAAAATTTGAAACTTTATTCTTACGTATTTTCAAATTTATCCTAATTTATATTTTTATCGTTACATAATCTGTTTCAGTAATTGTTATATAAGCAATAGATGAATTAAATTATCTAGCTGGTAATATTTTCAAGAGAAACGATAAACATTAGCTATTCTTTATTTTATTAATAAATGTTTAACTACTAATGAGTAGGCAAAGTTAATTAATAAAATGTTTGCTCTTAAACAGAAAATTTTTTAAATTTGAGGTGATTTTATTGAGATTAGAATTTAATTTAGTTTTTTTATCTGTATTCATCACATATTGATCTTGGCCGGGCATCGTTTCAAAGTAAGAAGTAGTAAACAGCCCCTTCGCCCTAATATAGGATTCCTCAACTGTATATATCAATCATTTCGGGAGTGAGACATCATCAATGAGAATGAGTCATCGTCGCGTTACATCACTGGAAGCCAACGCCTGGATATTGGTGGTCAAGTGTTTGATGCGAGACATGAATGGTTTGAATTCGATTGCCTGGTGAAATAGAGGATGATCACTTTATAGGAGTCCAATAATAGAAAGTAACAGTCGTCCAGTCCTCTTTGCTTTTTATGGCACCACATCAGGATCAATCTCTGACAATTACAAACAAAAAAAGATTCTTATTAGTAAACGGCGAAAAAAATTATATAATTTACTAGTTAAATTGTTTTCATAAACATTTCTTTCAAGCTAGTTCTGTTATAATACAATTTTGTTGGTTACTTACAAACTTTATTTGAACTAGAAAATAAAACATTTCTGATATTTCTGGGATAGTTGTGGAGAAACAAACACATAGCAGTAGACTCACTTCTCCTTAAATTTAACCTAAAATGGTTTCATATCATGGTGAACAACGCAGCTGGCAAACAGAAGAAGCTAATTATTACTGACCACTTCTTAAGTGTTGAAGGGGGAAAGTATATGGAATGGAAATAGATTGGTTGTATAGTTGAATTCTTTTCTACGAGAAGGCAACAGCTTATTGCCTTGTACTAACCAATAATAACCTAATGAAAGTAATCCTCTGATGTTAACTGTACAGTGAATATGGGTTAGTTAACAATCACGTTGATTTTCTAAACCATTTTCATCACCGACTTTATTTTTATACTAACTTATCCTTTGTTTGCTTTATGATTTAAATGTTGATATTTCCTTTTAGTATTCAGTCGAAATGTACATTGAATCCTCAGGTGGTTACAGCAAACGATGGGGTGGTCGTAATCACACAGCTACATCTTATTATACAGATACTACAGGAAATCAATGGTCTAGTGCTTCATTAAAAAATAAAACACGTAAAACTCTTGTAAATCAACCACAATCTGTACCACAATTATCACCAATTACATATTTATCCCAACAGCAACAACAGTTAGATTTTCGTTCACTTAATGGTTCATTACCGCTGACTAATCATCCATCATTAAAGCATGCAGCATCATTCGCTTGTAGTGGTCAAAGACAAAATCTTATGATTGGAGGAGGTGAATGGACAGATAATTTACAAGAAAAATCAATTTCTGAAATTCATACTGTTCAAACATCACCTGATTTACTTTATATGCCTCATTTATCAACTGGAACTACTTTAAATAGTAATCATAACACTATAACTACTACTACTACTATAACTGGTGTTGATTCTACTTATAATAATAATTATAGTAGTATTAATACAATGTGTTGTTATAATGAACCAAAAGAATCAAATAGTTTATCAAAAGAAATTGCATATAAAATAAAAGAGAAATTTGATCAACGTGTATTAAGACATTTATCTAAATCAAAACAAAAAACAACTTCAAACAATTATACTTATACATCACAATATCATTTACTTGCTGTATTTCTAGTTAATAAAGGTCATGTAGAAGCATGGTATGCATATGCACCTATGCCGAATACATTCAATAATAATAATGAATTTGGACATACACGTCTATTAGAGTTAACTCAACGTCGACTACGTCTATTACAACGTTATTATTCTAATTCAAGACAATATGTTGTATTATATGTGAATAATAATAATTCAGAGCATTATTTACCAATGGGATTAGTGAATGATACAAATAAACAACATAAACAATTTAGCTTCTCATTAAGTAAAGAATTGTTTAGTGATAGAGATGGATCAATTTGTCGATTTGTCAATTCATTATTACCAAATACAATGAAATTTGTGAATACTAACAATAACAATAATAGAAAAACATCATTGATCAATAAACAAGTTAATGGCGGTAATTCTAAAGATAATAATGAAAAATTATTAAATAAAACAGATGATAAACAGCAATTGTATAGCCAACAACAGAAAAGAAAACAAGAAGAAGAACAACAACAACAAGAACAATCAGTAAATAATGAGAATGACATTGAACAACTTTGTAAAACAATGAATTCAACCATACATCGACCGAATATATTGAAAAGGATACTTGGACATTTAACGCATCATCATCACCCTCATCGTCACCATTTCAGTAGTAGCAGTATTAATAATAGCAATACTTATGATGATAATAGTAATAATAATGTTATTAATGTTGATAAAGAGAAATGTACAGAAATCACCAATACATCATGTAATTTAAATGATTATGAAACACATTTGAATATGGATAATTGTCTAGTGAGAATAAATTCATATCAACAATCTTCAACTATTTGTCATGTAAAGAAATATAAAAAGAAAAAAGAATCAATAACATCACAGACAACTACAATGAAATTGAATATGCCAACAAGTACTTGTATAAATAATTCATACATTGGTGCAGATAACAATAATTGTCTAAGTATAGAAAATCAAGATTGTCCTACTGCTTCAACTCAACTGAAAACAATAACTTATAACATATCAAATGAGAAAAATGTTTGTACTAACGACAAATTACATCATATTAATGATGATGATGATGATGATGATCAAGAGAAGTGTAAACTTGAACAAATGAATAAATCATCAATATATGAAGAGATATGGTTGCCTAAATCGTTTGATTTATAAATTTACTAATGAATACAAGTAATGAATAAACAAAAACAAGACAGTAAGTATGCATTGTAGTCTAATTTAGAAGTAATTTATCTTGATACCATAATGAATATACTTTCAAGAATCTCAGTTTGAATAAAGCCAATAATAAATGGTAGTTTAGAAACCCAGCTAACAGATAGATAGATAGATACGACGCAGAACTTCGTACGTACGTACATCAGTTCAGGTTGCCATACCACATCAGCACAAAGATCCAACTGTCAGTTCAAATCCAAGAGTGATAGCGATAGTAGAAGTATTAGCAATAATGCAGAAGATTAGGGAGCGGAGATATGATTCGAAAAGCATAATTCAGTAAGATAAATTTGAAAGGAGAAAGAGAATTCAGAAGGTTAGATTTTGAGAAAACACAAAGAGTGGATGCACCTGCGCCATTGCAAACGATTCTGAGCCATGTCGTTCAAGGTCTCTAACCATTGGTGACTTTCGTCTCGCGGACTCCAACCACGCAGCCTACATCTACCAATATGACTCAGTCCACTTGTCAGTGACTTCATCGATTTCTGCCATGTTTTGATTTGGCCGCCTCTAGCTTTCTTCCAACCTATTCCTACACCGCAAAACATAGCTCGTCGAGGCAGTCGGTAGTTAGACATGCGTAACACATGTCCCAACCACCTCAACTGATGAAGTTTCAATACCTCATCTATTGATTTGCCATCCTTTCCTAAAACCCGTTTCCTAACGACAGCATTGCTTACTCGGTTGTCCCACGATACACGAGCAATGCTTCGGAGACACTTATGATCGAAGACCAGTAACCGACGAATGTCCTCTACTCTTAACGGCCATGTTTCGCTCCCGTATAGTAGGACAGAGCGAACTGCTGCACGGTACACTCGTCCTTTGGTTAGCAAGCGGATATCTCGCCTGCGCCATAATTGACGCAACTTGGCAAAAGCCAATCGAGCTTACTGTATCCGTGCTGAGATTTCGTCAGTCACCAGGCCATCAGAACTGATGAGACTCCCCAGATACGTGAAGCGGTCTACACGCTCGACTACTTCACTCCCTATCACTAGTTCAGGTGCCGATGCAACCCAATCCTGGAGCAACATTTTGCATTTCGAGAGGGAAAACCGCATCCCGAACATGCTTGCATTGTTGCTCAGGGTAGTCAGAAGACTCTGCATTTTGTCAGCGTCTTCACCAAATAGGACTATGTCATCAGCATGCTCTAAGTCAGTAAGCGAGGCTCCTGGTAGAAAGTCAACTCCTGAAAAGTCAGACGAAGACATGGTTATATCTAGGAGCATGTCTATGACGAAATTAAACAAGAATGGGGAAAGTGGATATCCCTGACGGACACCACTAGAAGTGAGGAATTCCGATGACAGTTCTCCATAAACTCTCACTCGATCTGTAGTTTTAGAGTAGAGAGCTTGTATAAGGTTAATGTAATTCTTCGGTACACCTTTCAATGACAGGTACGCCTTCCAATGACACCCCAGCTAACAAGATAACATTCATTTAATTGAGTTCCTAGCAGTTATATCAAATGATAATAAAGTACAATTAGTTGATAGGGTTTATTGTAATATTCAAACATAGAAAAAAATTTGACTTAAGGTATCTTTTGTGGAGATATGTATTTAATTTCCTGTTTTTATTCTCACAAAATGATTTTAGTTGGGTACCACTGAAAACCAAGGAGCACACTTACATCAATCTGTGATATAGCACGACAACCATTGATTAGCATTAGCGATAAATGTCTGACTCGTGACAAATCTGAACTCCATCAGCCATGACTTCTCAATAAAACCCAGGAGTATTCTGAAATAAGTCACTAATGAGCAGACTATTATTATTGATTTAAGGTGATTCATGTGGAGATAGGTATTTAATTTGTTACTGATGAATGTGCGAATTTTACCTCTGGACAAAGCCGGGCCAGTGGAGCAGAGGGTTAATGGATCGTCAAACTGAGGACTCTGGGTTAGATCCCCCTGGATGAATCAGAGGAAGCATACTGCTGAGTAGTTCTAAAGAAGGACGACACAATTGTTCAGTGCTCCCTAACTTTCAGTGGTACCTAAAAATCATTAATCTGTGACGAATGCAAAATAATAAATACATAAACAAAATACGAAAGAAATACCATCTTTATACTAAACAACTAACAAATTGTTCTAAAGCACTTAAAGAAACTAATCAATAATGTAATAAATACAGAGTAAACAGACACAAAACCTAGTAACCTTTCAGGAAGAAATGATGTTTATAGAAACGGACAAAGACATTCCATTTGCCAAGAAATCAAATAAATCAATCAACTCAAGTGCAGACACAACCAACTTAAACAAGCCAAACTATCTTCAAACAAGACCATCTAGTTAAACAAAGCGAAATCAATGGCAATCACGGGAAATATCACATAATACCCAACATACAACTGAAATGAAAATGAAGCCTGAGCTTGCTTCAGGCTATGAATTTATAGTATGATAAATTATCTGCGAGTTATCAGGTGGCTGACAGGATAAATATGTGGTTAACTATTTTGCCATAGGTAATTAAATGAGTGGGAAGGACAAGTATTAACAAACTGGAAAGAAGGTTACTTCATAAAGATACCAAAGACCGAAGATCTCAGCAATTGCGAGAACTACAGAGGAATCACTTTACTTTCTGTATCACGATAGGTCTTCAACAAAGTGTTATTAAACCGAATTAAAGATCCAGTCGAACCCAACTTCAAGATCAACAGGCTGGATTTTGTAAAGACCGATCGTGTATCGACCAAATCGCTACATTACGGTTCACTGTTGATCAATCAATCGAATAGAATTCACCACTCTACATCAACTTCCTTGACTAAGAAAAAGCATTCGAAAGCGTGGATAGGAAGATATTATGGGGCCTTCTATGACATTATGGCGTCTTCGAAAAGATAGCCAATATCATACGGAATTCTCATGACGGACTATATTGTAAAATCGTGCATGGAGGTCAGCTCACAGATTCGTTCAAAGTGAAAATCAGTATTACACAAAGCTGCTTACTCTTGCCCCTCCTCTTTCTGCTAGTGATTGACTGGATCATGAAAACTCTAACATCTCAAGGCAACCACTGAATACAGTAGAAAACGTCGATGCAACTAGATGACTTGAACGTCGCGGATGACCTAGCTCTTTTATACCATACACAGGAGTAAATGTAGATGAAGACGGACAATGTAGCAACAGCCTCTGCAGCTGGCAGTAGGTTTCAACATATACACAAAGAAAAGCAAGATCCTCTGATACAAAACAACCAGCACTAACCCAGTTTCACTTGACGGGAAAATTCTGGAAGATCTAGAAACATTTACATACTTGGGCAGTATCATCGATAATCAATCAGGATCTGATCTGATGCAGATGTAAAGGCGCGGAATGGAAAGGCAAGAGCAGCATTTTTACAACTAAAGGACATCTGAAACTCAAACCATCTGTCAGTCAACATTAAAGTCAAAATTTTCAATACAAATGTCAAGACAGTTCTATTGTATAAGACTGAAACGAAAAGCATCATCCAAAAGATACAAGTATTTACAAACAGCTTTCTGCGTAAGATACTTCATATCCGTTTGTCAGATACAGTCAACAACAACTTACTATGGCAGAGAACAAATCAACTTATAACCGAGGAAGAAATTAGGAATAAACGCTGGAAGTGGATAGGACATACATTGAGGAAGTTATCAAACTGCGTCACAAGACAAGCACTAACATTAAATCCTGAAAGCCAAAGGAATAGAGGAAGATCCAAGAATACATTGCGTCGGGAATTGGTAACAGATATGAAGAGAATGAAGAGCATAAGGGAAGAGCTGGAAAAGAAAGCTCGGAACAGAGTTGGTTGGAGAAAGCTGGTCGGCGGCCAATGCTTTACATGGAGTAACAGGCATTGATTGACTGGCTGAATGAATTAAAAGATTAATGACTTCTATTCGGAAACGTATAAAATATACAGTAGTGTTATTAGAACGATTGTAATTTTTTGGTATCATCATAAGGTTAAAATGATAGTGAAAAACCTCCAGTCCGTGAGTGGAATGCACTGTTAAAGCCTGATAATCAACAGTCACTATCGCAACTTGTGCTTTCTGAGCAGGTACAACGGTAATGTTCAAGTATTCTTACAGTTGGATTGTCAATAACAAATGAATGTGAGGCATGTCAAACTCACGAGCCCCAAGTAAGGTAATACAAACTTCTTTATTTGTACTCGTCAGCTACAATCAACTATAATAATTGGTCATGTTTATTCATTTTCTGCGTACATAGTATATCACACATAATTCAATAAGATTCTACTTCACTTTAATTCGTTCATAATAAATCACGTTACCTACAATTCATTATTGATTTATGTACTCATCTGTTAAAAATTGCTTTAAAATCCTTAAGTCATTTTAGCTTAATTTACTTTGGAAATGAGTAAGTCTGTCATACTTTCGCTTAAAATCCTCGGAGTAAAAAATCTTTCACTGTATAAGCAACATTTATGAAGAATTCACCAGTTGGACTGTAAAACGCTTTTACGAAACAAAAGACATTCGGAACTATGCATCTAAACGTTTATATTACTTTATAAGTACTATTTAGTAGTAAATCTCCCTTGTTGGTAGGAAGGAATAAGATTAAACAGACACTAGTTACTATCTACTAGTTTTGATACGATATGCTATTCAATTCATTTGTTTGTTTTACTAATGCACACTGACAAGTTAGGACTAAATTCAAGATTTAAGTTTTGTATCATTTACTTGAAATAATTCATGTTGTTAAAATAACCAGGAGAAATGTACCAGTAATTGTTTAGTTCTATCAGTCTGTTACCATTCCTGTCTAAAATATGTTTTCTTCCCCCCCCCTCCCCCAGTTAGTACTTTATTTACAATTCCACTAATTCATATGATAAGATCACCTTCATCTACATGTTTTACTATAGTTTAAATCATTTGTAATGCAGATTGCTTAGAAAGTACAAATTAAATTAATACAGTTCTAGTTATACGATTTTTATGGGAAAAGTTAATAATAGATTGTTTACATCTAAGTTTAAACATATAACCAAAGGTTAAAATTCATGTGGTGTAATCTCACCGCCAACGGAAATGTTATACTTGTTTATAGGAGAGATAAACTGAGTGATCAGAGCCCTAATCCTACAGGGAGTATCATCCAATCACGATTGCATGCCTGAAGCACCAAGCATAATATCTACATTCAGGATTCCCTCTCAAGTACTTCCAAATCAACTAAAATCACATTCATTTAAGTAGACAAATAGTTTAGCCGTATAATTCTCAAATACTAGACTGAAGAGGTTCAATTTACATTTAGTATATACCCATTTGAGCAGCTGGTTAGAATCACTGCCCTTCACATATGAAGTCAGGTTCAAAGCCAAATATATTAATTAGTAAGTTGAATGAATTATCATGAACTGTAATAAACTGTTATTCTTTTTTTGTTTTCTTTTTTAAATAAATAATTACGACAGATTGTATCTATTATATCTTTAAGTATAAGAAGTAAAGAATCCTAATACAATGAAAAGAGGAGGAAAATGGGAACAGAGAAAATCAATAGTCCAGAAAATTTATCTAATTCAAGTAACATTTTCTAATTTAATAAAATCATGATCAATTTGATAAGAAGAATAAAATAATAACAGCAACTTATTTGTAATAAATCATCATTCTTCAACTAGTAATACTATTACTATTGCTCAAACATTGTGAATAGAAACTATATTTTTAATTAATGTTTCATCTTCTTGATAACTTTTCAAAACTAAATCTCATTAACTGTAAAAGTAGATGATTAGAGAATGTATCTCCTTCTATTCTAGTATTTAGTTTAAAGGCATTTCATCGAAATTTTCAACATAATACAATTTCTTTCATCATTCATAATTATTGTACAGAAAAGTAGTAGTATTGTACTAAATAAGTAGAAAGTGAAGTTGAATTATGCAGATATCCAGAAAAATAACACTGATATTAAATGTTCGTGGCGTATTACAATTAAACAACACAAATTGTAAACACAGATCATTATAGTTTTAACTTAGTGTTGATATTCACTGAAGAGTCCCATACTAAGATGAAATAACTATTTAGTGCTCCTTGTCTTTAAATGTTATTCAAAGAAAGTCAATCTGTGACGAGTATAAACAAAACATTAAGACGAATCTCCTCAAAACCACTTCGACATTAATATGATAACCAGCTCATTATTGAATTAATTTAAAACTCTATTCGAAATAGAAATCATGATTAGTGGAGCACGTATATACCAAGGGTGATAAAGATATTGCCATTGGATGATCGTTGCGCTATATAAGTTAACCGAAATGAAAGTTCTACTATTAAACATCAATCCTATTGCATTAATAGCTAAGGGGTCTACGCAGGACCCGAACGTCTCGGGTTAGTTTCTGATATGAACACTGATAAGTCTCATACTAAGGTGAAATTGCTGTCCAATATTCTTATTTTCGATGGCACCCAATCAAGTTCAATCTGTGACGAATACAAATAATAATTTAACAAACTAATAAAACACTAAGCGATTAACAGAAATATTCTTTATTTTAGCAATAAATAATAACATTCAAACTGTACATAACGGTAGTAGTTAACCGTATTGATAAAAAGAGAGAGAGAACGAATGTAAGGACAGCCTATTTACACAGACAAAATATCTTATCAGTTCGTTTTAATGGATATCAAATGTGATGAAAACCTATGTCTATGCTGTACGATGCATGTCTCCCTCCCCTCATCAACAAAAACATATAAAAAGAAAGAAGATATCAACTTCTTTTATGTACGAGTTAATTCGTTCATTTGTAGATACAAACATATGAAAATTAATACAATCTAATTACACTGTAGTACATCAAGTTATGTGAAGCATAGATTGTACAATATGTGACAAAAGACGAAAAGTTTATTCAATTCCTGTGGAATCATTTGAAGGTTGATGCTCTTTACGTTGTTGTTGTTGTTGATGGTGATGATGTTTCCGTTCAGCTCTCAATTGTTTATATTTAATTGCTTCTTCCTCTAAACGTTTCTAAATTATAAAAGTAGTTTTATTTTTTTAAAAAAAAGAAAAAGAAAGATCAGCTATCATATTTACAAAAGAGAAGTATATTAACGAAAAAGTGGGAAGAAAAACATAATGGGAGTTGATTGTAGTTAGTCTCTTGAATACCCCCAAATGATCTAGACCTCATGCTAGTATCCATGTCCCAGAAAAGCGTACATGACACCTCTTATAAAATTCAAAACCGCATCTTTAATGAAAGATATCAGGCAAATAAATAAAAAAGATACTAGTTACAAATCCAAAACTAAAAACAGACAATATAATAATCAAAAAATACAATTAGTGTAAATACTGTGAAATCTAGTGTTACTACAGATATAAAGGCAGTTTTTACTTCCTGGTTGGTGCTAGAAAGATTCTTCTACCTAATGTACCGGTAAGCGAAACTAAGCCAGGGGTAGTCTCGACGATCTACATATGTGACCCAGGTGCTTAAGTAATAACTGCTCCTAATTGATCGCATACTACCAGTAACGAAGATCTATGAGACAAGAAAAACACCTTACTATCGTCAAATACAGTCAACAGTAAAACTGAATTGATGTTCATTAGGTTTTCTTCCTTTGTTAACATCAGTATCCAGCCGAGCTGCTTAGCATGAGAGAATACAAAGAAACGAGAGCAGTAAGCAATGTATCTCAAATGAATAATCAGAAAATACAAGCCAAAAGACTACATCAATGTAGCAGCTACAGCGAAGTATACACCCCAAATGAAATGAAAACAATTTTTTAATTACATTAGAAACAAAGTGCTTTCATTTGTGTAAGTAGTTTAATATATATATATATATATATATATATATATATATATATATATATATATATAAATGATTTACCCTATCTGCTTCCAATTTGTTTAAATCTACTGGGCGTTTTGGACGACTAACGGTAATAGTAGTCGTTGTAACTGAAAGAGATTTTGAAATTTCATTTTTTTCATTACTAGTAGCTAACTGGCCTTCCTCCTTACGTTCAGTTTCATACCAGCGTTTTAAGCTAGTTACAGAGTCAATACGTGAAGCAGGTAGTATCGGTGGCTCACTGTCATCTTCATCATAACAATAACCTTCGTTATGTTCTTCATACAAAAAATTTGTATCATCATCGTTATAACTGTCACCATCGGGTTTCCCACCAGCAGAGCCTCCAGACTGATGAATTCGTGAGGTTGATGATGAATAAACAGCAGCATCATGTTCAGTGATTGGATCTATGAAGAGTAAAGCAATGGAGTAAATAGAAAGCAAATAGTCGGTGAACAGTAGTATACATATATACATGTATTAAAAATGTTGAGGAATTTCCAGAACCGCATTCATAATAACTGGCAATCAACAAACAGACGAACTCTTTGACTCCCATAGAAAATGTTAGCCGATTTAATAGCCATAAGCTGATTGACAAGGATAGTCAACATGACGATATAATGTAGAAAAACCATTAATTATAAGCAATGCCATCAGAACGAATTGATTTAATACTTATGGAATAACTGAAGAGCTCGTTTCGATATTAACTAAGCGCTGTCGATACTGTGTAGACGCTTGAAACTAAACATCCAATAGAAATTACATTCTAATATACACTACTCACTCACTAAGTGTACGGGAAAATGATCGAAGATAACTGATATAAAACACTTACTGGATTCTGTAAATGTTACGGATAACGTAAGTCTAATAGTTATAGAATCAACATTAAACTAACCAGAATTTTCCTCAAAATCTAATGGATCATTTTCAATCTCTTGTAGTACAATTGATGATTTCGGTTTAACATTTCTATTTAACTGATGTGATATATCCATTGTGATTTGTGGTGGTGAATGATTCACTGTATCATATTCATCAACGAAACTTTCATGTGTTGATGATGGTTGTTGTTGACAATCAGCTTCAAACAAATCTTCCATAGTTGGATCCATATCAGAATCCCCAGGTATATCATTAGCAATAGCTTCATCAACTTTAGTTGAATGTAATGGTAAATTTTGTTGTTTAACCAATGATGCTGCAGCTGATGGTGACAAGTTTGAGGAAGCTGATATTTGTTGCAGTGGTAAATGAAGATTTGATTGACCGGAAACAGAGCTAAATGATCCTATCGATTGTTGTATAGAGTTGGGTGTAAATGAATGAATCTCATATTGATTATCAGCTGCTGACTCTCTTGATGACGTCATCATATCAGAAGTTGTATGTTGTTGAGCAAACATTGCAGCAACCATATATGGCGCTTCAAAATGAGGTAGTTCATCACGTGTTGGTGTGCCGGGACCAGATGAAGCGGGACTGTGAGTTGGTGATACATTTTTACCTTGTTCTTGTGTTTCTAAATCACCGTCAGTTTTAGGGTGAACTTCAGGTGTTGGTACACGAGGAGGGGTGGGGACACGTTCTAAAACTTCAACAATAGCTTTAGATATATGAATACGCTACAATAAAGAAAACACAAGCGTAATTAAAACAGGCATTACTTCTAATACGGTACTTCATTTGAACGTAGTAAATTATGCAAACGTACGGTCTGTATTGATATACTGAAACAAATAGGCGAAAATAGTCAAATAATTTTTGAAGCACCCTAATCTCATACACACTATAAATAAAGTTCCCCTGATATTACACAAGCAATTCAAGCATACTTCATAGATTTCCTAACCTACATATTTATTACTTACTTGAGCTGAAGAGAAATTCTCCACATAACGTCTCACTTGACCACGCATAGCCGGTTCCCACCGAAATACAGCTTCTAATCGATCCGGTGGTAATTGCAAAAGAACTTGATAACTTTGTGGTCTAGTTTTTACACAGCATCTAATAAATCCATCCCACAGCTTCTCACTTTTCCATACCTGTTTAACAAACAATTAACAAAAAGATGTGATGAATCAAAAGACTTTTGAAAATAGTAAGCATCGTGGCTTAGAGCCACATTGTTAATATGAGAATGATTTAATGGTTATTAAGTTCGACTATAGGTTGCAATACCGCTCCAACTATTTTGATTTTGACACGTAAGTTGCATCACTAACCCTCATTCTTAATGTAGTTCTACGTTTACCAAATGAATATATAAATAGTAACTGAGAGGTTGGATACTACTCAGGCCGCCTCGTGTATAAAATTGTAAATATTAATTAAGAAACTCGAAATCCAAAACTATTAACTACAATGATAGAAACCAAATGCAATATACAACTAATGCCTGTTAAAAAGCAGTTAATACAAAGTATTCAAAAATGGGAGATGTGCATTGCCACAGATAAGCAAACTGATAATTATCTGTAAGCTAGTAATTCCCAATTGTGACTAATATGCATAAACACAAATTAAACACCTCTATTTACCACAATTTAGTCAGCCAATTGTGTTATACTTGTTTCAAACACCCACAGATTAAAAGGCGAAACCTTAAGGACCAGGTGTAAAAATACAAATTTGAACACTGCTTTATAATTAAACTAAACAGGTGGAAAATCAATTTATCTGCTACAGTGATTAGGTGCTAATAGAGACGCTCCATTGTAATTACTCACTGATATACTTGTGAGTGGACTGGGATATCGACTGGAAGCCTGAATAGATAGTTTTTTCTTCATAGAGCTACTCATTGAATCTATAATCTACAGGTCTAAGCTACAAGGCAACGTTAGTAAATGCAAACTGAAATATTCTTGTGTTCTATTTATTCCCAAAGTATCTTGGAGCCCATGTAAACTATTAGTTTGGAATCAAAGTTTTAAAAATCTCCTAAATGGATCCTCTATATCAATTAAACTGGTTTTAAGTACTGGCAGTACACTCTCAAGGGTATCGCAAAAACATTTCCCAGCTACGTAAGGTTAGTAAAACATTTCTGACAGATATGAGTGATCATATGACAGTATATCGAGAAAAGTAAACCCTCCTCACCATTCGGTCAATGATAAGGTCAATTATGTGACTTGAAATGAGCTAAGTGAAACAACCGATAAAAATACAATTATAATTGAGGCTGAAAAACGGACGAAAACCAATCACAGACAAGGTCAACAGTACAGGCTGATTTTACGATTGTGGGATAACTGCACTTCTCAATTTTACGTGAAATAAACTTTGATGGAACAACAGTAAAATCAAACTACTGACTACAGGAAACACAAAACAACTAAAGTATCTAATAAGAAGCAACTAACATACCTGTTTACGAATTAGTCGAACCAACACATTGATTACATAACCAGCTAAACGAGGATGCAGTGCTAATGCTTGCATAACAGTACGCATAAATAAAGTAGGGAGAATGGGTTGTTCTAACAATTGACCAATTGCAACAGATAAGCGTTCCTGTGTAAACAAGCGACGTTCAGCGAAACAAACACGACATGCATGAAGTATGGACTGGAGGTTTACATAAGGCTTTGTTACTTTAGCTATACATACAAATGGAAAATAAAAGCAAACAAAATGAATAATAAAGGGTTGCGACGAAATGACGAGATACATAACCCCAGTAAAGGTGTTACAGCCAAATTTATATGTCCGTTGAAACTTATGCGAATCATAAATGATATTAGTCACCATACAGTGATCAGTAGGTGTAAATATCTCAGTCACACTGGTGATTAGTAGTGGTCAAAATAGACCAGTAGGAACATCTAGGACTGTGAAACTGAGTGACACAGGTACGAGTCTCGCAGAGAGCATTACTTCTATTAAGAACGTAGAAACGCTCTGCTGATGAGTGCTAACCATCACGAAACCTAGGATTAATCAGGATTTTTTTTGTATACTGCCTTCAACCATCCTAAGTAAAAGCAGTACAAGAGATATCGAATCACAT
Organism: Schistosoma japonicum; assembly: GCA_025215515.1. NCBI lineage: Eukaryota > Metazoa > Platyhelminthes > Trematoda > Strigeidida > Schistosomatidae > Schistosoma > Schistosoma japonicum. The sequence goes on along the minus strand of CM046061.1, from coordinate 16,716,272 downwards.
CGGATAGTGACCATACTTACAAACACGATAAACAGAGTGTGATCAGAGATAAACTAAACAACCTTGATAAAACTTACTACTCAGTGACCAATTAGTGTAATTATAATGCCAAAAAACCACTATTAAAAATAAAAGAAATTCACCATCTCAAAACAAAAAGAAAGCTAAATTAACAAGGACGGTAACATCAAAACAACTCACCTTCATTTGAATGGTGGTGCAGAAGGATCTTTGGCGAATTCTAACAAATGAACAGCGACTAATAATTCTTCAGGTTTTAAAGGGCCGAGTGGTGCAGGTTGGTCATTTACGTTGAATGGAATATTTTTGACACTTGTATTCTGCGGAGCATACTGAGTAGATACACTTGCTAACAAGAAGAGGGATAAAATTATATATATATATATATATATATATATATATATAGGAATGTAGAAACACCTAGGTAGTTAAAGTATACCTTCACTCAGTCAAAAGCGCTGTAGAAACTGACATATATGTGCTGAAGTTCAGGTTGCAACACCATTAGAGCATAGTAAAATGAATAAAAAAATAGTAAAAGTATCAGTGGTAGAATAAGACTATGAATATAGAATATAACTCGAGAGCAATTAAATCGTAGAATCCAAAGTAGACAATTTGAAATTAAGGACAAAGGAAGACAAAGAGAAAATGCATCTGTGCCATTCCAAAGGATTCGTGCCATCCAACGACTCCTATCAATGAACTCTCGAACCTTAACTGGAGAGTCTGCACCTACAGACATGGTCCAAACTAGCAGTCAAGGCCTTTACAGACTGTCAAGTTTCAGTTAATCGATATTTAGCCTTCTTCCAACTTACTTCTAACCTAGCCAACATAACGCGTCGAGGTACGCAGTGATTAAACATAAGTAATAGATACCACAGGCCACCTCAGTTATTTGGGGACTGTACTCAGACAAAATACAAAAAAGAACGAGAAACATAAATAATCTGACATTTTTGAACTTCCAGGGAAAAGATTGGTGAATTGTCAAGAATGAGGTGTATATCGTAAAGGACACAATGTAAAATGAAGTATTTAAAAACCTATTTAGTGTATTTATTGGACTGAATCGTTATTTTGAGAAAAAAATGTGTAACATGTAACAATACAATTTCTCACCATGCAGAAGTCGAGTTAGCACTTCTTTCACAACTTTTTCATTTAACTGTATTAGTTTCGGCAATGCATTTATCACTTGCTGCTTCGATAAACCAACAATCACAGGAATGAGACAACGAACATCATGTACACGTTCTTCATAAAGGTTATAGACTCTTTCAACTAATGAAGGTGGCGGCATAATAACAGATAGTCCAATGGATGGACATCCTGTTTGATTAATGGTTATACCAGGACTAAGAGGTGTTGGATGTGCTTTAGTTGGAGTGGAATGTGGAACAGATGCACTGGTATTCACATTTAGTGAAGTAGCAGCAGCAGCAGATGGCCAATCAGTAAGAATGTGTATCATACGTGTTACAAGAGTTTCTGAACCATTTGGGCATTCACTAACTAAATTATGAAGATCCACTGAATAAATGCCGATGTCACGAATCTAAACAAACCAAAAAATAACAGTAAGTGTTATGAGAATTATTAAACGATTTATTCCTCGAAAGAAAAATAACAGGGAATCAACTGTTGTCCTTAATATTAAGAATAACTTAATTACCAAGTCAATTTAGTTTCAAACTGTACCCTAGGTGTCAAGAATAGTGATGTTAGATCGCTACCTAAAACGGTTGGGAACGTTGGAGGAAATTTGAGTCCCTTAATCATTGAGCTATTAGAAAATAACCCAATGAAATTCAGGGATCAGGTAATGTTTTGTACACAAAGCTTTGGGTTACATCATATTCCTTGTAATAACTGATAATATTACACGGTTGGCCAGAGTAGAAAATAATTTGAATAGAAGCCTAGATTAAATTTGAATACTTCTTCGTACAGTTTACTGTAATGTTGGTCTTTGTATAACATGAATGCTAGCACGAACTAGATCATGAAATGATCAATCAGTGCCTGTTACCCCACGAGGAGTATAGGTCGCCAACCATCATTCCCCAATCAAATCTGTCCTGGACTTTCATTAACTCAGCCTGGAATCTCCCCTAGGATTACGGTCGATCCCAAGCCTGAACAAAGAAGGGGGATTGGGAATAGGATTAGCAACACCATCCCGTAAAAAACAACCTTGCTAGAAAAAATGCCAACCAGAAAAAATCATTTTAACTCTGACCTGGGAGTTGGAAGATCTTCATTTCGAAGAGTTATGACACCTCATGATGAAAGTCATGAAATGAATCGATAAAATATCATTATTATTGATGAACTTTCACTTCAATTGATGCCAAAGAGGAAATTTTACTTTTCACGAAAGGTAGTTGATAAACAGGACGAATGTAGAGAGTTCAAATTATTTCTGTATGACCAAGCTATAAGTACATATGTACAATTTCGATTTATTCACTATGAAATCATAATGAACACTAAACAAATCTCTAGCTGTACGTTCAGAAAATTGTCAATGACTCTTATAGATGCATGAGAGCTAGTGATGCAACCTGAATGCACAAACTGAACTAAGTGGAATACTTTAAACTTAGATTGTTTAGTTAAAAACACACCACAAAGAGCTTAATTAAAATTCATATTTCATCAAGCATAGAATAAACAAACCTAATCATTTAAACTCTGCCCTGGAAGTAGAAGGAACCTATATGACGCTTCATGATGAAAGCCGAGATTCTTCGGAAGTCATGAGGCCGATGCCACCCCTTCTAACGACCAGAGCAAAAATTTTTATAGGTACATGGAATGTTCGGACAATGTGGGAGACAGGGAAGATCAGCCAGATAGCAGCAGAAATGAAGAGATACAATTTAACTGTGCTCGGGATCAGCGAAACGCATTGGACTGAAACTGGACAGAAAACATTAGCCACAGGAGAAGTGCTACTATATTCCGGGCACGAAGAGGAAAATGCCCCCACACACCCAAGGAGTTGCTCTGATGCTGTCTAAGAAAGCGCGCAATTCACTTGTAGGATGGGAACCACATGGACCCAGGATCATCAAAGCATCTTTTAAGACAATGAAGAAGGGGATTACAATGAATATCATCCAGTGTTATGCACCCACCAACGACGGCAACGACGAGGACAAAGATCAGTTTTATGATAGGCTGCAGTCAATTATAGCGAAGTGTCCAGGAAAGGATCTGACAATCCTGATGGGGGACCTAAATGCCAAAGTCGGAATGGACAACACCGGTTACGAAGACATCATGGGACGACAAGGACTGGGGGAAAGAAATGAAAATGGTGAAAGATTTACAAATCTTTGCGCTTTCAACAAAATGGTTATAGGTGGTACAATATTCCCCCACAAACGCATACACAAGGCTACATGGATCTCACCAGATCATAGTACAGAGAATCAAATCGATCATATATGCATCAATAAAAAATTCAGAAGATCAATGGAAGATGTGAGAACCAGGAGAGGAGCTGATGTAGCTTCAGACCACCACCTAGTGGTTGCCAAAATGAAGCTGAAGCTAAAGAAGCAATGGATAACTGGAGCAACAGCATTAAAACGGTTCAATACAGCCTCTCTTCGGGATACTGACAAACTCAATGAATTCAAAATAATTCTCAACAACAGGTTCCAAGCCTTACAAGATCTGCTGAACGAGGAAGAAACCACTATGGAGGACAACTGGAAAGGAATCAAAGAGGCACTAACTTCAACTTGTCAAGAGGCTCTGGACTGCAAGAACTACCATCATAAGGAATGGATTTCCACAGAGACCCTGAGCAAAATTCAACAAAGGAGGAACAAGAAGGCAGAAATCAACAACAGCCGAACTAGAGCAGAAAGAATCAAGGCACAAAATGAATACACAGAAGCAAATAAACAAGTAAAGAAGAGTATTCGAGCCGACAAACGGAAGTATATCGAAGGCCTTGCAACAACAGCGGAAAAAGCTGCAAGAGAAGGAAATATGAAACAGCTATACGACACAACGAAGAAGCTGGCAGGGAAATATAGTAAACCAGAGCGACCGGTCAGGAACAAAGGAGGCAAGCTAATCACCGAGATTCAAGAACAAAGAGACAGATGGGTAGAACATTTCGAGGAACTCTTGAATAGACCAGCTCCACCAAACCCACCACACATCGAAGCAGCATCTACAGACCTCCCGATTGATGTCAATCCACCAACGATGGAAGAAATCAAGATAGCTATCAGACAGATCAAAAGTGGGAAAGCAGCAGGACCTGACAATATACCAGCCGAAGCACTTAAGTCAGATATAGACATAACGGCGAGGATGCTCCACGTTTTATTCAAGAGGATCTGGGAGGAAGAACAGGTGCCGGCAGACTGGAAGGAAGGATACCTTATCAAGATACCAAAGAAAGGGGATTTGAGCAAATGCGAGAACTACAGAGGGATCACACTATTGTCAGTACCAGGGAAAGTCTTCAACAGAGTGTTGTTGAACAGAATGAAAAACTCAGTGGATGCTCAACTTCGAGATCAACAGGCTGGTTTCCGTAAGGATCGGTCATGCACAGACCAAATTGCAACACTACGCATCATCGTTGAACAATCAATTGAATGGAACTCGTCACTGTACATCAACTTCATCGACTATGAGAAGGCGTTTGACAGCGTAGACAGGAGATCATTGTGGAAACTTCTTCGACACTACGGTATACCACAGAAACTCGTCAACATCATCCAGAATTCTTACGACGGACTACAGTGCAAAATTGTGCATGGAGGACAACTGACAAATGCATTCTCAGTAAGAACCGGTGTCAGACAAGGCTGTCTGCTCTCGCCCTTCCTCTTCCTCCTAGTGGTCGATTGGATCATGAAAACCTCTACATCTGAGGAGAAGCACGGGATTCAATGGACAAGTAGGATGCAACTTGATGATCTGGACTTCGCGGATGATCTAGCACTCCTATCCCATACACAACAGCAAATGCAAGTGAAGACAACCAAAGTAGCAGCAACCTCAGCATCAATAGGCCTGAACATACATAAGGGAAAGAGCAAGATCCTCAAATTCAACACCGAGAGCACCGACCTAATTGAACTTGATGGTGAAACTCTGGAAGAAGTGGATACCTTTACATACCTGGGGAGCATCATCGATGAACAAGGAGGATCCGATGCAGATGTAAGGGCAAGGATCGGCAAAGCAAGGGCAGCATTCCTACAGTTGAAAAATGTATGGGACTCCAAACAACTGTCTACCAATCTCAAAGTTAGACTCTTCAACTCGAACGTCAAGTCAATTCTTCTGTATGGAGCTGAAACATGGAGAACTACTGCAAACATCCTCAGGAGAGTACAGGTATTTATCAACAACTGCCTACGTAGAATATTGAATGTCTGTTGGCCGGAAACCATCAACAACAGCCTACTTTGGAAAAGAACAAATCAGCTTCCAGCTGAAGAGGAAATCAGGAAACGACGTTGGAAATGGATAGGACATACACTGCGGAAATCATCAGACTGTATCACCAGACAAGCACTAACTTGGAATCCTGTTGGAAAACGGAAAAGAGGAAGGCCAAAGAACACCCTGCGTCGAGAACTGGAAGCAGACATTAGAAGGATGAACAGTAACTGGAGACAGCTGGAAAGGATTGCTCAGGACAGAGTTGAATGGAGAAGACTGGTGAGCGGCCTATGCTCCTCCGAGAGGGGTAACAGGCGTAAGTAAGTAAGTTAAAAACACCGACTATTCTGCTACAAATATCTTAAAATTATAATTAATATGTTTTCATAAACAAACATAATGAACAATCATCATAATGATAAGATATTTAAACTAACTGGTATGTCGACCATTCTAAGTAAGCATCGTTTTATATTTGGACTAGCTTGAGTATAGACTTCAGCCAATCTAAAGAAAAAAAACAATGATATATAAGTCTATATTTGAATATACGAGTCCCAAGAGTAAATTATTTTATAAATTGTGATCAGCAAAGTGAACAAAAATGCACGTGCTGTCTTGCTTAAGAACTCGAATATTCATAATATGCAGTTGCTTCAGGTAAATGGCTATGGTGCTAGGTGACATGGTTTACACTTACGAAGCTTTTATGGAAATTCTAGGACAAATTCGTGAATGAGGTCAATAAGAAGTAGGGGACAACGATAGCTTCACAACCAAACTATAGCACTTCGAGTACAAAACAATCAACAAAAATGAAAAAAATTCAGTCGTCAATATGAATTCACCGACCCTTGAATGGGTTTAAATCGTTTGTATCTCAGTAGACTTGTGAATAACGCTTTGAGTAGAGGTGATAAGTAGTAGGTCCGGCGTTTAGTGTGAATATTAACAATTAAATAAGAGTACACTTAGATGATACGCGAAAACAAAAGAAAACATTGATCTAGACTCTATGGAAAATCAATCTGTAAATGTAGGAAATAGTGAGGCATCAGATAATCAAGAAGTACAAATATCAACAGAGAGTCATCCAATTCAAACCTGAATGTTGGTTGATGCTACTGTGAGTTTTAATTAACCAAGGACGCCAGGACTTATATTATGTATGTGCTATGTTGGTGGATTAAAGAAGAGTAATGAACTTTCGAAAATGTATTTTGGAGGACTATTTCATTTATTTTGGTTGTGAGTGTTATGTGAACATTTTATTTCTATGATTGTTATGTTTCTTCTACCCTATCCTCCCGTCTAGTATATTTACGCTTAGCATATTGTTTCTTACTGTGAACTACAGTTAATTGGTTGTGCACAAGTTGTCCCTATTCACAACCGCTATCCCCTTGTTATGTATTAATGTTAGATTCCTAATTGGTATGCTGTGCGATCTGGTTTTATGTATATAAAGGGATATGTGAAATATAATATGACTGAATTAGAAATATCAACCGTTAGGAGCCCGCTCAGTTGTCCAATGGTGAGGCGCTCGTCAAGGAGCCAGAGGGTCCTGGGTTCGATCCCCAACGGGATCGTGGATGCGCGCTGCAGAAGAGTCCCACACTAGGACGAAATATCTGTCCAGTGCTTCGAGGTGGTCAATGGTTGTCTGATTCAGAACAATTCGTGATATCAGGGTTGATAATATGATTCTGTTTGGTTGGTCTATCGGCTTGTGCTTTCCTATCTCCGGCTTGGAAATCAGTGGGCATAGGGCAGACGCGCATTTATCGACTAGGCGCACCTGATTGGCGTTTCAATAAACCCACCATTTTTTGCATCATAACAGTATGCTAATCCACCACCTACCTCGACGTGTGATGTTGACTGAATTAGGATTAGGCCGAAATAAGAGCAAAATGTGGCACCAGTGTATAAAGAAATTAACTGTTAGTGGGAGCTGAAAACTACCAGGTTAAGGTCAGAGTGATAACTGTGACAAGTGGCTGAAGACGAGTAAGACAGATCGGGATCAGTCACAGTGGAAAGGATGGATTCACTCTTTTTCTTTCCCTATATACCGAGTCCCGAAATTTCTCCGCACATACCGTCTTATTCTTCAAACCATATTTTTGATGCATAATCATTGTAAGTATAAATGCTACTACAGTCATTTCGACTCCTTTGATATTCAGTTTGAGAGCCTCATCTTATACTGTTGGTATGGTAAGACAAATTTGTCTAACACACATTTGAGTTAACTGCGACTAATTGGGTGTACATGTGATAATAGATACACAAGTGTTTACATAGATTTCAATTTATTCAAGAAACCATAGATAAGAAATTGTCATGAAGAAATTTACAATGTACACAAATAAATACAATTTGGTGAAATCATTCAACTATTCATCAACCTAATTACAGTCAACTAGTTAATATTTATTGACCTTATCTATAGTGTTAAGGATAAATAGACAATGTTCTGACAGCAATTAAAACTGAAATTGATATCACTAGTAGGCATGAAATAGATATTTTAGCAAAATAAAAGTGGATATTTACAAAGTAGATGAAGCAATATTCTGTAACTGATGATGCGACTAATTTACAAAGTATTCAGCTTTCAGCCCCATACTATATATGAAGGTTGGTGACATGACTACATGAGTGTACAAATCAATGGAAGTGGAGTAGGACTCGATCATAAAAAGTGATTGGAAGAAGAATGCCCTAACCACCAAGACACTTCTTAACGACTGCATTGGATCATCACGAAAAATATCCCACGGGTCCAAAATAGATTCTTAATAAATAAGCATTTATTGCTGCTACGACATTTACTGTGTGGCTCGTAGTGTCTCACTGGACTATATTCTATATATCTACACTTTTTTATTTTTATTATTATTATCACTGAAGTAAGTACTAATTCTACGAATTAGATGTTAATCATGCTGTGCTACTGATATATGGCAGTTTGGATCGACGCACGTATGTGTCAGGTATTATGTTGTTTAGACATACACACATACATAGTTTGGTCACTTACAAAAACATTTTGGAAAGCGAAATAATTCACAAACTTGGACACATGTTATGTGGACCCGATTTGTAAACTGACTTAATTATAGATTTCTTCCGTAATGAGTTGTTGAACATAGCCATATACCAAGTACGATCCTTCCTACCTATTTTCCTCTTTGTAAAGCGTAAGTAACAGTTCATAGGAAGTTGTTATATCGCAAAGTGTGAATTCCAGTAGAAAAATCTAGAATAATGTCGAAAATAATGAGTCTGATTCTACTGAAATCCTAAGATAATTAAAGAATGCTAGTGGCATTTTGACAGTTGAGCATGTACGCACGTATTATTACGACAAAATAACTGATAAATAAAATGAAGAAAAATGGAATGAAGTTAATTACATGTTTCGATTAGTAACCCATATATATATATATTGTAAAACCAAAGAGATACTAATAAAATATAACTTCAAATCATTACTGAAAAAAAACATACTTATGCATAAGTGCGGGACTTTGCGGCATCAAGCCAAGAAATAAATGTGCACAAGCTTGACATGCTTCATCTGTCCAGTTTGAGGGTATTGATGATTGATTAAGAAATGGAAAAATGTCTGGACTTGGACGTGGTTGCAACAGCTTTTTAAGCATTTGTACAGAAAATACCTACATAGGGCGAGATAAAAACAAGAAAAAAAAACAATAATGCATGCAAAATCCAATTTCAAAAACACACAACATCAAATAATGTATTTTTATATGAGATATACTACTACTATGATAAGCATGTAATTCTTAAACAGTTTTGTATTTAGTGGTATTCAACAGTTATGTGTAACAACAAACTTAAGTGACCATACACACTAATCAACAAACAATATGTAGTCTTTTCTTATTTTTGAGAAAAAACTCATCAAAAATAAATGTCAACTGGTTTCAGTAATGTTGCACTATACACTAACAACTATTGTCACTTGTAATCAACACAGGGACTATAGCTAACTCATACCACGTTACAATGACAGGATTAACACCGCAATACAGCTAAGCAAGAAGGAATACAAATTTATGTTTAAAGAAACAATCGAAATCAGGATCCAAAAAAGAAGTAAAAAAAAATAAATACGCATAAGCCACTGACAGTCATTTCATCTAATGTCTCCACCATTAACCACACATATCCACGAAAGAATTCTATATCTACTAACAAGAGGCAGGTAAACTATCAATCACTACATGAACTGACTCTATGTCCTAGTTTGTTCTGCTATAGCTTTCTTTCAACTTACTCTTAAACTAACCAGCGTAGTGCTTCGCGGTAGGCGGCGGTCAGTCATATGTAATACGCAACCAAACAACTTCAAATGATGAAAATTGACTAACCGACTCAACATCACTACCTAGTACTCTGCCTAATCACAGTATTGACTATTCAATCGTTCCAGAATGCCCGAACGATGTTTGGAAGACACCTGTAATCAAAGACCTGAAGCCAATGCATGTTTCCTACTTTTATAGATCATGCTTCACAGCCAGTGTTTTGGAAGATGTAAATTTTGTTAAAGCTATGAATACCTACTAAAGAGACAAAGTAATGTTAAATATTTATTCCCTAATGCAACCAACAATCATATATGTAAAAGTATGTAAAAATGTATGCAATTTCAAGACGTCTTAAGAATCAGAATTTTATGGTGATTGATTGGACATTAGTAATGGCTACTGTTTAAAACTCAAAATAACGATTATTAAAAAACGCTTTGATTAATTCAAGTTGAAACTTTGAGAAACAATGCAGTCTGCAACACATACACAACAATAACAAAATGTGCAAAACAATACATTACCTCTATATGGTCTTGCCATCTCGGATCTGAACTGGCTAATTCTCTTGTAGCAGCTAATGCCGCTTTACGAACTTCTACTCCGTCCACTGAGCAAAAATGTAATAACATATTTAGTAGATCTTCTCTCTGACTAACTGGACGTGTTTCAATCAATGTACGTAATATCTAATCGAACATTGTTATAAAAATAACACTACACAAGAATTATAAAAGAATATGTTAGTTAAGAGTATAAGTGTGACAGTCTTATTTTATGTATGTTTGAAAATACCGCTTGACTATTAAAGAACGTACTATTTTCCTGTTAGTGAAACAGTCATGTCGTATAGTACGATAAGCAGAAAATCTAATGAACTACCTCACTGCTAATGTTATCTTAAACAGTCAATTTAATGATCTTTTGCGACACAGAAACATGTAGTTTTTGATTCGGCTTCCAGCTAGGTTACGAATTCGAGTTTGAAATCTATCAGTGAAAACATTCACACACTAAAAGGAATCGGTCAACAAAGTGGTACAGATAAATCTGTTTTCAGTCTTCCTCTAGGTCCAGTTTCCAACAGACCTTAAAAAGTGGCCTGTAGGACTAGTAAATCGGAATTCAAACATAGAGTACGATTGACGTACAGTTAGGGAGTTGTATCGATATTTGTATCGTACATTCGAGATTTTATGGAGCTTCAACTCATTGCTTAAGGAGTTCGATTTTCAACGACAAAGTCGCAAGTTCGGATTCCACTCAAGATACTTCGGTTTCTGCTAACCAAGTAGTATCACTGACTACCACATTTATAGTGCAGCTTTAGACCAAGTGTACTTAGTAAATGAGTTAGAATAATAATAAATATATACAATTAAATGATATTCGTAGAAGACAACAAGCTAGTTAATATTAGCATTAAAAATAAAAAGGAACAAGACGGAAAAAACTCTCAATAAAAATGAAAAAAACACATTTGAAAGATCCAGTGACCAACCTCAAAGCCATATGTTGCTTGACTTGGCGATGAACAATATCGTTTCAATTCATTAATTGCACCAGGAGTTAATAGAGGCGCTTCAATCAGGAATCTGCTGAAATAACTAAATAAAAAAATAAAACTAAATCTTCGAGAAAAAAACGTGTTACAAATGATAGCGTTAATGTATTAGATTATTTCATCTTTTTTGATTTATACATATAATCTCTCTTCATAACGAGTTATCCGACGGTAGCTGCTATCATAACTTGATGAAATATCACGACGGCCCAGCTGAACTATATTAGGAGGAATACATCTATCTTTAGGTTTTACTATGTAAGGCAAACCGGATGGAGCCGTGATGTTGACTATATTCGGTGTGACGTGTTTCCCCTTCACAAAACCACCATCTCTAGAGACGATGTCTTGACATAATGAAAGGATGTTAATAAATATCAGTCCTAAAAGTAGCACACATCACTTTTTCCAGTGAATTTCCTTCTCTAACGATAAGGCATAAACAATAGGGAGCTAGCATACCTAGAATTACTCAAAAGGCTATATGTGACCTATACCAGTTAGTTGTTCGTAAATCTATGAAGTCAAGATCTTCAGTCGATAAGATTAATATTATTCAATTTCCGTTTTAGGTACCTCGAGAAGCATCTTTCGATATAGATAACTAGAAAATGACAGCCACGCTCATACCTCTACTTCAGTAACGAGGATACAATTACTCGTTATCTTTAACTAAGTTGTAAACTTCAATACTGTTTCGTATTTCATTCCTAAAATTCCTCCAGTCATTTAAAATTACATTATCAAACATTTAGTCCTCCTCATTACCATTGATATTACTCTTATTTCAAACCCTTTTGTAATTCCGCATGTTAACTTCATTTCCTCGCACTTGGGTAGAATAGGAAAAAGATGTTATTCAAAGCAACTGAAGTTATCTGCAACTGCCTGCCATGAATATATACAGTGTACTGCAGACCGACATGTCAGAGGAGAAACCTAAACATAGTTGGAGTTAAAACTTGAAATATAACCGTTAAATGATTTTACGCTCTAGTATGAAGTACTCACTCATTAAGTGAACAGAAGAATGACTAAAAGTGCTGGTCACGACATATTTAGTGAACAGCGAATACGCTGCGATTAAACGTAGTCATAAGACGACACTGTATTTCATGAACAAAATTCTTGTTAGATTTTACTAATGTCGATAGGATGCAGTAGTGATCATAACTACATTAAATGTACTTTTATACACCTCTTACGAAAACGCACGTAATATCCAGTTTATATATATATATATATATATATATATATATATATATATATATATTAAATGACCGGTTTCGTATAATTTCCTGTTAGATAGGCGGAATGTAATCGCAGATACTTATTAACCCAATTATCACGTACAGATTTATGTATTTGGCTTTAAGATACATTTTAAACAGTTAGTGATACTACTCGGTTGTTTGAACTGAAATAGGTAGAGTGGAATACGAACTTAAAACTCAATAGCTGAAAGCTAACGCCTTAGCAACTGATTCGTCACTCTATCTCCGATGATGAATCAATTGTAGATAAAACATAAACGATTGAGTGACGATAACTCAACAGTTTGAAAGTAATAAGCTCAGCGTAGTCCTAAGCTTTCACCCTGATGCAGGGTGTGCATGTCTGAGGAATCCCACAAACTTAGACGAAGCAGCTGTTCAATACCTCTCGATGTTCAATTATTGTCAAGGTAAGGTTAGTGCGTGATCTAATCAAACGCACCTAAAAGGTAATAAACTGAAAGGTATTTATCATTATCTACTTACTGTTGACGTAGATCTGGATTAGATAATTTTTGGAGGATTGCAATCAGTAAGCAATCATAAAATGATAAACAGCCCAAATCATCCGGTGGGGCCAATGGCACTTTTAATACACTTAATTTGTCTTTAGTCGACTTCATATCCCTAGCATTTTTTAGTCGTTTTAAGTTAGATTTAGCATCAACCACTTGTTCCGTCTCCTCCTCTTCCTCTTCTTGTCCTCCTTCTGCTTCTAATATTTCCTCATCTTCATCTCTACTGTCTTTTTTATCACCGATTTCATGCTTTACTTTCCTCTCAGCACTATTCGGATTTAAACCATCTGAATTGTTCTTGTCATCGTTGGATATATGATCAATGGAGTCCTTATCTTTTGAATTATGAGCAACATCGTCGGTCTTTTTGGAATCAACAATTGTCGACTTGACAGGAACGCCACTGCCCTCTAAAGCAGATAACTCAAACCGTTTACGAATTTGTTCACGAATTAAGGATAACTGATGACGACGAGTTTCTAAGAATGGACCGAAACCGATTAGTTGAAAACCACGATAACGACAATATTCTTGCGCTAATAATTTTGATAATAATTCAAAGCCGTAACGAAGATTTTGAATGGCATGATCAATGAGTACTAATAGTAAATAAGAATGAACAAAATACGAATGATCTTTCATTGTAAAAGAGAAGGTAACTTTAAGTGATTAGGTAATAAAAAAACATTTTAAGGACAATTTAACATAAATAACCAGTGCTTCCTAACATACAATTATTTATTTCATCTCATTTACCAGGTATAAATTAGTGTAACTGGCTAACAGCCACACTCCAAGTGTGAGGGTTAATGATATTGGTTGTCTAAACGGAAGTAGGTGGCGCGAGGTTGGATACTTGCATCGTGATTCAAAATCAAACGTCGTAATCACTGAATTCATAATAAACAAGTAAAGGTGTAATGTTCCCCAGAATTTCGACCAGAATCAAGAAAACACAATTACCTTGGATCATTTCAAGCTGATGAATCAGGGATTTCCCTATTAGCTGATTCGCAAGTGAAATTTGAAATTATATGCATATCTATTCACACTGTGACACAAGAGTCTAGCGATGCGGACCCAGGTATAACAATCAGTAAATTCATAAAAACAAGCAATGAAATTGTGAAGGGTAGGTATTTTAACTCAATGGTGAAGGGTTATTGCTTATTTCTATACCTATAATAATAATAATAATAATAATAATAATAATAATAATAATATAATTATTATTATTATTATTATTATTATTATCATTACTATTATTATCATTATTACGATAATGATATTAATAATAATAACAATAATAATAGCTTAATGGGCTGGCTTTGTTGTACTACAGTAAGGGACTCTAAGCACCAGATATGCAATATATCAACAAACTTGTATCTGACAGAGTGATACTGGAATTTCCAGAAATACATTTTGCAAATATTATTTATTCAGCATCCGCCACTTTAGTTGTTACAACTACTTTACACATCCATCATGCATAAGATGCATGAGTTACAATCCGTAAATTTGTTTTCTTTCAAATGATAAACAAGAAGGGAAATGGACCAGCAACTGAAGTGTTCGCACTAGAGTTTTCCTGTATTTATTATCACAGTAATTTCTAAGCTTCAGTGTAATAACACATGACTAGTTACAACAGTCAGAACTCATAATTATTCCTTTCAAACAAATCTAAAAAACAAAGATTAATTGTAATATTCGTAAAGCTGGAAAACAGATAGCCTAATTGTGTAAGCCGGTCGCTAGTTTTAATAATTAGTATCTCTATCACACGAATTGGTAATTATATCCCAATCCTAGGTCAAGATAGTCAATAATTCAAAGTACAATTTCAGTTATCATTCAGTGATTCTTTAGTAGAATCTTAAAGGACACAAACACTATATAAGTGACAAATTTATTTCGCATCCTGTGCGCCGTGCACAAACATGAAGATCTGTTTGAATTGTGTGTTATGAATTAAACTGGGTTGGACAACCAATGTAAACCAAGAAACATTGAGAAGCTGTTTTATCTTAGCGCATGACTCATCAATAGTAGACATCAGAAGTCAAAATGAAGACCCTCGGCTTTTATATCAGGTATTTAATCTCTAAATCACTCGATTTAATTTTTTTAACTTCAGTCAGACGCGACTTCAAGTCGAATAACCTCCTCCTCGTTATAATATCCAGTCATATTAAACGCGCGTTAATGTAAATCACTCATTTAAAATTCACTAGCCGGTTAGAAATAAAAAAGAGCATACACTGTATTTCGGCACAGGGATAAACAATATTACTTTGATTTCTAAAAAACAGTTCACAGAATAGAGAAAGGAAACCTTTAGTAAATGAAAACAAATACAAGAAAGAAAAGGATATTCTCCGTACGAGCTAATTAGATTTTAAAAAACTTACTATTATAAAACTCATTGCCACCGAATCGACGTGTTGTTAAACGAGTTAACAACTTCATTCTATTTACATCATATTGCCCTGAAAGTAAATCTGTTGTCCCAGGTGTAGGAACAACTGTTCCGTCAGTTAGGGATTGACGACGAGTGAATGAAATCTCTAAACCCTCCAGAATACGCATAAATGCATCACGAGCAAGCTGTCGTTGGACATCACGACTTAGAAAGGTCGTAACAGCATCCAACGAGAATGGACGGACAGGAGTTGGGGCTTGATAAAGTGAAAAGGTAATAATGATAATGAATCTTCTGTACACAATCGTAATCTAACAGAGGAAATTTTGACTGATGAGAAGATAATGATGATAAAAATGACTTCAGTAAATAAGACACAAATATTAAAGGATATTCTGTGTTCAAAAAGGTACAAAGCACACTTAGGTTAGAAAAAAGTATGCAGTTAGATGTTAACTCACTACCATAGACTTAAGTTTCGATAATCGGGTAATATTTCTAGTACATGAACTCAGTAGTAACAAAAATTAGAACACCATAACATTAACTATTTACTACGAACAACAGGACAAAACATTTTGGTTAATAAAGCCAATAATGTATACACTGATGAACTCATTTCTTAGGAACAAATTTGTGTAGTAGACTTCAAGCCTCAATTTAATGTGAGGACTAGTGATACTACGTGACTGTCTACATCGAAGTATATGGAGTGGGATTCACACCTGCTATCTGGTTGTTGAAAGAAAACAAACGCCTCAACTACTGAGCCACAGCCTCGCAATAATGACAGCAGGTTAGAGAATAAATAAATCCATTGAATGGAAATGACTTCCATTCATAATATTACTGTTATGATGTCTGAAAAAAGCTGTTATGATTGATGCATATAAGCAATTAATTGATGCGACCTTGTGCAAGCGACGTTATGGTAGCAACCACCAATGAGAGTTCCTAGGTGGTCACTGCACGTCTGCCGATGCCGATGCCAGAAATAAGAAAACACAAGATCAGTAAGTTACAACGGAAAACACAAGATTGATAAACTAACCAGACGGAATCACATAATATTTCAGGTATATCTATATATATGCACAAAATCAGACCACACAGTCTACCAATTAGGAACATTAATATGAAATAAAGGAGATAGTGGTAGTGAATAGGGGTAGCTTGTATACAACTAATTAACTACAGTTCTTAATAAGAGATAACATACTAATAGTAAATATACTGAATTGAAGGATAGGGTACGAGGAATGTAACAATGATAGAAACGAAATATTTACATCACGCACAACTAAGATAATTGTAGTAGTCTCCTAAAGCATAGTTCTAAAAGTTTGTTACTACTCTGCAGTCGTTCCACATAACAATTACTATAGAGGTAAAGGAAATACAAGGATATAAAACAAACTAAAATGGAGGAATTATCTTACCTGATTACTCACAGTCAAAAGTAACCACTAATCAAATAAGTCACATAAATATAGGGCTGATTGTAAAAGCATTTCAATAACAGTTTTAGTGCTGATGAAAGTTCCAGAACCAAATCTGAGGATCACAAACCCGATTTACTGAACGAAAAGACGTCAGTAGTAAGAACCTACAGTGATAATTTATTTTGATTTGCTTTGAATTAAAACAATAGTGTCCAGTGTAAACAAGACGTGATAGAGTAAGTCAGTCAGTTATGTACAATGTAGACCCTAGGACGTAAGTTCATTCGTTCTGTCAGCTACACCCCATAAGCGTGTCACGATGAATACCAAAGTAGTATAAGCAACACTGATATCAGTGATGCGTGAAATTTATTGGACATGCAGAATATGATTCAGAAAGAATCGATTCGCGACATAATAAAAGAAAATACTTTCCAAATCCAAGATCTGGGGGGCAGATAAAGAGAGTATGCACTTCTGAAACTGAAACAAAATCTGAGCTACGTCACTCGAAATTTTCAACAAATAGCTACGACAATCAAGCGGAGCCCAACCAGGTAGTCTGCAATTATCAGTACGGCTCAGAACAACAGTCAACAATTTCGTGAGCTGATGTCACGTTTTATTCTGGATTCCTCTTCCAGTCATTTTTATCTTACTCCCAAGGCAGATAACAGCATAACTAGAGTTATATGGTGATTAGGTACATGTATTACATGACCCAACCACCTAGATTGGTGAAGATTCACAATGACTAAATGATTTGCTATCTTTCCTTAGTACCTTGACTCTAAACTTACCACCGCTTACTCGATAGTTCCAGCAAAAGCGAGCAATGTTCCGTAGACATCTGCGCTCAAATACCAGTAGCTTACGAATGTTACTCACTTTTAAAGGACACGTTTGAATTAGTATAGGCCGACAAACACCAGAGAGAAGAGATTAGTTATTGGTGGAAATTCGAAATCCCGAAAAATACAATTATTTAGAAAATCAAGTGAAAGAACTTGCAATGATTTTCGGTTTGATTTTTATACTATCATCACACTAATTTATTCCAATGTAAGTTATATTCGAGAGTATATTTTATGATATTTATTTGTATTAATTAATTAATTCAATGAAGTATTGTAGTTAATTCTGATGAAATAATCTCCCATGTTGATTGTGAAAGAGCTATTCCAGTTGGTGATTACTGTTAAATAATAGTCACTATAATTAAATTGATTTAAAAGTGAATGCACTCAAACAAATAGTTCATCTTGTTTTATTTTCTCCACAATATAATCTTCCTACATGCTTCGTTCTTTGGATCAGTTATGGGTTTGGGAAGGAACAAAGCCGTGGTATCCTGTCTGAAGAACAATTATCAGTGATAAACGTT
The DNA here is from genome assembly GCA_025215515.1 of Schistosoma japonicum. Classification (NCBI taxonomy): domain Eukaryota; kingdom Metazoa; phylum Platyhelminthes; class Trematoda; order Strigeidida; family Schistosomatidae; genus Schistosoma; species Schistosoma japonicum. The sequence goes on along the minus strand of CM046061.1, from coordinate 16,697,871 downwards.
CGAAGTAACTGTACCGAGTATCGTGGGTATCAAACATATATTCGGGCCACCCTAGATCTATTAGCTGCATTTCTATTGCAAACTATAAAAAATCTTAAAAACCCGATAGTTTTCTACAAGAATGTGTAAGTCATATTATGACATTCGGCCTATTGTTGATTACCATTTGTATTTTTTAATTAGTAAACCAATGATTTAGGGTGAATAGGTACGACATAATAAAGGGTAATGAACAGCCAAAGAGATTAAGATAATACTACCGCTATTGCAACAGAATGCGAGAACGTGAATAATATTGTGATAACTGGTGACTCACTGTTTAAATCAGGCTGGGTCATTGTATTTAAAGGTATAGACAGAGATGAATTTGTATACTGACTGAAAGGGACAGATAGATTAGGAGGACCAGCTACAACTAATCCAGCTTGAGCTTGCGATGGTGCTGGAACGATCGCCGGCATCATCATCATAGGGAGCAATGGCGGTGGTGGCTGGGATGGATTAAAATTAGGAACGATCATATTCGGTACCGCTGGAGGCATAGAGGTCATTGCATTATTAACAGTTAAAGAAGTTGGTGGAGGAAACATTGGTATAAGACCAGTTAAACCAGGAGGAGGTATATTAAGATCGATTGATTCACTGGCCATCTGGTGAGTATTATAACCAACAAGGGTAGATATATTCATGGTTTGAGCGCTATGCATTTTTCTAGCAGCATTAGCACGAATTAAAGCATCCTCAGCTTCAGCATCATTTTCAGAGGTCTGGTCACTTTTTAGAAGCTTTAATTGTAAAAATGACAAATGAATAAATCATGATGTAACAATTTAGAAGACACGAACACACAAAATAAATGTTATTAATTTACTACATACATGTTTACATACTCGACTTCCAAACGCACTTTGATGGCTAGTGATACAACCTGCCTGTCTTAAACAGACTTCATACTAAGCTAAGTGATGGATAGCAATTTGTAGCACAAGACTTTCGATTTCAGGCTAAACTACCATGCACTTTTAATTGGAATTTGCTTGAAAATCAGAAACATCAATCAGTGTCACCGTATCTAATATTTCTGAAAGTGGTAACTTTTCTTACAGCTATTTAACGTCATTGAGACCTACTTCGTTATGAATCAAACAAATAGTTACATGTAAAACATCAGTTAAAATCCGGATAATAATCCAACAGGTGGTATATGAAAGCTAAACAACTTACCATACGCCTCTTTTTTGATTTCCCAGATTCCTTCTGAATATCACCACCTTGTTCGACAGCAGTAGTACGCGACTCAGACTTTAAAGCACGTTTACGGTTTATTTGGTTATTATTATCATCATCAACTGGAACTAACAATAATTCTAATTGACTTATCCTATCTAAAACATCATAATGCCCACCTTCACGAGCCCAAACAGTTAACTGTACAGCGAGCATACGTGCTAAATGACGGATTTGCGCTGATGTCCCTGCTGCTGCTATCGGTGTATAGGTTGCTTGAAATGAAGCAGGCATTTGATCAGGCAAAGTAACCATGCTGTGAAATAGAAGGTACGAAAATACTAGTGAATACACTCCAGCATAAGCCATATAAACGTAAATCATATCCGTCAGTCAATCATGTGTAACTCTGAACTTAGCACATATCTGCATCAATCCAAGTTGCTACATAACATAAGCATAGTAGAAGTAGTATGATTAGTGACAGCGACAAAAAAACTAAAAACACAGGACATGATTTCCGGAGAAATTCAGATCTCAGGGTTCAAAGAGGAGATAAGAAGTGATAAGTTGTTCATGTACTAGATATTTCTTATCTGGTTCTCGATCGATAATCGAGAAATTGCATCTGATGTCACGTGAATCAATGTGGTTAGCTGTACTTAACAGTCTACCGCGTTTATACAGACCAGTCCCAGTCTCTTCCATTTCGTAACATAAAAATTTCTCCAAAACAAGGATACATCGTCCATATATACAACAGGCTCCAAGACAATGTACTAATTAACATGGTTCAGACTAATAGCCAACTACTTCATGCTACTTTCGGTTTTGCAGCCTCTAGCTTCCTTTCAGTTTATTTTGCGCTACCCAATATATCACACGTCGAAGTAAGGGAAGGGGGTTACCATACTTACTACACATTCCAAACATTTCACTGTGTTTTAAATTGTACGTTCTGAATAATACATAAAAACGACTGTACAAATATCATGCTAGCCATGCATAAAAACTAGGAATATAGTTTGATCAATGAATCGTAACACAGACTTAATCAGCAATCAGCTGATAAAAAGTCTCGAGGGCGATTTACGATTCAAAATTAGCAAAAGTAGCAGTTTAAAAGTGTTATTTACAGAATAAGAGTATATGAAACGCTGGATGTCTCCGACTACATGGTTCTTTCTTGTTTTTCTATGTCACGTTGATTATTGAGGAATACCTGATTGAAGGCCGCGCGGTTGTCCTAACCACTGGTTGAAAACTCTCAGTGACAAGACTGTGGTATGTGTATTTTCTATTTATCTTCCCTTAAATCCAGAGTTTAAAATTATTTTGTACCCTTAAGTGTGTGACTAGTGACACTCCTAAGGTGTCCAAATCACAGGTGAAGGGGTCCGAATTCGCGGCTTGGTGACTTGCATATAGATTAAAGTCTAGGGTGAAACAGTGAAATCTATAGGATAAATAAACTTTTAGATGAAAAGTCTTAACGTTAATGTGCAAACTAAGCTTACCTAAGTAAAACGAGATCGGCAACATTAGCCGTTGTTAACTTCGGCACTACTCGTGTTGTAATTAAATCGATTTCCGGAATGTCATATGTTTGACCTTTACCATCATTAGAACTACTTTTTAATGATGTATGCTTAGTACCGCTACTAGTCATTGCACTACCGGAGAGACGTGTTCTCTTTTTCAACCGTCTAGATGAACGTGGTATTTGAATATCTTCGTCGTCTTCATCATCATCGTCATCATCATCAAATCTGAGAGCTGCTTCCGCCTTAAAGGAACAAAACAAATCAATGAAAATACAAACGTCAATTATGTTGGATACCAACTCAATGGTCTGAAAGTTAAGCTCCCACCTGGAAGCCTGAAGGTCTTAGGTTCGGTCACCGATGGCGTCATGGACATGCACAGTTGAGTGGTCACGTATCAGAGGAAAACCGCTATATGATGTTAGATGGCTTTCAGTGGTTACCTAACCAAAATCAGTTAGTGGTGTGGAACTCAAAATTCAAACATATCCAACACTCCATGGAATCATAAAATCTAAGAAGTTAAAGTAGTAAGGAAAGATTACTTTTACAAGATGCAAAAACTATATTAAATAACCACAGTTATCACAAACACAAGACTAACACAACCTGCTAGGATTCAATGTATTCTCACATAATGTGTGAGAAAAACAGTTATCCAGGGAGGCTACAGTTGGAATTTTTAACATAAAACACTGAACAATAAAAAATTGAAGTTACAACAAAAGCTGACTGCTCACTGTAGGTAGTGACTAGCTAATAGATATACTTTTTTTCTACTAAAGTCACGAAGACCCTGGATACTAAATCGAATCTTCAAACTTCATTACTTTATTGCGTAATTTACATTCTCAATAAACTTTAGCCACCCAACCTATGAAAACCAGGGATCATTACTAAGTTATTTCGCCCTGGTATTAAACTACTCAACAGTACTCATACACGACTCTACCACAGATCGAGCCGAGGACCTCTAAGGTTCGCAGCGAGCGCCTTACCTTTAGACTATTGAGTTGGCATCTAACGGTTTACATTTTTAACTTGTCACTGTGTGACTTTACAAGACAACCACCTAGCACAATTAGTGGGTAACTGCTCTGCACTAAACCCGAATTGTCACAGTTCCTAATAGAGCTCCAGGAAGTACCTATCTAAATTGGTCCCTAATGAATACATGATTATCAAATGTATGAAGGTTAATGGAGGTTGTTAGGTTTTGTCATATGTTAATAATTAAAAACTCCGTTACTGTTCAGACTTAGCTACAATGAAGCGGATGTATCCATTTTTATCGTCCGTAGACCCTTGAATATTCTAACACCACATACACATCCATTTGTCACCGCTACATGTTAACTCATCCTATATTTATTTTTATTCCAGATGGCTTTACGTTGCTGTATTGACAAACTTAAGCACAGTTACATTAGGCTGTTTTTCTTTGATCACTAGTAAAAATTTTCAAAGTAATGCCTTTTCGTGTTAAGGCCAACGTATGTATAATGGTGTAAATCACTGCATATATAAATTACTATGTAACTAACCAAATCCATGTATATACTATTATTTTAATTCATCTTCCAAATAAAGATTCATGTACTTATCTTTGAGTTACACCTCATATATAGCGGCTAGTAATACAACCCGCTCGTTCAAGCCAAAGTAAGTGGAGGGAATCTTTTAACTGTAACGTAGAAGGTGAAATTCAAATGACCTAATCACCGAACCGACATTCCACCACATAGAATCTGAGTCGTTTTATATGTGGTTGTAAATCGTGAATTGATTAGGGCGGCCACGCTATGTGCATTACACATTTTATTGTATATATAGCAGAGTTTCAATGTAAACTGAAATCGTAAAAGCTAAAAACTTCTAAGAGTGTTAAGTTTGTTGAACGTTTGACTGAATCATAAGGGAGAAGTTTGCAAAATGCTGAAATAAGGACGGTTGTTGATTTTTGGTTACGTACATTTGTTTGCATGCACTGGTGCACCAATATTCAGTCTATGCATTTAAATGGTAGGTATAATAAACCAAGGAAAAATCATAATTACCATTTACGTATGAGAAAAGCATGAAGAAAACATTAAAATTTACCTCCGCTAACGTGAAACCACTGGAAGTTATGGGAGGATTTTGCTGAACAGATGTTGAAGCAGCACTTGAAACAGCTGGTAATGTTGAAACCGGTATTTGAAGTTCTCCCTGGAGGTTCTCGGGATTTAAAATTGTAGTAGACACAGAGGATGCTAGTGTAGTTTTCGGTGATGCCGAAGTTGCTTGTGGATGAGTACTAAATTGTGACTTTTCATCAGATGAAGATAGATTACAAGAAGCTGCAGAAATAGAAGGTTGAGAATGTGTCAAAGGAGGCGTAATAAGTTGTTGCTGTTGTCTCATATCCACGTCGCCATGATCGATAGAATCTGGATCAGAACGATTCGGCATAAATGTGCTTGGATCTGGATAAAGGCGTGCACGAGACAATTCTGTATGGCTTTGTAACGCTTGTAGGACCTTTAGGACAAATTTTTCAGTGATTAGCACAGTAGTACGATATAATGAAACAACGATCCAAGTCAATTAGATGGTGCAAATCTATGCATAGGTATCTGTTATAATTTTAGAATGATTCAACGAAATTTATTTAACATGTAGATATTTCCACATACAGGAAAAAATGGTTGATTATTTTTTTCGTCGTGGCTAGTCATTTTTATTCTGTTACTACTAATTTATTTATCATATACAGATTTATGAACTTGTAATCGATGTAAACTCTAAGAGTGAGTCCCAGTGATGCTAATCCGTTGCCCAAACAGCTGTTTTCTAACTTTTATGATATAGATACAGAGATGAGTCAGTATTCAATTTGGCGGCAGTTAATTGTTAGGACAAATATGCACTCAGTCAACACAGGTCAACAAACCAACAAAATAGTTGGATACGGTAAACATTCAACAGTTTATTTCGAAAGTAACGTTAGTGCCACAAAAACCTGAAGGATGCTGAGTAGGCATAATAACGAGGAATTCAAATTAGGAAGCATAGTTTCCTATTGAACCTCTGAGTTTGGTAAGGGTCTTTAGAACAATCATCCAATGCTCAATTTATTTGAAATTATCAAAATTAACCTTGGTAATGATATGTACAAATCATCCTCTATGTTAGTGGAACCTGGTCTCTCTGAGCTGGGGATGTTCGGCGTCCTTCTGTGTTTGATCATCGTTGTCAACGGAGAAATGGTAACACCAGAGGACTGTAACAATTTTGTAATTCTGAGTTTGAGCAATATAAATTCGACAGCAACGGTAATGATTCGAATGGTCTTACCAACTTGAGACACCGGCTTCGGTAGCCTGGTCAAGTTTTACGAATGTCATCCAGGCAGCTTCAGATTGTGGATTATTTGTGGACGCTGAGACTAGCCGGGAGAAGTAGAGGTGGTCAGTTTATAACACGACACCACAGAATAAAGCAAAGCTATATAGAAACTAGTCAGTTCATGTAGATTTCCTGCTTGAGATTCTAAAGATGGACAACTCAGTGAGTTGAGACCTTATTATATATGGACTAGAATAGAAGTTAGTGGTGATCATGCTGAAGATTTCTATTAAGCTCTTCATAAAAGTGTGATGACTTCTCACAGTGGAATTCAGTCTTTCTTGATTGTATTTTTATCTGAATTGTATTTATTACCTTATAATTTCCTTGTTGTCTTATTGAATTTTACTTATTTGATTATTATCGCTGTCCAGCTTTCCCTTCCTTACAATATTTTTTAATTGTATTGCGCATACATTTTTAGTGCCCATCTGTAAAAAAACATTGTGTTTAACAACTCTAGAAGGAAGGCTGTTGTTAGGTAGTGAAGCTGATGTCTTGAAAATGTAATTCCATTACCTCATTAACACATATTAACTAATCTACAAACCTTTAGACGTCCATATAATTAACTTTATGCTGACGATAGCAATACTTGTACACATACAAGACGAGAAAGCATTAATTAATTAATATAAAGCACATTTGAGAAATTTGATAGATTTAAAAAGGAAATCGAAATGGACGTACTTCTGCTTGAGTAGCTCCAAGATCAGTAAGTAATATAGTAATTCGACCCTGAAAGTCTGACACAGCAGCAGGGTGTCTAAGTAATTGTAGTAGACCATTTTTCAACTTTTTACGTACTGAACTAACTTGATTATCCGAGAAATGAGGTGGTAATGTTACTAAATGAATTACAACGCAAGAAAAAGGATACTAAAAGATTGGTTTAGTACTAATAAAGTACATCAGTAAACAATAATTGAGTGAAGTAATCATCAGTGAAGTAATCATGGACGTAGTAAAAGAAACTATTGTGTTATATATTCCTCGTTACAGGTAAAATTTTACTGAGAAAGAAGGTACAATGCCATCTTTATAGTAAGTGGTTTGATGCTATGATGCATAGTATTTGTTAGATAGTCTGAAGGAAACTGTGAGGACACTATATATTGATTTTATCATTTATATGTATTAGTTAGCAAGATGAATCTAAAATTCGTGTTCAGCAAAGTAATAACTAATGATAGACATACAGTATGATTAGAAAGGTCACTATTTTTCGTTTACATCTCATCAACTAGATTTACTACAATACTACTAAATGTTGCTTCGCCTGTGAACACAGTATACCTCCAATTGTGGCAAACACTAGATTTAAGCTACAGGTTACTATTAAGTTACGGTAATTAACCCTTAAATAACAAAAATTCCATATCAGTAGGGCTTGTTAGTTAACACAAATAAATTTAGCGCAGTTGGTTAACTTATGATCAATGAGTGTAAAATAGAATGAAACACGAATTCTAAATTAAAACGAAGAATTTGTGGAGATTAAGACATAAAAAAGTAAGGGACCAACGTAGAGTGGTAAAACTGACAGGACAGCCTAATCGCAAAGTAATGTAGCCAGAGAAGCGAGAGTAAGAGAGAAATATAACCCACCATGAACTGTTTCAAATGCTTGAACAACACGATCCATAAACTGAGGTCTTTGCTTTGCAATGTTTACCAATGAATCCATTACTGATTCAAGAACAGGACATGTTACTGAACCAGAAGACATATTAGGCTTTCCGCGTACTGGCCAACTTGACAATCCTATAAATAAACGTTCAGCTTCTTCAGCCAGTCTATGAGGTCGAACTAAACAAACGCCTGGAAGAAGTGTGGCTGAAGATGCTGCTGTACTAGCTTCTAGTATAGCTTGAAGTTGGGTGTTAGTAAGTGCCGGAATTTGATCCAAAGATATGTCGCCTTCATTTGCTCGTGGTATTTCAGAATTAGGTAACCGACGTGAGTGCAGAATAATTACACACTAAAGGAAAATAAAACAGTCATTATTGTGCTTTTCAATTAATAAACAACGAGCATATTTTGTACGCAGATTTTAAATTATATTTCTACCTGTGGAATCCGATAAGTAAATGCCAGAGGTGTGACTACATTGGTAAAAACCTATAAGCCAGTATAAATGACTCAATTCTCAAGTACAGATACGTACACTCGAGCTAAACTTTATTTATGAAGACAGGTTATACAAACCAGTTGTTCAAACCCGAGTATCTGGAGTACAAGCTGTACCTGCAACCTGCGGGCTCCGTTAAACATATTAATCAATGAGCCATTGCTCAAATAAAAGAATAACTATATAATACACTCTGAACTCTTAAAACTACTACGAAGTCATTGCTGACTGTTATTATGACTAAATAGTATGTATTATAGGTGTTTAAAAACTCCGTTACTGGTTCAACGACCACTTCAATTACTTTTAATTCTCCATTAAAGCTAACTTAAATGATTAATGTATGAACTTAGTCATTGAGTTACGTTGATGGATTCTTCTAGTTCGCTAGTGAATAGCTCAAAATCAAGAAATGATATGAATCACAATACAGTAAAAACCAAATGACACGTCTTTAAAAAATAACCACCGACATTAAACAGAAGAGATGTGGACTTAAACTAATTCATTTAGCTTTAACTAACTACGGATAAAGAAATGAATGTGCTTAAACTGTGCAATAAAACATTTGCACTCGTTACAAAGAAAACTGCGATTTCTAGTAAGAGCTAAAATCATAAAATAAACTAACTTCAATAAGACCAATTGCCTGGATTCTTATAGAATCATTAAATACTGAAGGATGATATTGGCCAAAAACTGATGTCCCAGAAACTTCTGATGGAAGCATAAATCGAATGATCTCATCTTTAAGTCCAGCAACACTACGAAATGTTTCTAAAGCTATATCAGCAGTTGAATTAGCGAGTATTCCGCCTCCGCCACCCATGGACACACCAGAATCAATTATTCCAACCTTGATAGCACGAGATAACGCAATTCGATAAATTGGTATCATCGCCCCAGTAAGACATCGTAGTAAACTAACAGACGGAGGGTCATGTTGTATAGCCGTCGAGAAAAGGTAGAAAAGAGATCCCACTGCTCTTTTTAAAAGACCTGTATCAACACGACTACAAAATAAAATTCAATCATTTGGTTGTGACAAGTACGTAAATGCGAATTGTATAGCAAGTGAAATACGAATGAATTTAAAAGGATAATCATATGGATTTATTTATTGGTAATATGTACCAATTCTAAATTAATCGCATCGAACATTTTTAACACGACTGTGAGTGAATTCATTCCAAATGAACCAGTCTATTCATCAATGAGTACCAAAGAAGACGTAAGAACACACATGACTCCACAACCAATTATTTTAAAAATGTATGAATAGTAATGAGAAATATAACTCACCAACAGTTATGACCAATATCCTGGAAAGAAAGCTAACAAATGTAGTCATCTCTTAATCCATAATCCAGCAAACGAAAATAGGCACCTGCATGTTAGTTACTGTACTTAAGTGTAGCACACCTTGAGTACAATAAGCTGTCACTGTTAGTCCGAATAATTGAAACTACATCTATTTCATGGTCACTTACATCATCCGACGTTTTCTTTGGCAAGCTCCTCTTAAAACAACTTTCCACTATACATTAGCGAACAGTAACGGAGTTTATAAAATTGTCGAACATCGAAGAATTACTGATCAAACATAAAATCCCATAAGACAACAAACGGGATCAAGTTTATAAGTGTAAAAACAGTAGAATAATGATAAAAAAATGGGAAGAAAACCATCTGGAGATAAACAGCTGTTAAGTAATCCTTATACAATTGTACTAGGCATATGTATTATGTAGATTTTGGACCACTTCATTTAACACTTTCAACTAGCGACTATGATGCCAACATCTACAGCCAGGAAGAGTACAATTGGCTTCAATCCTATTTGTAATCTTGGTACAAATGAAGCTCGAGATAAGAGACAGCGATTAGTGACATACTATAACTTTCGACAAAACAGCAACTTTAGCTAATACAAATGATATGGGAAAGTGAGCCAAGAACCTGGAAGCTTAACAAATTAGTACTACATAAACTCAAGGTAAAGGGTGATAACACACTTTAATGAGGAAACATAAGGAATATTCAATGAAAAAACTTCTTTTCGACTGTCACTTACTATAGGTATAGGATTGTAGTTCGTAGTTACTGTTTTACATAAAATGGTATATTTGTTTTTACAACACATTTCAAACGAACTTGTGATACTTTTTGATTTGTTTGCTTAGTGATTATGATTATACAACCCTAGTAAATGACATCATCGAAAAGAAAATTTTCCTCACCGAACTCCCCAATAACTGATTAATACAACGGGTTTCGCTGAACATTTCTTTCAAAATACCAATTAAGGTAATCTAATCTTCAAAAGCTATAGTTCAATTAAGAGTTTAAATAATAATAGGAGTCAAACAGTATTTGGAATAGAAACTTATAAAAGTTCACATTGTTTTCTCGATGTATGAAGTCAACACGGTAACGCGAAGTCTACATATGATAAAAAGAATTGACTTTAAATAAACAGGTCCACGTTTTCAGTTAACTGTGATAACTGTGAATTTTGTGATAACGTCATTTATTTAATATATTAGCAACTTTTATAAAGATAAAATATTACACGACAGATTCTGAAATTACAACGTTTGTGACGTCATACCTACAAACCCATGTTAAACCAACTACTATTCGTAACAGTTGTATGGTCTTTTTATGATACGAGAGGTCTTAAAACTCTTTATTATGCTGTCGTCTGCTCAACACACGTTAAACCAAAAAGGTTAATGAAGTAGAGCCAGAAACATGTTGATATATTACACCTTAACAAGTTTGGTGACTATGAATCGCAAAACTGTCTAAGCTACTATTTATAAATATGAAAAAATCTAGCTAAGGTTTTTACTATCCTGACACTACTAATATTTTTCTATAATAGACTAATCACAGGATCACATGAATCGAAGCGTTGGCTTTATAAATCGACTTACCAAGCATCTTCAATGAAACCAACAACTGCTTTCCTAACTTCGACGTTCGTATCATGTTGAAATTTAACGACTTCCTACGACAAGTATGATTACAGAAACAGATGGTACCTCAAAAAAGTTATCCAATAGAGAGCACTCACGGTGTATAAGTAGCTCCTTCACCTGTAACAAATTAGACACCTTGGAACTAGCTGATGACGCCAGGGATGCCTCATTTATGAGAGCCACAATCTATAAAGGGTCGACTCCAAAAAGATAATGACAATCCTACCCTGTCGAACAAGGATATGGGCATTGTAACGCACTGTATTGAATAGGGGTCCAATATCCAATATATCCAATATCTTCATGATTAAATAGCACAAGCCAGACGATTTTTTTACCGACTGTGTTATGATGCTTTGATAATGATTCTTAATTATTTTGGCGAAGAACTGTGAAGTTTATTTAATATACACGCTTCAGAAGCTTAAGCGGATTTTGCATTAAATTAAAAGTTCGGGCGCAACTATAGGCATACTTATATCGATTGACTGTACTTGATATACATGCGCTGAGCAAAGTTTACTAATCAATTTAAAATACCTTCAGGAAAGTACAACGATAGTTAAAAACAGGTTTTAACTTCTAGAAAAGAATCAATTAAAAATTGTTTATTTACCTATTGTTTTCATTTACATATTTTCGTATGCTTAAAAACAATAGTAACACAACGTTTTATTCATATGGGTGTTGCATTAAGCTGCCTAATTCGCTTTGTTTTACAAAAAAGATACGTTTACTCGACAACTTTTCTTCTTGGTTTTCCAGGCCGTTTGGAAACGGAAAGAAGAACACCGAATAAAAGGAATATATTTTCTGAGAAATTGTTATGTAACGACACCATAGCGCAAGCACAAACGTTCAGAAGCTGAGTAATATCCTTAGCTATTAATGGCATGTTCACCATAATCCAACGCGTCGGGTATTTTTCTTTTGGCAGACACACCTTAGGGTCCTCATAAACACAATAGTGGGAGGTGAGCGATCTACAAAGGTAAACAGTTCCACAAAAGTATAGTTGCACAGGGTTTCGTCATTGATGCTTACCATGTTTGTTTTAGTAGGCACGACTAGGTGGAAATGCTTGATCAAGCATCACCATCAGATTACGACTCGACACGTGGAAATCAACTTGTCCTTTAGTTAGCCACCCTAGACGTTGCTTTCCAGTTAACGCTCTACAAATGATCAACTATACCTTCCTCTCTAACCATCACTGCCTTCTGATTCAATCATATTTATACGTGTGGATTTAATTATTACTACCTACTCTGCTCATTCGGCAAATCTAAGTTGGTCACACATAGGGTTCGCTTCGAGTATTAACTAGCCAAAATTATTAATGACAAGTAAACAAAATAGCGTAAAAAAGCTGATTTAAGATCCTTAGGTTCACTAATTGTCTATTCTAACTTCCTTACATGATTCCTATAGCGGAAAACCTTTTACATTCTCTACTAAAGGTAAGATGTATCCAGTGTGACGCACCAATAAGACGTGTTACAAATGCCTTCAGTCCATTATACATTTATTGCTTAGGAGTTTCTCGAAACTATTTTACCTAAGAAAGCCTAAAGACATGTTATGAATCACCACGATCCTTTCATAGAAAGTAAGGACTTAATGTAAAGCAAGCCGGTATTGTACTTCAGAAAAACCCTTTTATAAAGTTAACCTAATATTAGTAAAAGAAACAAATAAATATTGATGGTGGTTTTTCGCTTTGGTAAACTCATCTCAATATAGGGGCTATATACTGCCAAAGGTATAGGTTAAGATATACTAACGGTTATTAACAGTTAGCACACTTATGGATTGAAGCCAACACGTAGAACGACATCTTAGAAAAATATCCATAAATTTTAATGATAATGATTAAAAATTGGTAGGTACTTTTTACTAAAAAGACCTAGGGATGATTATTAGTTTAGGACGATGGAAAGCGCAATATATATAGAGATCCTTGTCGTTCTATATAGTTTGAATGATATCCAATGTAAAACAAAAAGTTCAAGTTACCCAATCAGTTTCGTGAGACAATGTGACGTAAATGTTTTCTTTATCACAAAGCATCTTTTGCGTTACAGAGTCAAATGTATTTCACTTTATCTTTTTAATTTAAAACAGTTTTCACGGCCTGCAGCCATTGCGCCTTCATTTTGTCTCATCTGATGGTTACACGAAGATATACTACTAAGACTAATAACTTCAAAATTACGAACAATACTCAAAAGTAGATATCAAATTTTTGATGATACCATATTACTATATAAAATCTACTCTTGGTCAGATATACTGAAATTAAGTTGGACGTATACTTTAAGGTTAATATTGTTCAGGCTCGTTGATAAACAGTAACACTTGTGTCATATGCTTTACTGTTTTTCTTACATCCTAGAGGTTGCAGAACCTAAGTTATTAAAGAAGATACAAGATAGTATATTTACAAAGAAACCTGTTGCACTTTTATGTCATTTAGTTTTCACACACAACTATATTGTTGACACTTGAAAATTAATCAGAAGTATTTCGATTGTCAACTGTGTTACCCTATGCCTGTATATAATTCTTCAAAACGTATAGTTATGCATGCTGGCGTTATTAATGTCGACTACGTTTGTTTTAATGGACAAAACTAGATGAAGGTACTGGGTCAAACATTACCACCAGATAACATAAGGATGCATCGTGAAAGGCAACTCTTCCCACGTTCAGCAAACAATGGTGTTCCAATTCTCTTTGCTTACCCCTTACTATCATATATATCCTCCCCTTCCACTTATCATTCCTCTACTTTCTGATTTCTTATTTCGTATTAGCTTAATCGTTAGAAGGTACTCTGGATATACCACAGGTGTATCTTGGTAGTGTACAGGGTGCACCCTAAACTAAAACCCAGAGCGCGTTGTGGCGTGCACAAATTATAATTTATGTAAAACTGAATGGACACTGCGCCATCCCAGTGCTGTAGAAATATAAAATAACCAAACCTGGAATAAATGCAGTATAGTTACGCAAACAAATGTGTGAATAATATGTATCAGCGTAAATCTTACATTAATAGTAAACTATGCAATTTAAGTACTACAATAAGTAAATGTTCTAAAACAGTAATAATGTTTCACTTAACAAAATGTTTCAAAAATTGAGAATAACTGTTCGAAATGTAGAGATGTTAAACAAAGATGTTAAATGCATAAATAATTTTTGACCATTATATAGCTTTGAATGATAAATTCGTCGCGCTGATGTCTAATTCTAACTGTTCACATGCAATTAGTCCACAGTGTTCTACATGGATAAACTGCTAATAACAATAATTTACCCTATCACCATTTGACCAGTTTCCTGACTTTGATTATCCCGACCTAGCATGTAAGAATAAACAACACAGTCAAAACGTAACTTAAGCTGTTATTTTTTAGACATACATTTGTTGGTTACATTGTATGCCAAAGTCACATGGATATTATGTAAATGCACTAACTAACCTATGTAATATGACCAATAAAATATTGGTGATTCAGTGAATCGAGAACTATCTGAAACTTACGTTGTCTCACGGTATATAACAAACCCACATTTATTATGTGGATATAAATTTGATTTACTTCTTTATATTTTATTAAACTTAATGAAAGTGTGGGTTAACAGCGATGAAATTTCTCGCTTCTCCAATACACGATTTTTATTGATAATAATGATGATCATAACATACATACGACGAGTGAAACTGTATAGAAGACTGCACCTAAATATGACTCTGAAAAAGGTTGTAAATGGTCAATTGACCTTATACGTCAACAATTTTCAGAAAAATTTGGCTATAAAAAGGCACTCACATGGAAAAGAGTAACTTGTTAAGACATTGTATGCTGAAAGTTCATTTTGCACTAAACATACTATTGAATGAAGCTTCTAGTGGTAAATAATCACCAAAATAAATAGTTGCATAGGCTCTCGACATTGATGCTGACCATGTTTGTTTTAGCGGATACTACTAGCTGAAGGCACGCGGTCACGCACTTTCACCAGATCACGACTCGAACCACCGTGGGTAGCATCTCTCTCTAGTTTGCCAGCCTAGACGTTGCTATCCCATTAAAGCTCTGTTTGCAAGCAAATATAATTTCTCTTCCATCCCTCAGTGCCTTCTGATTTCTCCTCATTCGTAAGAGTGGGTCCAATCGATAGAAGTGGCTCTGGTTGTGTGACAAGCGTAACTTGGTCATATACCCGAGTACACTTCATTGGTGAGCCCGAGGTGATCTAGAGACGTTCATAACTGTGAGTTCGTTCCTTTTAATAGTTTTTAACAGAGTATTATTGGTCGTTTTATTTTTCTCCAGCAGTATCTTTGTATTTGCAAACAATACTATTTAAATAATGTTCGATCAGACTCCTGAACATAGGATTAGAACCCCTAAACCTCCAAGCTTTCAGCTCATTCCTTTTTGGGCCGATAATGTAGAAGCCTGGTTCTGCTACGCAAAAGCCGAATTTCAAGAACACGGCCTGACAGATCCAAGCTTTCGATTTCTGGCAGTTGTAAGGTCACTTCTGCGTGAATTGAACAGACATGTCACCGCTTCCTTTTTTAGTCCCGACTGCCTAGAACCATACGAACAGCTCAAAATATCAATTCTCAAACGAGGAGACTTGTCCGACAGACAACGTCTTGATGAGTTGTTTGACACCATTGAGCTTGGTAGCGGTTCAGCGACGGAAATGTTATCGCGTATGAAATAGGTAATTGGTCAACGCACTTTTGATGAAGGTCTCTTCCGTCAACTCTTCCTATCGAAACTGCCACAACAACTGTAAGCGGTATTCATAACATTTAACAAAAACCCAGAAGATGAACTAGCCTCATCTGCTGATCGAATTCTGGAGATCACCAGAGCTTGCCACAATGAATTTTATTCCATAAGGGATAACCTCTTGAGACCGAAAACGAAATAACCTAATTGTGCAATACTTTTTCTCGTTACCTCGATCTACAGGAACAATCCCGATCAAGCAATCCTCGACGACGAAGTTCATCGCGCCAAAGATACTCATCTCGACCTCGACGAAGGGAAAATCCACATTGGTGTTTGTATCACAACACCTTTGGCAAGGAATCAAAGAAGTGTAGAGACCTCTGTTGTTTTCCTAGCCGCAAAAACACTGTTGATGCGTCGGAAAACTATTGCCGGCACGCGTTAGCGGCAACCGTAGTCGGTAGAAACAGCCGCCTGTTATTCATCACTGATGTGATAACGAAGGTTCGCTACCTCGTCGATACTGGCGCAGATGTCAGCGTCCTTCCTGCAACTTCATCTGATCGCCAACATGAAGCTGCATTTGATCTACAGGCAGCCGACGGAAAATAAATATACACGTATGGAAAAAATATGTCTACTTGAACGTGGTCTTGTGCGAACCCATACACTGGATTTTCACCATCGCCGATGTGAAAATGCTTATCATAGGAATAAATTTACTAAGCCACCACAACTTGCTTGTGGACCCTAGCAAAAAGAGGCTAACTGACGGCAACACAAAGCTATACGTGCGTAGAACCACTGCTACAGGATGTAGCTTATGTTCTCTCCGCTGTAAACATTTAATTAACCCTTATTTTCAGCCAATACTTGACAAGTATCCGGACCTGAATAAGGCGACGTCGAAGTTACCATGTGTAACCAGCAATGTTACACATCATATCACGACTATAGGCCAACCTGTATTCTCCAAAGCACGCCGACTAGCATCCAAAAAATTAAGGATCACGAAGAACGAATTCGATCATATGATTGACCTGGTAATAAGCCGCCCATCCAGTAGCCCACGGTCGTCTTTATTACATATGGTCCCGAAGAAAGATAGCAATGATTGGCGTCCCACTGGTGATTACCGACATCTTAACGTGCAAACTACGCCTGATAGTTACCCTTTACCACACATCCACGACCTAACGACCACGTTGAAGGGAATGACAGTTATTTCAAAAACTGACCTAGTAAGGGCGTACAATCAAATACCTATGGCCGAAAATGACATACCAAAACGGCTATTGTAACCCAATTCGGTCTTTAGGAATTCCTCCGAATTCCCTTTGGCTTGAGGAATGCAGCACAAACATTTCAGCGTTTCATCGACGACGTGTTTCTTGGGCTCGACTACGACCATGCATATGTCGACGACTGCTTGATAGCAAGCCCAGACGAGGAAACACATATGAAACATCTAGACAAAGCTTTTAGAAGACTGCAGCAATACGGTGTTACCAGTAAGATACAAAAATGCCAAATCGGAACAACCTCGTTAGACTTCCTGGAGCACACTATTGATGCTAATGGTATACAGTCTAGAAAACACATGGTGGCGACTATTCTGGAATATCTAGAATCAACCGCCATTGAGCAGTTACGAGCTTTCAACGAGTTGGTAAGATTTTACAGATGATTCGTACCCAACTGTGCATCTATTGTGAGATTACTAACGAATCAGCTTCGTGGGAATAAAAAGGTGGTCACAATGGATTCAGAATCAAAGAAAGCCTTCGTTACAACTAAAGAGGCAATAGCCAATGTAACTATGCTAGCACACTATAATACTGAAGCTCCCGTCAGCATTGCAGTCGACACTTCTGACTCAGCCATTGGCGCAGTTCTGCAACAATGGACTGGCTAAGCTTGGCAGCCTTTAGCATTCTTTTCAAGACGATTAGACGACACTGAATCGAGATACAGCACTTTTGGACGTGAACTTCTAGCCATATACTGTGCTGTACGATATTTTCAACATTCCATCGAAGGCCGGGAATTTACAATATTCACCGACCATAAACCACTGACGTTCTGGATGAAATCATCTTCAGATAAGTACTCTCCACGAGAGTCGCGTCATTTAGACTATATCTCCCAATTCCCCACTGACATACGACATATATCGGGAGCTAACATTGTAGTTGCTGACGCCTCATCAAGAATACATTCCTTGGGTCGTATCCAAGGCATCGACCTTGTTGAACTAGCTCGACTTCAAAGTGAAGACATCGATTGTCATCACAAGTTAGCCACAACAACGCTCCAACTCCAAACTAAAACGATTGGAAAAGGTAAGAACACTTTAATTTGTGATTCTTCTACAGGTACAGCTCGTCCAGTCGTCCCTAGGAATTATCGACGAGTCGTCTTAAACACACTGCACAACCTTTCTCATCCTGGAATTCGTGCTACACGTAAACTGATTACTGAGAGATTCTGCTGGCCAAAGATGACTAAGGATATCAAAGAATGGGCGCGCACTTGCATAGCCTGCCAGAAGAACAAAGTACTTCAACATAATAAATGCCCCCTAAGCACTTTCTCAAGCCCTGAAGCTCGATTCGATCACGTCCACCTTGATTTGGTAGGACCTATACCTGAATCAAATGGATTTTCTTATCTTCTGATATGCGTGGACCGATTGACACGCTGGCCAGAAGCGATTCCACTCAAAGACATCACTAGTGAAACGATTGCTCGCGCTTTCGTCGAACGATGGGTAGTCAACTTTGGTTGTCCATCCACAGTAACAACAGACCGTGGACGTCAGTCTGAATCTGGACTGCTTCACGCTTTGACCAAACTCTTTGGAACTACGACCGCTTACCACCCTCAATCTAACGGTTTGGTAGAAAGATTCCATAGACAACTAAAAGCATCACTTTCAGTTACAAACATTCCTCAGTGAATCGACGCTTTACCACTAGTGTTGCTCGGGATTTGCAGCTCAGTGAAGGAAGATGTTGGATGCAGTGTTGCCGAATTAGTCTATGGAAAGACTCTTCAACTACGAGGTGAGTTTATGAAAACCGTTTCCACTTCGGCAAACCTGAATCTCAATTCTTACGTGAACCGGTTTACAAACGCTATGCGTTCAGTTGAGCCAGTCCACACTCGACAACAATCGACAGACACCTTTATCCAACTTACCTTAAAATATAGTATACACGTTTTCGTACGTCGTGATGCTGTACGCTGACCTCTCGACGCAAACTTACGAAGGGCCATACATGGTTCTTATACGTGAAAGCAAAGTACTGTACGATTGACAAGAATGGCTACAGGAGGATAACGTCAGCATTGACCGCCTCAAAGCAGCCTACCTAGAAGGTTAACCTTTTAGTTTCAAATTCGCTACAACACCCACAAAACTTAACATGAAAGGAAGTCACTACGCCCCAAGCAACGACTAACACGCAAGTGGAAATATCAAAGAGCACCATAACGCCGAGAACAACGCGTTCTGGTGGAAATGTACGATTTCCAGAACATCTAAACGAATACTATGTCAACTAATTTTCTCCTGATTCCCACTACCTACGTACATATAACAAATTTTTTTATTGTCTTAAAGAATAATAATAACAAAAATAAATAAATAAACAAAAATCGATAAAGCCACTATTATTATTATTTTAAATTTACGGTATGCATTTTATAAAATTTCATGCATAAAAAAACGTTTGATTATTTGTCGTCGATATTAAACACGTTTTTTTGTAGCAGCATTGAGCTAACAATTATTTTTTCGTAACCAAAATGCACAGATTTAAATTTTGTTTTTCTTTCCCACTTCCGAGCCGTCTGGAAACGAACAGAAGAACGTGGAAGGAAAAACGATTTACTATGTACAAAATATTCTAAGCAACGACACCATAGTGTAGGGACTGATGCCCAGAAGCTGCACATTGCAAGCTATCGAAAGAACGTTTACCAATGTCTGACGCATTGGGTTTTATCCTTTGGCTAGTACGTCTTTGGGTCCTCACGAACAAAGATACTGCTGGAGAAAAATAAAACGACCAATAATACTCTGTTAAAAACTATTAAAAGGAACGAACTCACAGTTATGAACGTCTCTAGATCACCTCGGGCTCACTAATGAAGTGTACTCGGGTATATGACCAAGTTACGCTTGTCACACAACCAGAGCCACTTCTATCGATTGGACCCACTCTTACGAATGAGAAGAAATCAGAAGGCACTGAGGGATGGAAGAGAAATTATATTTGCTTGCAAACAGAGCTTTAATGGGATAGCAACGTCTAGGCTGGCAAACTAGAGAGAGATGCTACCCACGGTGGTTCGAGTCGTGATCTGGTGAAAGTGCGTGACCGCGTGCCTTCAGCTAGTAGTATCCGCTAAAACAAACATGGTCAGCATCAATGTCGAGAGCCTATGCAACTATTTATTTTGTTAATTATTTGCCGCTGCACTGCAAGCATGAAGGTTGTAGTAGGAAAGACATTGGAAAAAAAGAATATTCTGGTTCGAAACAATTTGTGTTTCAACTTCTAAATTTATATTTTTTAGTTTGTTTGTTCCTCTATATCATCCTCTCGAGCTTATGTACTAATTTCATAAAGAATGGATCCCCTATATATTAACTTATTCCTAACGCCGATCAACAACGTACTTAATGAATCATTTACTCACCATTTAAAATCAACCCTGAAAGATTCCAATGATTAGGAAGAATATGTGCGCTCGGTCGGAGCCTTTATCCAAGTTCCAAATATTTTTTTTCGCCTTAACCCGTATCGGGAACTGCTGTATGGTCCATTCTGTTTACTCCCAGCCATATCTTGGAATCGTGGCGCTAAGAACAAAAAGCGCGAGGTTGTTTGACAGAAGTGCATGTTCTACACTACGTAAATCTGGCACTCTAATTCTGTGAAATTTGATGTCGCTGTCATTGCTTCTCATTAATGACTTCCTACAGCGTGAACCTCTTATCAGTGACTATATCAAAATCCTTGTATGCAGATAAACCTGCCTAATTCTGGTCATGCCTGCAAACTGGTATGCTCTCATGTACAAGAAGTTACCAGAGAATAAATCTATTATTATCATTATTTCGCAAGCCTTATTGTTTCAGTCCATTTCATTTGTGGGTGTCACCGTCTAACCTTCTTGATTCACATTACTGTATACAACGGTTCTGTTATACATAACTATTATTATTATTATACATAAGTATTGTTATTTTGAACCTTATGCATAACCGCTTACAAAACTTAGCAAGTGTTTGTCATAGTATTAAAACAGTGTTTATTAAAATTAGATGTCATTATATTATACTTTATGTATCAAATTGATCATGCTTGTAAAACCAGTGTGTACCTGCTTCAGCAATAAATAATAACTATTATTATACCATACAACTTGTTCTTTTCAAAAGTTTGAACAGTTAATGAACGACAACACTTATCGAATACCTTGAATTCAATTTATTAGTTGCATTCTCATCAGACTTAAGATACATTATTTTCTGACCCATTACTCACGAAGTTGTGGAACTATCGACAAGATAGAGAATTTCGCACCAAAGCAGAGTACGATCAACGTTGGGTAAATCACTGTCCGAGGTCTTGTTTAAGAAGGGTAACCTGCAGCCTTGGTTTTCCTTCTTTTCATCGTCGTCACTACTAGTTTATTCAATCAATGTAGAGCTATAGAGAGTCATACACTGAGATATGGACATGCAGACACTACAACAGGGCCAGTTTCAGCCCGAACACTTGTTGAAATCTAACATGAAGAAATGCCACCTTATGTGCTCTCACACTTCTGCAGATCAGAGGCAACACTACGTCCTCTGTGGAGACCGCCTTTCCGTCAGTTAAACAGAAGTGGACGCAAGTCTCGCTCTGACTAACGTACTTAGCATTAGCGATGACTATCAGGAGGACTCTGTTGAAACCTACGCCACCTAGTCCAAAAGCGGTTAGGGATGCTCACGCCTTAACTCTTTCCAGTCTCGTACAAAACTTATATCTGACCGTATCTTGAGATACATTATATAATGGCCCTCCCCACCCCTAAAACCGGACTACGAAATAAGTCATATGACTCAGCTTATTTCTATTTCCTTGGTTAGTTCCCTATTTGCCAAGGAAGAACGAGAGGTGACTTAGGAACAGTCTTAAAGATCTAGTTGACCAGTCTAAGGCGGTATCTCATTGAAATCAACCGTAGCCGCAACCGAAGACCAACAACCCCGTTTCAACGTCAAGGTGCAAGCACTAAGAAATCATTTGATTCAAAATAGCTTATCAGAGAAGTATACATTGTTACAAGTCAACCTTATTAATACTATTAAATGCTTTACCCCGATTTTACTTCTATATGTTTAAAAACAATCTTTTTAAGTTTAGATATTGATTCTTTTAAAATGAATCGGTTTTACTATTCTACTTATGAAAATTGTTGCTAAGACATTTTATAAATTTGTTGATCTTCGATGGCGGAATTACATTGTTTTGGACAAATTTTGTGCGCATATGGGTTCCCTGAGAAAGATTTATTCTGTAAATGGGGTTTGAAGGCTGGTATGAGTTTGTATTTGTTATCGCTTCCTAAGGTTCTGCATGGAGGCTCCTAGAAGGAGTAGCTGAAGGAGAAACACAGGTTGACTGCCCAGCGGTTGGTGAAAAAGCCTACTTTTGCCACCCGAATCGACCTTCATTTTGCAACGAAAGGCTTGCAAGGTATCAGTCACACTCTGTATTTTACTAACAGGTTGGCCTAAGCTTCACTTTCAGGTATGGCATCATGATTGGGTTGGGAAGAATGAATTATATGGGTATGGTTTCTGTCACATTCCGACATCTCCTGGAAATAATCAGGTTAATTATCTTTTTTAATAACACTTAAAAGGTGACGGTTCCAACATGGAGACCTGTTGGCTCTGTTTTTGAGACTTTAACATCAAGACTGGTTGGAGGGGGTCCACAGCTTCGTAGACCAGATATCATCTATGACCCGGCTGACAGATTTTTGCTTCAAACAGAAAGTATGGGTTACATAGCTCTGGATTTAAATGTGGTATTGAGAAATTTCGATAAGTTTGGAGTCGAAACTTAAGTCGATATTATATTTTTTTAAACAATTCCTAACAATATATTACCTATATGAAACCCCTTTAACTGTATATATTTTAATATATCATTAAAATTTTGTGTAAATAATTTTTAAAGTAGAAAATAGAAGTAATAAGGCTAGCAAGTAATATAACATTTTCAAGCTAATATCTAACCCAGTATCTTCGTAATAATTTGGTATAAGTTAGATGATGTCTCTGAGATTACCTCTTGATATTAAGGTGCAGTAGAGGGTCTTTGGTAGCCCGTTGACAATAACTAGAAGAGGAGAAATTTACCTGTAAATATCAAGCTGCTGAAAATATCAGGAAGTGACAGTTAGTTGTACAACTATGCACCATAAAAGCTGTGATTTACTTTTTTATTAAGTTTTCTTGGAAATATCACTATGCAGCCAACTAAGTCTTCTTGCTTATTCACAGACCATTAGGTAGGGAAGTTGATTAATGTTTATGACCGCCTTGATATTACACCCTTGGAATACAATATGCGCTTCAAATCAACTTTTACCCTAAAATACGTCAGTGTTCACTGAGCGGAATGAGTGAAACCTGGGATAGTATGCCAGTATGCTTGGTTTTCTTGATATTTTAGAAAGCTCAATTAAGCTTAAAAAGATTTGTTTAAGACCGTGGAACAATTTCAGTTTTATATATAAGTTTGTATTACTTGTTGTACGAAGCTTGCTCCAACGCATTCTGACAAGGTTCTTTTGAGTTATTTAAAAAATTATTCGTTATCCTTTGTGAAATATATGTTTTCTCAGGCATTTAGTTTAGATAACTTTTATGGCTTTCTATATAGTGAAAATATACGACTGAACGATACAAATCATTCTGGAAAGGCTATATAGGAGTATATGAGTTGCTCAAGCTTGTAATATGCGCTTGTCTAGAAAAGTCAGATTCTTCTTGCACGAAAATGATCACATTGAAAATCTAGTGCATCTAACAAATATGCTTAATGCGTTGTACATCCTTAATAGAGATCACTGATGAAACAGCTTTTTTTCCGGAGTGTTACAAATAAATGTCTAAAAGGGTTGTAAATTGTAGCATCTATGTAAGATATATTCTTACAAATCAACACTTTGTTAGGCATTCAACCTTTATATCTACGTTGTTAGTTTTGTTAGGACTGACCATTTTGAGAAACTAGTTCACTTATATATGCAGTTCCTCAGGATTTATTGTTTAAAAGAAAGTCTGAGTGGTTTTCTTCTTTACTTAGATATCATACCAGTACACTATTATCTTACATATTATGGAGAATGTGACAATTATGTAGGCATATTATACTTGCCAACATTATATACACTGGATGCTTTACATTTGTGTTAGTTGCTGGAGTTCATACTTAGAGCTTTTCACAAAGCCCATCAGACATGTAGTGCTTAATACTGATAACTAATGAGTAAATAATAGTAAGATTAGTGCACATTACTAAATTGCTCAATATAAGCCATTATATAACCGGAACTTGTTCAGTAACACAAAAATAAGCAACTATATAATTGTTTTAGATTAGACATAAACTAGTAGTGATAATAATTTTAAAATAAATGCGCACAGTTTACGTTAAAGATGCAGAATGAAAATGTGGTTTTATGAAGAATATAATTTAATAAGAAATAATCTATTGTAAGGTAGGTTTTGCATTTAAAATGACCTACCCCTTTAATAAACTTATAATTATGAATAAAATGAACTATTTATTAGATTAGCTAAAAGCCCATTGATTTGAAATTGAACGGGAAAATTATATGTACACTGCAAAGCGTATTTACACTTCCGAAAGTACTTAACAGACTTGAAATTTAATGATGCTTCATTCTTTATCTGTGTAATTATGTTTTATTTAAGTGTTAACTGATATGAATTCGTCATTTTGGACAAAAATTCGATAAATAAACCCAGATTTATTGTATTTCTTTGAGAGACCGACTATAAACAGGCTCAAAAAGTATCTTAAGATTCAAAAAAATAAGGTTTTAACCCTGTTATGGCTTTAAACCATTCTTTTCTTATCACCAACAAATGAATACTTGTGGTTGTCCTCCATCGTGTAATGTATGCTTTTCCTGGTAAATATTAGGCATATATAACAGTTATTATGGAAATGCTATGCTTACTTGTTTGCATATCAGTCATTTGAAGGCTTATTTACTTTATCCCTTGGAGTTTTGTATCATTATAAGCATTTTTTTAAAACCTTCTTGTTTGTTTTCCTCTTTAAACTATCTGATAAGCTGCATATCAAAAGTATAGGTGGGTTCAAATATTACAATAGTATTTTATAAAAATTATATCTTTGACAAGAAATGAATCTTCTTAGTGATTTTTAATTATAAAATCATTCCAGTCTGCCTAGGTCATTTAAACATGCCATTCGCAGAGTCAATTATCTCAAATACAAAGTATTATATTTCAATTAATTACACAAACCGAGGTTTCTTACGAAATCAGGAAACCTTAAAATTGCTAAGATTTGTTTAGATAAATTATTCATTGGGAAGTATCTATCATGAAGTTGGTCAAGAGCTTTAGAGATGGCCATGAAAGCTGCAAAAATAATACATGACCAGAAATACCGTTTGACCTTGTGTGTTATAACAAAGAGATTAAGTAATTAGTAAATGACACTGACTAGATATAACCGTAAAAGACAATACTTTTAAGCA
The DNA here is from genome assembly GCA_025215515.1 of Schistosoma japonicum. Taxonomy (NCBI): domain Eukaryota; kingdom Metazoa; phylum Platyhelminthes; class Trematoda; order Strigeidida; family Schistosomatidae; genus Schistosoma; species Schistosoma japonicum. The sequence continues at coordinate 16,672,004 of CM046061.1, read as the reverse complement.
AAATTTTGTGCTGTTGTCAACATTAAAAACTGTTAAGTCATCGATGATTATAAACCTCTTGTGTCAGAACTATGCAATATCAACAGAACTTAGAGTAAATCATAAAAATACTTCCCCTACCAGTGTATATCAATTTTCAATACAAACTGAAATTCTCGTGAAGATCAGTAGTGTTCATTACATGTTCGGATTATTTATACATATAATTCGAAGCAGTCTGTTGTAAATTAGATAAAACATACTGCTAGTTGCTGCCACAGATAGGTCTTTGTTGAACGAAATTCAGGTCAGGTTGGCAACTGTCATAAGTAGAAGGGTGCACGTTGATTGGCAAGTCGTTAAGGGATGCATGGCCTTTATAATATTAATCTATTATTAATATTACTGTATAGCATCCATCTTCTCCTACTTTTCTAGGTAATCAATCAGTTATTTTGATATTCTTAAGTTGTTTCTAGTTACAATTCGAGGTTAGGATTAAAGCTTAAATGTTTGGAATAAAAATCGGTGTTGATTTACACGAGTTATATAGTTCACTTGAAAGAAACATTACACTTGATGTATTTGGTACTAAAATTTTTTTCGATGTCATCATTAAGTAATTTCTCTAAATAATTTCCAAGAATTTTAACACTTTAAGCATATATTAATGTTATTGGCCACTGAATCAGCAGTTTGAAGTTGTCTAAGTCAGTGCTGATTATCCATACACATAAATAGTTTGAAACATTTTAAGAATTTTTCACCTCATCTAAATAGTACTTTTACTGTAACCGTTGAGTCATATTATTAACAGTAAATGATACTGTCTGGCATTAAATAATTTTCGTGATAACAGTTTTCTTGCAGATGAGGTTTATCTTGTCTTCAATAGCTATTGGGTAGTTTGGCTAGAAAAATACTTGTTATAAATAATTTGTAGCCGTAGAGGCTAAACTGTCTGTTTTCTTAGAGACGTTCAAAAAGCGTTGTAGGCCCTTCTATCTACATGATTTTGATAATAACTTTAAACTTTAGTGGTGGGTTCAATAATTATTGTTGAATGAAGTTTTTGGATAACTGTTTATCCTATACACAAAAGATATTTAGTGATTGCAAAGACAAATTATTCTTTATATCAACACTAATTAGTATTTAAAATTGGGTGACCTTATTTTAGTACGTGACCGTTTAATGCACGATCTCTAATTATAACGAGATATTCTTAGTGCCTGTTAGTCTGCCTAAATCTTTAGCATCAATCAAAGAGAATACGAGATTTTCAAAGAGTTTCGAATTAGTTTTCCAGTTGGTGTAAATAAGACAAGAAAATTACATTAATCACTTAAATTTTTAGTTAGATTCCTAATTTCCGTTCAATTATTTAGTCAATATATCATTTGGAATAATAGCATTGTAGGATAACATATATCTTATGAGTGTTTGATTCTCATTGATGCATATCACTATGTCGTATTCTATTTGTTTTATTCTTGGAAATTAGTTAAGACTATGTACAACATTGCATATTGTGCATTATAACAGTGATGCTTATGTAAAAAACTTGTAAATTCTGATTTTATTTTGTTATTTTCTTCAGCAGTGCAAAAATATTATCTATCTCTAGTAATCAGATTTTAATTAATGACTGAAGAACACCTATAAAGTCATAGAAAACAAACAATATTTTAGAAAAGAAATCGCCTTATGACAGCCCTAATCTCACAGCCATAGATTAGCATGAATATATGTACATAGGTTGTCCATCATTTGGTGGGATTATCGTTTGTCTGAGTAGGACTACTAAGGCAGGGACGGGGTAAAAAAATTAGCATACTAAATCACCGAGCGTGTAGCTCTTGTAAGTACAATTTACAATCTCGCATTTGTAATACTGTGTTAGAATCCTGTTTAGCTGGCAACAAAGTTTATAGACAAATATGTCCTGAATTAATGGCGGTTGGTGACAAAATTCTCCGTAACTGCATTTTAAATTCAGTCTCTGGTGCATTTCGTAATCTCATAGGATAATATTCCAAGACTCATTTTTACAAAATGCACATTAAACGTCCATTATTTCTTGATGTACGAGTGATTTGACTGATACACATCAAAGAGAACAAATGTGATGTCTTTTGAGTTGTCTGTGAATAAGCGTCAACGTGGAAACATTATTCTCATAGTTCCTGTAAAGAATTACTTTTCAATAGTGTCCACTGTCCTCTTCAACAAGATGTAGGCAGGCGGGCTGTCGATGAATTCAAAAAACATTTAAAGTACTTACTTGAGTAATGAAATTTCAAATTTTTTGTGAGATTTCGGTTTCCTGCTTTTATCTTCAAATCGTTTTGAGGGCGACTTTCTAATTAATTTTTGCTGAGAAGAGTTAATTCTTTCTCAAAGCCATCGGAGCTAGTTAAATAATCGTTACTGACATAGTTAAGAATCGTAACAACTGTTACATGCTGTTTCTTATAACTATTAAATTTTATTGTTTTTATCAAGATTTTTTCAAGCATATGGGATGTAAGGTGAAGGCATATGATCCAACTTGACTTATCAGAATGTTTTTATGTTAAATATTTAAGTATCTGGACTTTAAAATGTCTTTCCATCCTAAGTATTTTCACATCAACAAGTTTTCTTTTCGATTCACAGAGTAATCTGTAATATATTTAGCTTATGATTAAACATGATCTAAATTGGGCATCCACTAAGAACGAGGAATCACCAAAGCACTTCATCGGTACATACCTATATCCCAATTATAGTTTGAGCTCAGGACCATCAGGATTTGCAGTAAACATTTGACTATTGGATCAGTGAACTAATATCTATCTGTCTTCACTTAGTTTAAATGATTTTATTTTTAAAAATATGTCAAAATTGTCAATTCACTGAATTAGAGCGCATAAAATTCAATTTTCTAGCCTTGAATGGTTTCCTGAGAAAATATATTTCTAACAGACAACATACCAATAAAAAACAGGTAGTGGATTAAAAGGCTGTTTTTATCATATGGGTTGCTAATAATTGAAATCAACACAATCCTATTAAATTAGGTTTGAGAACAATTCAAATATTTCCATGCAAAGAAATTAAAATCAACAAATAAATATATTGAACCTAAATTAGTTTCTGATACTCTACAATAGTTTTAATATGATATTTTCATAATTATTAGTGTTATTTAATGCTCATATTATGTAGTGACTATTTATTTGCTTGTTATTGCTAACATTTCATCTCTATCAGTTAGTAACAAAGACGAAATTGATAAGAATTTAGGGAACTAAAACAACTAAATAGGGATAGAGATGACAATAGAACAAGAGAACAATAAGAAAAGGCAAAATGCTAATAATACCCCTTAACAGGATACAGAGTTCCATGTATGTATCATACATTTGGATTTTCTTGATGCTATCCACATGAAAATGTTTAGTTTATTTGAAAAGGGATCATTTCTAACATTTTGTCGACGAAATAAAAAAAGTTAAATATTAGAGATACAGTAATAGCATCCTGAATGTTTATTAGCTGATGAGTAATTTGTTGTATTTTTGGAAAAACGTAGGACATTTATTCAGGTAATATTAAGCATTGAAAGCATAACGAAAGTTAAAAGAGAGTATTTGTTATGTTGTTGATAAGTTGCTCGACTTTCAGCTAGAACTTTCGTATAGTATACAAGTATCGTTGTTTATTTCGGTTGTAATTCTTCTTCGTATTGTTTTCTAAAACAATCACCAATTGGAAAGAAATCCCAACATCTCTGCTGATATAATTCCCAAACGTATGTTTCCTACCAAAAACAATGAAAAAGTAGTTATTACAGGGTAGATTTGTTTATTAAAAAGTAATATCACGAATACGGCTATTATGAATCAACGGTGTTGGATGATATATGCACAAATTTATGAGTTCATTAAAATTAAAAGTATAAATTACTGAATGCTAACTCTATAGGCCGACAGTTAAGCTTACTTCTCGAAGTTTGAACGTCATAGTTGTACGGTATTAAGAAACAAATGTCTAGTGCTTCTTCATTTTCAGTTGTCGTCTTTTAGGATTGTGGATTAGGAGCAGAAAATAAATACTGATATTATTTGTTTCAAATAAGCACAATTAGTATGTATGTAATAATGAGGATTCTTTGTTGTAACTGTGATGAGTTTCTATAATGAGTCCACATAAATTCAAACAATCATATAACTTAGTGTACTTTATTTCTCAGTGTTTTAATGTACATGATTACTATGTACTATCTTTAATACATCCCTTCATATGTGTGATTGTTTGTTCATTCTTCCTATTCAGTCAACTACGTAGAACCTGGCACATTCGTGCATAAACCAAGTTATTATAACACATTATAACAACGAGACCAAATTTACATGATTAGTACCACAATATAATTTAAAATGAAGGGATGAAGCAAAGGCACATTACCCTTATTATATTACTCTGGTGTATTATGCTCCTTAGTCGTCATTCGTTCTTTCAATCATTGCTTCATAAGCTTACTCATACTGAAAACCATCCTATTTGCACATATGACGATATACTCCTGCCCTGTTCATGAGACTGTATAGATTTCTACTACTAATTGACTCAATACAATTTCTGTCCTTCGAAGAGTGTTTCTATTGTGTTACTTCATTTTTGATTATTAGTAGTCTTAGCATTACAACTACCAGTTACAATAAGAATGTCACAAGAACCTAATTTTTAGTGTTGAATAGAGTTGTTATTTATTTATAAACTAAAAAAATACAGATTGACACTGATCAGATTGAAAATAAAAGCTTTAAAAATAAACTAATTGGCTTGTGCTTCCGAAAACTATTAAATAAGACCAATTCTTGATTCATCCTAGGTTAAAATATGAAATGAATCGATGAATCCTCCTGAGATCATTAACAGAAAAATAATTAACTAATTACTAACTAATAAGTAATATAATGGTACTGACTTATAAGTCAGACGAACTTGTCAGTTTCCTGAACTAGTAAGTCAAGTGAAAGCTTTTGAAATGGTTTTCATATGAAGATACACAGTTGAAAAAGACTAAAATGCAGCCATTCTTAACGTTCACTTAAGTTGTTATAAGCAACTCTGAGAAACTTCCTGAAAATTAATGAATCTTATCTATGATTATAATAATCACAATTCCTGTCTACTTTCGTCTGACAGAAGCAACATTTTCAGATAAAATTATTATGAATTCATTGCTTTTTCTTAGTGGTAAAATTCGATCAGCTTATAGGGCTAGTGTGAATACACTGAACCCTAACGAAGTTACATTGTACATATTGGTCACTAGACGTTGAATAAAGTATTCCAACTCTTCTGGATTAATATTATTCACCCAAACAATCAAAATCCGAATAGGACAGGTCATTTGGTGCCGTATGGTCATAACCATCTTTCTGTAATTCGAACTCTACATTCCCCTAAATATATTCTCCCTCATAAGATTGTCTCTTATATAAGAAGTATAAAAGGAGTAGGAAGCCTGGTCACCACGATGAGGGTGGGCTAGGCTACGGAATCATTGGATGGTGAGACTTCAGCACAAGTCCACTTAAGTTAGGCAGACACACCATCCTAATCGAATCAAGTAGAGTTGGATAATTAGTTGACGTCAGTCTAGCATCTACAAGCCCGGTATTGTATGTACATATCTGTTATTTTGTTTGGCATCTTTTTGTACCTAAGCCATATTATTCCATAAAATCTAGAGAAACTTGCTGTACTGTACATAGTTAATAGTTTACTTTATTTTATCTTGATACAAATGAACCGAAAGACTATTTATGTTAAAGGCAAGTTTCGCAAACAATAGATGGTTTGGTAGTATGTAGAAATCTGTTTACTTTTAAAATATTTTTCTGTAAATCCAGAACAAATTATAGTTAGTAGTCATAATCATAGCCGTTTAATTCTAGTTTAGAATTTATCAGTTATGAACAGTTATAACAATTAATGAAACCAAACTTACTATATTCAGGTTTCGTAGTGAGGAGGATATCTTTATTTTTCTGAGGATGGAGAGGATGTTTAGTAGCAGTATAGATTTCTCGTCATAATAAATTAATAATTAACTTAAGTTAAGAACTCAAATCACTCCATTCCGACTCAGTGGTTCAGAGGTAGTAGTCGTAATATTGAATGAAACTGACAGTAGACACTAATGAAAAACTTAAACTGGGATAAGACACTTTTCAAAGACTCTCAGGTTTTCAGTAAATGACCCGAAAACTATCTTATATGAAGACTAAACAAATTCGAAGTTATCAAATTATCTTTATGAGAAAAAAATGTTAAACAAGTTTACTAACCTGACCAGTGTATTCTGTATCTGGTTTATTAATTATGTGCATTAAGAAGTACCTGTAAAATGAAACAGATATATAGAATAACAAAAGGAAATCTGATGATTTGATTTACAAACCATTGGTACATGTAATATGAATAACTGTTTTCCATCATAAAGAATTGACAGTCCAACTGGTCAAGTATACATTCAAAAGGATTATAATGTTGCTCAGTTTCTTATTTGAACAGTAAGAGCCGCCATTATTTAATGGATTTTAATAATTCAGTAATTAATATCAGTCTATGGTAAAAATCATTATCAATTTAAATAAATCCGAATGTTGTTTATTGGTATGTCCTTAAGTTGAACATTTATCGAATTATGACCTCTCCTAATCAATTACACAAGCGACTTTCCATTGACCGGAATAAACACGATGAGCGAAAACAAAGACTTGTTATTCTTGATCCCTGTAAATCTGTAGGCGATCTATCTAGCTCCATCGGACAAGAAGAAATGAATGAAGCTAGTGACTAGTTCAAAATACGAATATAATTATACAATCGCTTGAATATGTACATACATCACTAGACCACATAGTAATCCAACTGAAGCAGTTAGATCAATACGAAAACATATAATGATAGTGGGTAGCGTGTACGTAATTAGTTCTATTTCATGAGAGAATAGTGGCAAAGTAAAAATTGCTGGGTAAAATGATATGTTGCAGCGAGGCAAAGATTAAAATAATAGAAGGAAAATGTTTAATAATGATGCATTAAAAAACATTCCTAAAAATAGTTCTTGAAAATCTGTCATTCCATTTTATTTATCCTTGATAAGAATCACGATATCGAACTTACTGCTTTTCGAAAAGGAACGAAATACTTCTTGGACTTCCAAAATAATGTTACAAACGGCGAAAAAATGCTTTCGAATATAGTACATATTTTGCAGTACACTTTCTATTTCGCCATGAATCTTAGCTTGGGACTATCGGATATTTACATCCTTCGGAGTAGACACATTATGAAATCGAACTGATAATTTTTTAAATTTAAGTTAAAGGGTATCAGATATTCAATTTTTATGGCGTTTTAATTAATTTTTTTGTTCCAATGTAAGTGTTAAATCCTGTTGCATACAATGACACAATAAATTAAAAGAATTTCGTCATTTGTTGCAGCATAAAAGGAAGCTTACAATGTTCCCATACATAAATGCCTTTAATAGTGCTGATATTTTTTCGGGATGAACGGTTCAAGAGAGAAGTTCGTTCCAATTACATCATTCAAGATTAGTTCAAGTAGAAGCTAAAATTCACCTAAGCTAAAAACCATCCCCACCTTTTCAAAATCTGAATATCTCTAATGTATGGAATCATTTCTAGTTAAACCAAAATATAATCTATCCTTAGTGAGTTGAAAAAAATATAAAGCGAAAATATCAATAATTTACACTGACTATAGATTAAGCTGGTTCTAGAAGGTAGAAAAAGTGTTTCTCAGTAGAATAATTGACATTCTTTATATGAAATATGCATTCACTACTATATCAAGTAGAAAACACTGTCTTAAAGCTATCTGCACCTAGAAATTTAATACTGAACTTATAAGTTCGTGTACAGAGGCTTTATAACGTTTATCAGTGAAGTCCAATAACGGGAAGTTGTGAGATTTTTGTGAAACTAGTATTCTTTAAACGGGGGAGTAACATATGAAGCCTAGAATCTAACTTATTATAAATGACACAATGAAATCGGTGGCTGGATCTCAATGGGACAGGTAACACGTTTCTGGGGTGATACATTTAGCGATGTATGTATATTCTCGATTCGTTTACAAGCTGTTGCCAACACTTTTATACAAAACGCAACATTTAGAATTGCATTTAGTCAAGTTGTAGGCCAATGAGGACTTGAGATTGGAAAATCAAAATTTATCGCACACATACCAGAATATTAATTAAAAATTTAGCCATGTGAAAATAGAAACTCACGTTGAGGAATTGTTTGCTTTATAGTGGTAATGTAAAGCCTACTAATTGAGGCCTAGGAAGGTAATATGAAAAACGATGTATTTATCCATCTGCTTACTAAATAAATGGTTCAAACCTTACATGCTAAACAACAGTGAAGTCTTCTTTGTACAATTTGAAAATTCAAAGAACTATTGATATGATTATTGAGTATTTTATAGTAAAACAACAATAAGTAAAATAAAAAGTGTCTGTGACCTAACTCTACATAAATTCATTTTTTGAATTTTATTTACTTACATATAATTTGCAAAATTATGCTCTTTTTCCACATGCTGTTCAAAACCATGCGGTATTTTATCAAAATATTCTTTACCAATACCACATATGAAACATTTCGATTCCAAGTCTTCCTTCACCTGTTCTAATTGATCTCTCAGGTCACCGAAAGCATCAATGATAAGACCTAGATATACATATCAGGAAAGAAAAGGGGGTTTCATTTAAAATAATGTATTTGACAAAATGCCTGCATCGAAGTTTCCGGAGTTCAAATGCGATCATAGCTGTTATTCTAGAAAAGACAAGATCTATCCAATTGATTTCATCGCCTAAGGATTTTCAGTCCCTAAGTTATTTCTAAACTTTATACACTGCTGAAGAGAGTGCTAAGAACAAACGTTCAAACCAAAGACTTTAGACAAGAAAATATATTGCGGCTAATTAGCGAGTACCACAACGAAGACTCTTCTATGGTGGTCATAGACTAAACGTAAGGCTTAAAACCTTAGAGGCACCTTTCGTTGATTGTGTTCTGTATTGTGGCTCATATAGTATAAGTTTATCGTGTTTAATTAATGATGGTAAATAAATCACATCAAACAAATTTACTTAGTATTCATATTATTCCATAAAGCACTAACCACTGTCTCTACCTCACTATATTGTCATTACAATTCAGATTATACAAATATCTTTTCTCCTACTGAGTACATCATACTGGTTGTCTAAACATAATTAATTTTTACAATAGATTATAATAAGGAAATAATGTCCATCAAACCAGTAAGTCTTTTGTTACAAATAAAACACTTGCCTAATACGTCTATTTTCTTAAATAACATATTGTTATGATTAAAAGATATGTAGAAATTAGTTTAACGAGTAGCCAATTTTCGTTAGGGCTTAACATCGACTGGGAACCACATCGCACTGAATGGCTTTTTTCTTAGTTTGAAAATACTTGGTAATGAGTAATCGTGATATTGCCAGAGATGAAACTAGAAACCTCTGGACCTCTAGAACTGACTGGAGTTGCCTACAGAAAAACAATGGATACAACAGTAAGTGGTGCATAGGTAATACACTCGGTGTTTGTTCTGAAAGTCCTAGGTCTAGTTCTTAAAGTCAGTTTTTGCATATACATTATTAAAGAGTTAAGTAATGTTTCCTAATTTGAAGTGGTTGTCTACCCAAAGTTAGACCCCGATGAATCACCTACCAAGTAAATAATCTCCTTAATTATTGTAAACAAACACAAACTAACTACACAAAGAATAAATATGCACCCAAAGGCGTTTCGGACAAAAACTATCATCGATTTTTCTATATTTCAATTACCTTGAATAATAGCCAAAAGAATAATAATAACGAAGAAGAAAAAAGTCAAATCGAATAAGATACGATAACTTTCCGACTCGTCACCATCAGGTGCTTCGATCTCATCTCCAATCCCACCACCAGCTCTTAGTCCAGTATGCAAATGGAATATGAAACACTGAAATACAAAGAAAAAACAATGTCTAAATATATGTAAATGTATCATATTTTTCATTCATAGTCAAACAATATACATACTTATCTGTGTAGAACTCATTTTATATCGCATTACATGTATTACACTTCAGCGGTGTTACAAAATATTAACTTCTATTTAATTGCTGTCAGTGAAGAGATAACTAACTTCATGATTTCACTGCCAGGTTTAAACGCTAAAACATAATAAACTGTTACAAATTAAAGGGGACACTTAGTTTGATTACTAACAAATAAATAACTTGAAATCATGACCGACGAAGACACTTGCCTGGCGATAAGACTAAGCGCATTAAATGCAAAACTTTCGCCAAGTGAATTATGTGACTCGCTTAAATCAACACCAATTCTTATTCCAAACACTAAAACTCTAATCCAAACTTCGAAATGTAACTAGAAACAACTTAAGGATATCAAAATGACTTATCGCTTACATAGAAAAGTCGGAAAAGATAGATGTTATACAGTCATATTGATAACAGACTAATATTACTAAAGGCGTGCATCCCTTTACGACTGACTAATTAACCCACGCCCTTAAAGATGTTAATATAATTTCTCATGAAAATTATCGAAAAAAAAACAATAGAACATCTGATAGATTCATGTAATTCTCAATAAATATGTGACACAATTTTTCGATTAGACTAGAGGTATTCATTCTAACTGACACGTCGAATTAGTGGAATTCTTCGACATCAAAGCTCTATTGATCTGAGGTAAAGTACTATTGGCTACTAGTCTAAAATAAGTAAAAAGTGTGAAGTGACTAGCTAGTTTTATCAACCGGTCATTGTGTTCTGCACTGTAGCCTAACCTTCTGCCTATGATAGTTGCCGGCTTGTAATTACAGTGTCAAATAAGTCTTAGTGATTCAGTTGGCTTATTTTTTAATCAGATTCACATCGTTCATATCTCGCAACTATATAATGTCCTTATTGATAATTTTTTACGATTGTCGACTATCATGCAGATATATCTTGCGACATGTCACTATAGTGTGTTCACTAAAATGTGATTAATCACATACATTTGTACCTTCAAACTGATATAAACCGTATGGTATATCTAATTGTCATGAAATTTTCTATTTGATTAGTCGCATTTGTCACTTTTTTTGAAACATTTTAAAACGCTTAGCAGTGAACACATTATAGTGATAGTGGGGATGGAACTGTTACTTTCTTTAGTAGTACTATTAAATACAACTAAATACGTATGCGAATATTTTACAAACGCAGCAGTTACTGATTCAAACGTGATAATAAACTGAGGTGTTGCCTGCGTACTACAAGACAATCAAATTGACGATTAGTCAAAATACTTTTAGCGTGGTGAATGAAGTTATTATGTCAATTGTTCACTATCATCCATCATTACCAGTCAACACATAGGAATGAAGCCATTCAACTGTAAGATTGTTGTTTCTGTCGGATTGCAGTCAATTTTATCGGAGATATGATTACGATACATTAATAATGACGCTCTGAATAAAATGAAGTGATTATACAATGCATTCTGTTAACAGGCTCATTTACGAGATGAATAATGTTGTTAGCATTCCTGGTGAGATTTATGGAAATATCATCATTAAAATGTAAGTAGCAAGATTCACTTCAAATTTGTCCAAGCATAACTATCTCATAACCACCAACTGAGTGAAACGCAATATTTATGAGCATTTCTCTAGCATAGATCATAGATCAAAATTCAGCATCAAATTATTTTCTCATTGATACCACATTTTGTAGTGATCACATTAGATTCATATTAGCTAGCGATTGAAATCTGGTTCAGCCATTCATAATCTAAGTGTTCTCAGTCAAATTGTTGTACTAACGCTCTCAAATACAGTTGTTCTGATCTTGTATCGTTGTTACAGTACTCAATCAATAGTGGAATACTTGATTAACATAAAAATATCCGCTCTTTTAACTGCGTTATCTCTACTAATAGCCCCTCAACAATCCTCGAATTTATCAGAGTTATCTCGATAGATTTCAGCGAATCTCGGTCTGCATATTTACTGGATAGATCATTTGCAGCAAAATACCTTTATGTTCACAATGTTTGTTAACAACCACAATATGAGTCTTGACGGCCAGTATAAACTAATGATAATAATTTAGGTAATAATTTGTATGATCGATTCAAACTTACAGTTTTCATATCATTACATTTCGGATCCGGTACACCGTCATTATCTTTCACATAGAATTTACGGAAGAAATTAAAAGCAACCACAGTGTATAAATAAATGACAATCGATGTCAACATGACAGTTAATACGAGCTATAGGTGTGTAAGGGAGAGAGAAAGTTACATAAAACAAAACATAAGTCAGTATTTTAATATCAGACAGTACATACAGCACAATACGTATTTCATTTTTTCTCAAATTGAATAAATTACAACTGACTTCCGACATTCACTATTTCAAATTAAATATCTCACTGTTATTAATTACCATCATTCACTAAATAGTGAAAGGTATCGCCAGTTATACATGATCAACAATTATTGAAACTAGAAAAGCAGTAGACAACTGTTTCGATATTGGGTGACATTCACAACTTCACCACAAATTGAAATTAAACCCTTCAGGTCTCGATATGAGCACTTAATGTTTATATAACTGAGTTGGTATTCAATGCTTCACATTTATAACTTCATACAATTTTTTGATATTTAAGAACAATCAGCAACTATCTTTGACGATATATGGTCGGGGTATTATTTTTCTCAACTGACATGAACCGTAACAAGATATAACTTTTTAGATGTTCATTATTCTCTACCTATCAAAACGAACGGTATATTTTTAATGCAACAAACAATTCTGGATATCCAGGTCCATTTTGACAATAAGTTTACTTTCTAACTAGATTCGCTTGTTAATGTTGGTATAGTTCATTATGTTGTACAGATTAAGTTTGATCACACAGAGTAATTGAATTTATTTAAATAGCCAACACTACTTGATTTGAATTTCGCACTATCTGACACTAGTCAATATAACGTAAATGCAAAATCAAGAAAACTCACACTCATTGGGAAGTAGGAGGGGGGGGTATTCGAGACTTCGTTATCCGGTCCCACAGTCCACGACATTGTCTTCCCAGAGCTCTACAGGTTAGGGACCGGTCTCCTGCTTAGTCACTATTCAGTGGTCAATCAATGTAAGTTAGTTTTAATCCACTATTTACACATTTTTATATCGCCACAATTAAAGCGATTTATTGTCCTTATTATATATTTGTAAATAGTCATTATTAATGCAATTTATTTAGTACGGATAAACAATGAGTAATGTCTGCCTTTATTTTGTGCTTTTATGACGTGACTTACAGTTGATAAGCCTACATACATCCCAACGGAAACTTACATGGTATACTTATATATAATGTTTGTACTAGACGCAGATTGATCTCGTTTCTGTACCACTGAAAACTAATAAGATGTGAACATCTGTCTAATTCAAATATGCGACTTCTCTAAATTGTTCACTGCACAACACTAGGACAAAACAGTTGTCCAGTACTCCTTGATTTTCACCAGTGTTCAATGAAGACCTATCTAAGACAATAACAAGCAGTATGTTATATTTAATCTACAACAGACCACTTCAAATCATATCTATAAATAATCTGAACATGTAGCGAACATTAGTGAAGTTTATAGAGATTTTAATTTGAATTGAAACTTGATATAAATTAATAAGGAAGTATTTGTACAACTTATACTAAGTTCTGACACAAGGAGTTTATACTCGTCGATGACTTAATAATTCTGATTGCTAACAACTCAATATTTCTATTGGAAGTATTGACTGTTACGGTTATATCTTGTCAGTGTCATTTACTTATTATTCAAACAATCTATTATAACCATCTGAAGGTGATAAGAAAAGGATGATATATGCAAATTATAACAGTTACATGATGGATTGTAATCATTTTACACTGAATTAACGGATATGATTATATGATTGAAGTCAAATTAAAACAAAAACGTTTTTAACAATAAATTGATATTTGCCAAAATGGTAGCCTACAAGTTTGAGTAAACTGTCGTGTTTGTAATAGTGGATAAACACAAACTTACTTGTTTTCCATTGTGTGTAACCGACTGAATTATTGTTCTTAGAGTTTTAAATGAGACAGCTACATCCAGTAAATGACAAGCATATAGGAAATAATTTAAATTTCCAAAAGCCGATGCAGCGAAATAAACCGCCAAATAAAGGAAAGACTGTCAAAAATGTAAATAATTAAATGTATTAATTACCAATCGATTCTCAAGAAAAATAAGATACAGTAAAACAGATGATAACATTACATCAGAAATTCACATATGTGTACAGGATCTACAATGTAACTGAAAGTACCTTTTACACAGAAACGTATGAATTCTGCTAGCATGATCTGATATGAAGGTGTATTGAAAAACATCACATGTAGTGATCTTCCGACTGACTTTATTCAGTAAGTTAGAGTATATTTAAATGTTTTAATTAACACTTCTGTTTCACTGCAGAAATCTTGAAATACACAGATCACTACGAGGTTGCAGGTTTGTAGGATAGATAACAAAACAGAAACTAATCAATAGCAGCTGATCATTTCCAGTGTTATGCATTAATCTTTATACCGTTTAATGAAGTTACTAGCTATCTCAACTAGGTAGCTTAGTGGGTCTTAGGCGGTAGGTGCCATTAGTAACACTGAAATGCTGGTAAATTAAATGATGGAATGTGCATAAACATAATTTATAATTGAATTGGCAATAAGTTCGATGTGCAGATACCTACTGAAAAACAAGAAACGGTAAAATGACTAACTAGAGTCCCATTCCAGAAAACTGATTCTCAGGGCCGTTCAATTACAATTATATGCAGTTCTTAAGGTAAAACGTTTACAATTAAACGACCTGGAGAATAAATTCACTTCGAAGAGAATTCTTTGTTGAACCATGTCTTATTGATTTGATGTGAATTTTAAATATATCTACATGCATGTATATATTCGAAAACTTACAATATCCGTGAAAACAACTCCCCATTTCCAAATCAAATATTGTATATCAATACCACCGAAACTAACAAACAATAAGAAAAGAAATAAACAATTGTAAATGTACATAACTCAATACAAGATTCATTTGATGCATTATAGTTAATGAAAAAAGAAAAGGGAACAATTGTATAATCATACAACCCCTGAATGAACTAAGCAGTACGTTTAATGATGAAGAATTTAGTATCTAGCATTGAGCACAATGAAATATTTTAATTCAATTGATAAAACTTGAGAAAATAGGGGATATGGGTACAGGGATACGAATTTATTGTAATTTGTGATCCAAATAAATAAGTAAACATAAAACGAAATTAAAAACCTACTCATATTTTAAGTAAGAATGGTGCTACAGTATTTTCAATCAACCAAAGGTGAAATGTAAACCACTGAATATCAAATTAGCAGTCTGAAGGGTAAGAGCCCAGCACGAGGAGTGGTCTTGGGTTCTATATAAATATCTATATCCTACAAGAGGTCAGTCGCAGTTAAAATATTTCAGTGACGTCTCAGACTGTGGAACTTAGTGACGCAGGTTCAAATCTTAAAGGGAGTACCAGTCCCTTTAAGCGGTGTCTATGAGTTCTAGTTATCACGAAAAATAGGTCAAGAAAGATTTCCTAACGGCTACCTCCAACTACTTTACTACACAATACCGATTGTATCTAGCCACAAATATGATCGCATAATAGACAAATCTCGAAATTAGCAAGCAGATCAAGTACTAAAGTTCTATTAATCAATAATAATATAAAACAAGATTGTTTGTGATAGTATTTCTTCGAAACGAGAAACTCACAATTTCGATAGACCAAATCGACCAGTTTCTGTATCGGGATTTATTTTATCCATACCTAACAGCGTAGTGATTTCACCATGATCATATTGAATTGAATATTTATTACGAACTTTCTTTTTAACAAATTTATCCCAATACATTTGTGGGAATGATGGTGTCGATAACACTAATTTATCCCAATGTGCGCGTAAATTATCTTCCGCCGGTTGTGAAGAAATCCACATGCCTTCAAATTCGAGCATTCTGCATATTTCTTTTTCACGTTTAAATATTACTAATGGAACCTGGGAGAATTATATATAAAGAGAGTCACAAATTACGATGACGTATTTTTATGCTAAATATCTGTGTCAAGTCGTAGAAACATTTGTAACAGCGATTACAAAGCATATACGAAGTATCCTTTGAGTGATAACTTGTTGCATAGATTATAATGAAAACATAATAAACTGGTCTAGATGGCAGTAAAACTCTTGTTCGTGACTGCATGATCTATCAGCTACTTATCTGTAAAATATACTGTTTGTATTGTAAATGCGGGAAGTGAAATTGTAAAATCTATCCTGAAAATGCTATATCTTGTTTAGAAAATCTTATCTTAGTTCCGTTTCCATTTAAAAGATTCTTGTAAATCGTAAATTATTAAGCTCCTCCACTGCTATTTCATTTCATACAGTAAATTTAATCCGTAACATTTTCTTAATTTCATGTTCACTAGCAATCTCAAATTTAATGTATCAATAATAATTTGGATAGCAAACTGATAATCAGGAAGTATTACAGATTTTACGAGTTCAATGTTTTTCATTAACACAGTAGGTCAAATAGTCGTTCTAGCATTGCATCACAGTTGAAGCTTCCATGGTCCTCACTAAAGCTCTTGATCAAGTATTGGATAAATGTTTCCTCAACCCTTAGTTTGTGTTTTCAATGAGCATACCATGTGCGACACTTAAAATAGATTCATGTATACTTTTTGGTTAACACTATGTGGGTGATAAGAATTCAGTATGATCAACAAATCATTTAATATGTGACAAATGTTTGCATAGATGCACGATGGAACAAAGCACTGACAAAATACTGAAATGATAAGAGGAAATCTAGATGTACCTTATGGGGTTTTTTCATAAGTGATAATTTTTATTACAAGTAGACTATTAAATGATCACTTTTTGGAATCTATGTTCCTCAAGACTTAAGTAATTATGAGGTAACTAGTAAAGTTTCCACAAACCCAGAATAAAAATGTGCAACAATTGAGAAATTGTGCTGATATTAACTTTGTATATGTATACTTTTTATATCTGTATAACTGGAGAAAGGATGTTTTTGAAATCAGTTTAATTGCTAGGTGATTTTAGTCATAAATTAACATCAGCTGAGTAACCACTAAAATCAAGAAAACTTAGTTTAAAACTTATTGGTAATGATGACTTTACATTCTATGTAATTTAACTCCCTCACTCACGAGTTCTCATTGGAACATCAAGAACTCATTTTGAAGTAAGTTACTAAATTATACACAATTCTAGTATTGAGGAAATCAGTTTGCGTAAAACAATTTTTGTGGGTAACTCTTGTCACCGGTTACCAATAATACGATTGTACCATCATCATATAATTTGAGAGACAAGTGATAATACTTAGAGCTAGTATAAGATAATAATCATATTTCTGTCTATTCCTTGACTCAAGTGATTTTTACACATCAAATGTAGACGATAACAGAAGGAAGAGATGTGTAAGAAGCTTAATTTTTATATTCATTCCTGATACAAAAAATGAAGGTACTTTATAAATCTTGAGGGCTAAAGATATCCAACCGTGAAATGAACAATAAATTATGAGTGTCATTTTATACAACTGATTAGTATTAGTAGGCAAATTTATAGACAAGTAATTTTCCTACTTCGAAAAGTGATGTGAAGTTTTTCCATACTTTACAAGTTGCTTTTTATTTATTACCGACTATCTGCATCGAAAATTCATAAACGGTGAATAGTAATCAATAGTAATAGTAATCAATTTCTAAAGCGTGATAAAAAACTTTCATCTTAATTCTTGTCTTTGAAATGCTGACTAAAATTACTAATTTATGTTCTGCCTAGTAATAGATAGCATAAAGTAACATTCAAAATCTGCTGTATCTCTTATGGTAGGTTTCCGTCAAGTGTTTTGAGCAGCTCTACTGATCCAGAAATTTGTAAGAAAGGAACTAAAAATGATAATACAGTTGGCTAATAATTATCTTAAAGTTCCCCTTCACATTTTGTAGGATTAAAAAAAAATTTTTGAGCAATTACACATGTTTTCAAACGTAAGCTAAGTGTATTATACATATTATACATAAATAATCTCGACATCTAATAAATTACCTTTAAATAATAATATGCCACAAGAGTACTGAATGATAGGATAGAATGAACGAATGCAAGTGTAGCTATAAGTGGACCAACATATGATGAAGTGTCACCTGATGTAATCCACTCAACTAATTCTTTATCATTGTTGTCACTATCACCATCAATGTTAACGTCACCATTTAATTCATTTCCAATATCATTATCTGCATCACCTAAACCATTTTGGCTAATTTGATTTACCTGAAAAAAGCGAACAGAAATAATGAAGACGTTTGGAGATCTGAATTTAGGGTAGATGAAATAAGTCAACTAGATATATCTGCAATTTTAATGAAGTTGATGGAATTTCTGAGATATGAATTTGTAATAGTATCACTGTCAGAAATGTTGTCACCATGTGTATTCATGCAGTTACTAATCTTCTATAAAAATAAGATGTAACTGGATAATATGATATTGGTAAGCGCTTATAGACTAAATTGTACAAATATTTTGACGTATTTAGGTGGTCCTAAAGGTTTATTCTAAAAAAGATATCAAAGGTTATTAACAAACAGATTGCATTTGACTTTGAAATACTCCGTATACATATTAAATGCAACAAAATTATAAATAAATTAGTACTTTTACAATGTAAACTAAAAAATAGCATAACTATGTTGGTTTCCTAGATTTAATGGAATTTCTTAAAAGACACTGAATGACCATTCGTACTATGTTTATTTCTAAATATTTTTTTTCAACGATCAATTGCAGATAATTCGTGACATCTCCTGATCCTGACTATTACAAACCATTATCATGTATTCTGCTTAAACTTTAGTTTAGTTATATTCTTTCTTTAGATTAATCTAAGTAACATTTTCCATTATAGACCTGAGCACATACAAAGAAGGTGGTGATTGACTATTTTCTATATTTAAAAAATGATAACGACATTTAGCTAAAACTTTCACTGTCATTCATCACTCCTAAATGCAAACATAAAAACGGAAAAAGCTATTTTCTATAAAGAACAACAGTAGAACATTTTTATTACCTTAGAGAATAATAATAGAAAATTGATAACAAATGCCAGTATTAGTGCACTAATTTTGAAACGATAGAAGTTACTGGCAAATAATGAAATGACATAATTTCTTGTATTGAAATTTGCTTTGCTTTCTTCACATCCTTCGGGTTGCTTTTGATTAGATATTGGCGATGGCGGTGATGATGAGGGAGTGTTCACAACACTCGTAGGTGAACGAGTTATAGGTGAAACAATAGGTGATGATGTTTTCTTCAGATATGGACTACTTGGAAAATTCAGTGAAGCAACGTTGTTGTTAATACTTTTCAAAGTAGTTGAAAGTTTGGCTAATTTAAAAGAAAAAGAGTTTATTTACCGTAAGTCTGATCTAATAGCTTAAAATGCCTTAAAATGTAGTAAGCATTTAAGTCGAACATTCTGTTTGATAGATACTCAAATAGACATCGCAAAAGTTACATTTCACAAAATGTGAGGTGAATCATTCCCAATCCCTTGAAAATATCACTTCCATTTTAACACAAAACCTGTCTACTAGTCACTTCCACTGTTCAAAGCAACTGTAAAAGCACTAAGTAACCAAACTTTTCAGTTGCATTTGTGTTTTCCATTCTACAGTCTTCATTTTAAACGAAAACCACCTCCTATGCAACTGTCTTGCATTCCGAGATTGATTTTAATCAGTAAACAGAGCAATTCAGCTTGATAATCAATTAATATATAGAAAGGTTTTGACAAACTGCTAAAGAATTTATAAGTATGTTTCCATTATGCACTGATATTACCATACTACAGCTTTCAAAATCAAGCATTTCATCTATTGTTATTTTAGGTAATCAGACCCCTCTAAAAATTTCACTTAAATTTTGTCAAAAACTTAACGTTTGGTCATCGCTAATTTGCTTATTCCAGAGACCATGTACTACTACATTATACTGGATGTTATTTAAATTAGCTACTTGATTATAAACAGAACTTTCATTTGACTAAGAAGCTTTTATCAAATTAGTCGAATGATGTTAAGCAATTTTCTCTGCAATTTTTCTTTAATAAAAAAAATAATGTGTAATTACTGTGATTAATAATTCATTCAATAACTGTGAATATCCTATTTTCTAAATTCTAATTTCTTACTCTAATACATTCATTTTCAAATATTGAAAAATATTCTATTTTCGTGAAAACCACAACTAGGGATACAGTATTTTAAAATACATACGTAAACACGAATCAATCTAAAATCAGGTGGATATTAATATTTTCAGGTTGCTCAACTACTCTCTACTATTCCGCTTTTGTGAGTGTACTATTACAGTAACACATATCATACTTATCCATACACAAGACATCTTAGAAACTCATTTTCAAGTCATTAGCCTGATGTGAAAAAGGTGTTCATACATATAGTCCTTTCAGTGTTGTGGTTGTTTATTCACACATTACATTGTACAGTATTACATGATGACTTATATTTTACCAGTGATTTAAATTTCTAAACAAGAATTTATTAGTGGTAATTTATTATGTAACGGCACAACTCAAAACCTATTACTTCAAATGATTACCAACTATAACAGTATTTCTTCAGTAAAATTCATGTTATGTGCTTAAAGACAGGGGTTGCAATTTTATAAAATGAACTGTGATTAGAAACTTATATATATACCTATACTACCAGTTACTACTAGCAATATAAGAAATCCGTCTGCCTGACTAATAATTAACGCAAACAATATCACGATACTTTTCCTTAAAATTCTACTTTAGTACTATAGCATCATTATCCAAAGACTTACGAGATATATCATTTCCAACTTTTGTGGTTTCATGTGAAATATTTGAAGATGTTGCAGAATTCATCATCGCATACTCTTCTTCTATAGTAGCTAAATGTACTGGATCTGCGCGTTCAATTAATAATTGCTGATCTTCTGATAATAACCACCATGGTTGCTCCTAAAACACAAATAAACAAATAAAATCACACACTGTATTTTACTGAAAATGTTATCTACCTACAAGTTGTTTCAATAAAGTAGAACGATTAACTCTGTCTGAATAGTAATGACCAATGCGGTAAACTATGTGTACTAAATAATTGTCGGTGTACACTGGACAATTCTGCATTAATTGCTTATGTTTGAATCATGTTTTGTGATCCCTCTCAAAGCATATTATTAAAATATAGTTGTCATTTCTATCAAATAGACTTCTGCGAAAAAATGTTAATTTACATTGAATAGGAGTATCTCATTTATACATTGGTTGATAACTGCGTAGTGACCAACTTGATGTTTGTCAAGATTTTTATAGTGTTGATAGAATTCTATTGACTGAGGCGTAATTTAGCTACTAGTTTAAGTGAGTCGGCATCACTACCATTATATAGGGATAAAAGGTAGTTTGAGGAGGGGGGAGTAGTCGTCAGGAAACTCAGACCCACTATAAAGGACTTGATGAACATCAAATCGGACACTACTCATTGATCAACTAATGAATACATCATAATATTGCGTTGGGGTGGGTTGTCGACCAAATAAATTAGTGATACAAACCGCAGACTGGGTGACATTGCGAATGACTAACTAACAGAATTGTTATTTAGTTAAAAATCCAACACTATTAACGTTTATCATAAACATACATTTATAATGTAAGAATAAATTGATGTTTTATGCTGACTGGTCGAACGTAAGTATATTTTCCATTAAGTTTATTTAGATTACATAGTAGTAAAGATGAAATTTATTTAACCTCATTGACCAAAAGCATATAAAGGGGATTTATGGTCCTGCCATTTCCTATTATTGTATAAGGCATTAACTAGCAACTTGCGTTTCATAAAACATGATCGGTTTATAAACCTAAACAAAACAAGAATCACATAAGTATATATTTCATAGCTTTTCATCATTATTCCATATCATAACTAGCGTTTATGTACCATAGGCACTATTTCTGAGTACGAAACTGAATATAAAATTACTTAAACAGGAAAATAGAATAAAATGTATAATATAGTAGTAGGATTGAGGAGTATTTATGTGTTAAGAAGGAAACTATGTAGACAGGATGTGCTGTAATAAACACTAAATGAAAAACAAAAAAATAATTATTAAGTGCATGATTACATGGTTAAATCGAATAGTTGGAACGAAAGTAAAACTAACGTCACGGATATCAATAGAATGAAATGAAATGTTTAACTTGGAGACCCGTTTCACTACTACTACTACTAATTTTACCACGGCGATGAGAGATTACCTACACTTTTTTTGCATGCAGAGGTCGAAACCTGTTTATAGTAGTAGCCTTTGTAAAGCGAAATAGAAGTGTTCTTCACCTGCTAATTATTTTCGACGCTTTGTAGCTTCTACTACATGTCCACTGTGCACTTAGTGTCCGATTATTGCTATTACTTACACTTATCTACATTTTATTCAAAGGTCTAGAGGAATATTTTAAGAAAACTTAGTAGAGGCCCTCCTCTTAGTCCTTCCTATGTATTTACTGTAACAAGTATACATAAATCAATAAAAACATCTAAACGTAATTCCGCAGAGTATTTATCCACTTCTAATTGGTTTAGAGGACATTTTGAACTATATTCTAAAATTTGTTGAACTATAGGATAGTTCTTTTTCAGTGCTACTGTAGTGTTTGATCAATGCTCCTTAAAATCTCATCTCATTTAAACAGAATGCAGATAAAAGCAAACTTCTTAGAATATTTATTTAAAGTAGATATTTGTCAACGCGTATCAACTAGTTCATCATTTTATTAGATGAACACAACTTCCTAACTCCATTAAGTAGAGATTGGACTAAACACGGTTTTTTACTAATTGGACAGCATTTTTTAATATTATCTCATCCATTTGTATTTTCGGGATATACTTTGATATATTATTCCTTCGTTCTCTGGTTTGATTACTGTTGGTCAATAAAATAAAACAAATGTTGCAATACAGAGTTTGTAGCTGAATAAATAAATATTGATGCTATATTATGTATAACTCAGATTAGTGTCTGCTATTTTAAACAAGAAAAGATCTAGCTAACGAATGCTAAAATAATTCATGAGTAGTTTGTATTTACGAACTAAACTAATTGATTTTCCGTAATTATTCATAAATAAAAAAGTAGGACAAATTATCCCAAGGCAATTCCATGATCCTCACCCTATCCATTTCATTGATATGTGGTATGACTGAAGGAGTTGTTGCCACTTTTAAATAAGAGCTCCGATCAACTGACCATGGCATGGACGCACGCACAGCTAAATGATGATGTGTTAAAGATCTCTTTTGACCAAAATCCGATGCTAGTGCAACTATAATATACCATAATAAATGAAGTGTATGTGATCCCATTCGTCCAACACAAATTATTAAACCAATAATTACACCGAGTAGAGTCAATAGAATATCCGGTATAGTCATTTGACGTAATGCCTGCCATGTAGCACATATTTGAGATGGACGTATACTATGAAAGATAACGGATAGCACATGTCCAATGAAATCTAGATGTGTTATTTCCAGAAAGCGATTGAATGCAGCAACCTTGAATAAAAGAAAATACAACAGAAAGTAGATACTCGAGAGAAATTACTCACTACAATGACGAAGAATACAGTGTCTCAATTACATAAATATCCATCATTAATTATTCTAATAGTGCGTAATATTATATGTTATGCTGTATATTTGTACCATTACCACTTCATGTTATTCCTTTTTCAAAATTTGATTAACCAACAGACAATTTTTACTTTAAATGATAAACAGATTCATGTTTCATGGATTTACAGATATATTTCTGAAATGTCTGGTTTATAATGATATTTTTAAGTGATTCACTTCGGTGGTCTGCTCAAAACTCTAGGATACCAATTTTCCAAACATGCATTTATACCCACAAACTACTCATGTTTAGATTTTTCTTAACTCAGTAGTTATATTTATCAACTGCGTACATTTACGTAACTTCATAAAATATTTACAGCATAATGAGTATCTAATGCCTCAGAAACTCAAAGAGTACCGTTAAGAGGACTCGTGTACACATCACACTTTCCTCTAACTATATCCTAAAGGGAAATGAAAGTCAATCGTAATAAGATCCATAAGCAGAATAAATTAGTCGATGGGAATAGATATAGTGTGAGCGAAAAAGAACGTAAGTGGAAACTAGTTTATATATATATATATATATATATATATATATATATATATAGGGAGAGTATTCACAAGTTAAATGTATTTACAACGGAAAATTTGTTGTAACATTGAATACTTCGTAATGAAAATTCATTGATGCATTTAAACACATAGTAGTGAATAAAGAGACTACTTTTCTAATGATATCAACAGCACATTTATAATACGATACTCTCCAAATAAATATTTTTTCAAATTGACATGGGTAATCTTCATTTACTCAAATCCCTACTGCGTGTAATTATTCTACATGACATTCGTTTGATAAATAATTTACGACATATGATGTTGACGAGGTAATGGTGAGCGAAATTTCAACTATAAACCATTCTTTATTAAGCTCTGTTCTTTTGAGTCATGTGACCAGACATAGTTCAATTAAGTAAATCAATTAAATAAGCATTAATATGCTTAGATCTAGAAAACAAAAGAAATCAGTTTGTATGTACTTACGTTGCTGCAAAATGACCGGGAGAATCTATTATTATTATTATTATTATTATTATTATTATTATTATTATTATTATTAATAAAACTATTCGGAAAAATAAATTAGAGTTTATGTGTATACCAGACAATATGAAGATTATAGAATAAGTTGATGACATGATATTACCATTCGTAGTAGAAATTGTTAAGTTTAAACAAACAAACAACCTACTCTATTCAAGGCCATATCAGCTTCATCTCCGTTAATTGACTGGGCATGTTGCATTTCAAATATTGTATCTTCACAGAAATTAACAAAACACTCCAATTTCTCTTTGTCACCACTTTCACCAACTACAGAATGTAAAAATGATCTTTTTGACTCCTTAATCTGTGGTGCTTCCCACTTGATCAATATGCTGTTGACGTATTTCAAAGTAGACGCGTTCAATTCGACCATTTGAACCTGTAATTTCTATTCGACCTAAATGTGGTTCGAAGACATCCAGTACTCCACGTGCTTTTCCAATAAGTCTTTCCAACCTAAAATGAATTAACAACAGAAAATAGCAGAAAAGATGAGAGATTTAAGATAAACTTAAACTTGGCACATAAAATAAACCGAATGAATATGATCATAGCCTATTTTATACATATTAAGCAACTTATTTGTTTAGGATTTATTTAATGACTACTGTGTTTGACTATTTATTGTATCCTGACAGAATATCCTAATATAACCATTTTATTATTGGCTTTACTATACTCTAATTGTGACTGACAGTGAAATTTGGTAATAAAATTCCGGTCTAGAATATCGAAAATGCGATAACGCAAGCTTTTATTAATAAATATAAAACTCCTAAAATATATTTAATTGTATCTGCACTCAGTAACTCAGCAGAAAACAAATTGCCGTTTGAAGAGATGAGTGGCGAACTCAAGCCGCTATCTCTGTCTCTCTCACTAGAGACCTCAAAACTGGAATGGGGTGGGTACATTTATCTGATGAAGACAAAGTACTTATCGTAGATTCCCCTACTCATCACAATCTAAATACACAAACTAATAGAATGAGTATCATATAAACAAACGCCGTGTATATAGCACATTATAGCATACCCGATGACAGTTGTAACTTTTTCATTCTTAATAGTGTCTTCATACTATATATACAAAAATATAAATTATTTCTAATAATTATCATTATCAAAATCTCAGAATAAATGAAAATAAAATAAAAATGTAATAATCACAGCATACCTTGGATCAGATGGTACATGTTCTGATAAATTAGTTAACAGCAAAGCTAAATTAAAACCAATATCTTCAGCTGGATTATAGAAACGTTCAGTGAATTCTTTGAAATCAACTCTCCCATCTGCATTGTTATCAACACATGCAATGATATAATTGATTTCTTCACTAGTAAAAAATAAAATCAAGTAATTTTATAATGAACTGTAGGTTAAAGAAAACAATTCCCATTAATAAGTTTATATTGTTACGTAAAGTATAGCACAATTGAAAATGTTGTAATTATTATTCACATTTCAATTGGAGATTATTCTAAATATAATTTTTACATCATATGTCTTCTGTGTACTAAGCTGTCTCTATCTAAACTTTAGTGAATATTCATATAAAGCGATGGATTGTTTTAGGACAAGATCTATCTGTAAATTTGAACAACTACCATTCAGTATTTATCTAAGAATGCATCAAAATGAAACTGAGGACCCAACTGTATAGTGTTGTCATGTAAATACTTTTGATTATGCAATTCACTAGAATAACTGATCTGTTAGTTTTAGTGAATTTGCAATGAGGCTAAAATGATAAAGCGATTTATTATTTGGAAAAATAAGTGACAGTTTTGTTGTGAACACTGTAATGAAGTGAGAATAATGGTATTTGAAGCAAGTACGAATCAAAAAAAATTCTTATTGGTTAATATTGATGAACAGTTTGGATTATCTTTTACTTACAACAGTTATTATCAAGTGGTATTGAAAACACTATTGTCCAATCCCCAGTGTTAATCGAACTTTATTATGAGCATCAGACTGGGTGACTTGACATAGAGTGGATTATCTGATGATATCACATGGTTGGAAGTGATTGACGGAAATCTTTGAGTTTATGTTCCATGCTCATTGACTCAAGTCAGCATAACAAATCTGAGACGCTAAAGACTAGAGATATATGACATTTGTTTTATCCTAGTAACAATTTAATGTAAATAATGCGGTTGTGGGAAGCACCAGTCTTAATCTAAAAGGCCTAATGGTGAAGTCTCCAATAGTGAAACGGAATAATTCCAACCCAAATCTCAAGAGATTTCAGATAAGTTTTCCTGTGGAGTGCTAACTAACACAAAATGAAGTTCTTGGGTTTTCATCTCGTTGATTTACCCCCCTCCGGCTCTCCAATAACAATAATTTATAGACCAACTTATGAGGTTTATTAGTGTGAAGTTATTGATATTCAGTCGAATAAAACATTTTGATTTGTTAACAAATATGACAACAATTCCATAAACTCGAGAGCTAATAACATATATTACTTCATTATGCACATATATGTATGTCATTGAAGCTAAGTTGCTTACGTTGAATAGGTTTTTTGCTGTTCTAAAGCTAATCGAAATTCTTTATTAGAAATCCAGCCATCACCATTTACATCAAAAGCCTATACATGGTAAACAAAAAAAGAACAGATATAAATGAGCAATAATTAGTTGATTGACTACAGCATATGAGTTAAGTACCTTATTGTGATTGAATTGTAGTAAAATGCCTTTGATGAAGAAATAAGCTCAGATAGTTTGAACTCAATTTTTACAACATTAACTGATGTTGAAAGATGAACTATTTAAAATAATCAAGATCATATATGTTACAACGGAAGTAAGGATTGTATTGAATATATTGATTGTAAGTTAAAGTGATAGATTGATTGAAAACCGCTTATAAATCTTACTGATTGATGTAAATGCCCCCCCTCCCTCCTATCCAATTAACGGAAATCAGAAAAATATCACACTTATATACAAAACAATTTACACGAAACAGACACGATCAAAATCCATCCAGATAACCAGTGTTTACTAAACATTAATCTCGTAGATTACTCACCAACCAATAAAATCAAGACATGAATATCAGGAATACTTATTGACAGTCAAATTATTACATTCCGTAGAATAGGAATAATTGGTACTGTTCAAAGTTTAATAGTAAGTAAGTAGTAGACGAACTATCACTTAATAACTTGTTTATGTTACGTTATGGAAGCTTCATAGAAATTGATTTCATTTTGTTGTTTGCATTTTTCACTATCTGAATATCACTGAAAACCAGCGAGCACTGAACAGCCATTTGGGGCTCACCACTGTGAATTGAGCCAAGAACTCTCAGGTCAGGTAGCTAACAATTAACCATCAACACTTATAAGGTGGTCGCAAATGACAGAATTCAAAGATATGCCGAGTGATATTTAGTCTTCGTTTCAAGGCTGTATTCGACTTCCAACAGAGTCGTATGTAAACACTACTAAACCTCATACAACGACTAGACAGACGCTCAATGCTTACTGGTTTTTACTGGTAACCAGTCGAGGTCAATCTGTGACCGATATAAGCAACAATTTGTTCGTGTGTTAGACAACGAAATGAAAAAATGTCAGTATGAAACCACAACAAGAAATAAGAAAAAAGGAAACAAAAATATAAGGAGACACTTACTAAAAATGCTTCAGAAGTAGTGATTACTTTCATTCGAAGGAAAATATCGAAAAATCTGAGAATCATCTAAAAAATGGACAGTAAAATTAATCTCCATCAGAGTACTTGTCTAGTCGAATCGGTGGCATACATTTTTGTACTGATACACAAACTAAAGTTAATAACAAAAAATGTGAAATAACTTCATGGGGAGAGTCTAACTAACAGAGTGATTGATGTCATTGTTCCATGATCACTGTTTTATTACGTGTACAGGTAAACAAAAGATAGTAGTTGATTATCCTTCCAATCTATAATTGTATAATAGACAGAAACATATATCCCTGTATATCCACCAAACAACTGTCAACTAAGCTATATACAGCGTAAATATTAAACTTTATAGAGTCATATAACATGACATAATAAAGTGTTCGGTTTATTTTTTGCCTCCTTTTACTTATTCTTAGATGCCTAAATGGAAATGTTTAAAGAACATACAATAATTCTTGAACAAAAGACTATGAAATTCATATGAATTGACAGAACCTGGTAACACATAAATTAAGATAAATGCAATCATGCAATAAATATTTCGGGTTACATAACAATAACAAGGACAGTCTAGCAATAACAGCATAGAGTGTTGCTGAATAGAACTAGTTTAGACCTAAAGAGTGAACAAGCAAGTAAAAGCCAAAGTTTAAATGAATTTGCTAAAAATCTATCCTATTAACTGATGACAAGTAATAAGTTAGTTTAAGATTCTACGTTGATTTTCACTGATCACTTGTTGGCATTTCAAAATATATTTCAGAAATCATTTTGATAGTTGATAAATGAATACAGATTACTTTTAATAATCTTAAATTCTTTAAGCAGGATAGGTTAATTGGGGATATTTAGTTGTTATTAAGAGATGGAAGGACTGAGATTACTGTTCAGAACGTCATCAAAAGCTTTGTAATTTGTTGGGGATTCAAAATCCCTAAAAATACAATCGTTCAATAAATCAAGCGAAAGCTGTCGTATTGAGTTTTTCTGTAAGATCGTTTTACAAACTTCATCAATTAAATCAATTTCAAATGCCAAACACATAAACGTTGTTTGCTAGTCTCGTCTAATGTATCTTTTCTTCACAATATGATCTTCGTTCAAGTCTAGTCTTTTGGAGTAGCTGTGGGTTATGAAGGAACAAACCGTGGTATCCGATTGAAGTACAAGTATCAAAGATAACGATTCACACTAACCTTACCAAATATCGAGGAAACCAGACACAGAATCCGGCTACTCTAGATAATTTAGCTGTATCGTATCGCGGATCGTACTAAATCAGTATGGACCCACGCGTTTGTCTCATCTGAGAAGAAACATATCAATGGCGATGGGGTAAAACAAACAGACTTCACTGCAATCGAAGACCTAACATGATGAAATTATCATGCTGAGTGAATTCACCACAAAAACAAAATTCATCTGAAATACAAATCTTT
Source organism: Schistosoma japonicum (assembly GCA_025215515.1). Classification (NCBI taxonomy): domain Eukaryota; kingdom Metazoa; phylum Platyhelminthes; class Trematoda; order Strigeidida; family Schistosomatidae; genus Schistosoma; species Schistosoma japonicum. Next base: position 16,641,774 of record CM046061.1, on the reverse strand, counting down.
TCCATCATTTCGTATTACAAAGTATGCAATACACATATCAATGAACCAAAACATATTAAAGTAAGTAGTAATATAAACCTACCTCAACATTAGCAGATGATTCGGTTAACGTATCAACCATTTGTTTAGCTATCGGTCCATTCACAACATTTCCTTCAAGCATTGATAATAACATAATCATTAATTCTTTTTGTAAATTAAGAAATTCACGTAACAAATCTAATTGATCTGGATCACGACTTAACTTATCTTGCATTTGTGCAGAAACATAAATGAAACCGGCAACAGCATCCCATAAACGACTGTGTGCTAAGGCTAGTTGATTTCCAATACATGGACCCTTTAAGTATTTACAAAAGTAGAAAAAAAATGAAACACTAAAATGAGGTGGGTGGTTGTACACATAAAGTGTTACGTTTTCAGATAAGAATAGTGATTACACTGATCTTCTGATTATTGGTACAGCATTACATTATAGCTGGATGGATTAGTCGACGTTATCAAACATAGTTTCGCTTTATTTAAACTATCAGACAAACTATTATGCATAGATGGAATATGTCCAGTTCAAGCCATTTATAAAAGAAGTAGTTAAAATTGCACATAGAATTAAGCCAGATAACCATTGAAAACAAGATACCTTTAGATAGCTTGTTATAAAATCTGAAGGTTCTAAGTTTGATTTCTGTCAGAGCCTTCGTTGTGCATTTCTGAGACTCCTCATATTATAGCAAATCAAATAATCAATGATCTCTGTTTTCTAATGGTTTTCTAGCTAAAATCAATCAATCCATTTAACTACAAATATATAGAACTAACTTGTCGGAATAGGAATAAGTTGGCAGTTCATATAATACTAAATAATGATAGTGAAGATGAGATTAGTCAAATATTCGATCATTAAGAAAAACGTTAGTTCCATGGGATTTAATGGGTGACTATGTAAAGTAACTTTACATAAATGTAATGTCCATCGTGGAATAGGTATGCATGCTGGTGGTAACTGGTTGTTGTCCAAATATATACTTTGTTTAGTTATGTGTTCAGAATTGATCTGACGAAGCTTTGTATTCATAAACTTGATACTTATCTAATTCCATCATTTTACACAGTTTGTTTACGCACGGTCAAAAAACAAAATTTAACGCGCAAACAGTTAATATTTCTACCTGTTTGTTTTATTCCATCTTTGAATAAGATTTACAAGTCTCTAGAATAGATAGGTTTCATCTAGAAGGTAGGAACCACATTCCGCATTTTGTTCTATTCTAAAGTTGTAAGCTGAATGTGTGTTCATCACAATGTTGGTGTTCATATTGAAACTCAAATCCAGTAAACCAAAACAAAAAAACAGACCGTCGGTTACTCTCTAAACACGCAATGAGTTATCCATCGAGCTACCGAGTCTAGATAGCTATTATACCTATGAAAAAGTAGTCCGCTCAGAAAGCGTAGATGCGAAATTCAGTTGCGAATATCGATAACTGAATAACTCAAACTCTTACTATTAATAGTGTAAATATCTGTAAGTAATTAAACAAGACATACTTGTATATATTCAGTTAGACTACGAAATACTTGTTTACCAATTTTGATAGCACGAATAAAACTACTTTTGCCGGATTCATCAATTGTATCTTTATTAGAATAATGCCAATAGAAATCCATAATAGATTCTTGTAAACGTAGTAAATAATCCACTGTAGATATAATCAGATTCACTGATACTGTATTACCAGCTTGTGTACGTAGATAATCCTGAAATGCTAAAGAAAGAAAATAAAAACAAAAATATTTGAAGCATGGATTAACAATTATAGCACTATGGTTTTGCTGCAAGTTCGTGAAGATTGGTTCAATTTTTTTAGTTGTGATTAGCCACTAACTGGTCTCAGTGGAAAGTTAGGAAGTCATAATGAGTGAAACTCAGACATTTCAAGAGTGAAGCAGTTGTAACTAAGGTCGCTGACCATGATCATTATATAATATAATTAATTGAATATATTAAGGTTATATTATTAGACGCCAACACAGTGGTTCTAGGAGTTGAGCTTTCATTGAATGACATTAATACCCTGGGTCTAACCCTATATGTTCAAAAGTTGCGTTGCGGGGGCTATCACAAATTGGAATGAAATAACTCTCCTTATTCTCCAAGGTTTACAATTATACTATGAGGTTAACCTAACGAATATAATCCAGAAAACAGCAATAATAAGTGACATACTATTCATTGACATCCAAGTGATATTCAGTGTGCCAACCTTAAGAATAAGGATAAATAATACGTGCCCTGTTAGCAAAACGAGTCATGTATATTCTGTTTACACAGACATAATTGAACTATTTAAATTCCATTTCAAAAGTACGGTACACAAACAAACCAACAGAACAGTACATTAGTCGTATATCTTTCTTGAAGGAGGAATGAAAATACATGCATAAAGAGGCACTAGGACATATACTATTAAGATAAAAAGTGAGAGTATCCGAAACAGGATTCTGTTATTTCTCCAACAAGTGTTGTTTTCCCATTAAGTAAAATTAATACCTGGAAATATTCATTCACAACATAAATATTCTCACTTAATATATTTATTATTTTGAAAATGCTTACATAGATTATGTCCTTCACATAGTAATTGCAAAAACCGAAATATTTTGCAAGTGAAATCAGCATCATACAAATTGGTTATTCCTTCCATGTCGGATAGACCGACAGCTAATCCTTCAGCTTTATTACATCTAAGTAGTAAATTGTTAGTGAAAAAACATTAAACAGAATAAAAATTATTAACAGAAGTTAAAAATTGAAGAAAACTGAAGGAGAACATACTAGAGTAACTTTTTAAACAATGAAACAGCGTGATGCAGGGTAGGACTCCGCAGACAGAATCAATCCCTTCAAGAGTGTGGATACCCATTTTTTACGAAAGCCAAATGACACAAAATCTATTGACCATCTCTAATCACTTACCGACAAGGAGTGCCTGCAATCTTGAGGACAGGCATGCTTTCTGTGTGATTTGAATCAGTATCACTCAGTTTAACAGTCTAATGTTACCACTGAATTATTATTAACCAAACTATTAATAACAACGCATAAAATTTACTTCATTCACCTTTCAAATGTATCCAAATCTAAAACGGAACATTTTTGTGTTAATCCGGCTAAACTTGTGAAAAATCCAGATAACTTCTTTCTCATTAGATAATCTAACATTCTTCCTTGCACGTCAATATTGCCACCAAGTAATAAAGCTATGCCTAATTCAATGCTTGCTTGAGCGACTGGAGTTGATTCACCTTTAAAATAAGACAATTATATACTGTATTAATGATATTGTTAACTAAATGTAAATACAAATGTGTGTGAGAGAGTAAGTTAAAATACATTTAGTGTTGACCAGTAGTTAGTCCACTGTATACTAGATAATGCCAGTATTTGTTTAGAAGCCAAAAGATGATCCTATGACTAAGGTGTTCGACTTATCTCCTATAGGTAGCACTTTTGTATCTTACCCTACCTGCCTCGACTTCGGTAGGCCTGTTGCATCACCAACCAACTAACATAAAGTGTGACCCGAAGTCGAGTACACAAATTTGTACCTAATAAATTAGTTACGTTATTTCTTCCAAATGTAACAAAACGATTGGAAATGATGTTTATAACCTTTAATGTGAATACGAATAAAAAAGAACTTATCAATGCATATCATGTACAACGATATACAAAGTGCAATTTCATTAGTTAAGATGTGATATTGATTATGACAACATAAGATATTGTTAGAATAGGTGCAGATAGAAAATCAACCTCAGAGTTGAAGGAAAAGATATGTGGACGGTGAATATTATTTTCGATAAGTGCTTTTCAACTATTATGATAATCAGTTCCGATTTAATTACGAAAATACTTCGTTCATACGCATTTACATAATATGGGAATTAAAAAGTTACCTTTTAGATACATTATGACTATTTCTATGCTTTAAAACAGGCAAAAATAAAGACAGATGTAACGTTCTTGTTAATGGTAAAATAACTCTAATCAAACAATCATGGTATAGACACCATGTCTTTCTGAATTTGCCCTCAAATGTTATAAATTAATCTAAATGTGTAGGTTGAAAATGAAGCAGCTTAAGAAATAACTACATTCGCTTTCATAATGATTTATTGTGACTAATATAAGCCGTACTAAAAACACTGAATTAGTTCACGAAGTCATTAGTATTTAGCCTAAGCTTTGTTGTGAGGTGCAGATTGTATTTATCAGAATTGGTTCCAATGGCGAAAATGCACTTAATGTTTCCTTCAGAACCAAAGTTGCAGAATTATTTAATATCTTTCAAGTCAATAATTCATCCATTTTTCTTTAACCATATTCCCTACGTCTTATGTGTTTATTACCATGCATACTATAAATACTTCTACTACTCCGCTAATTATCTTCGTAGTTTCACTTTTCTTTGTTGATGCCATGTTGAAACTTGGACAGATAAAGATGTGTTAGGTTTTATGTAACTTAAGACTAAGTGATTGACTACACACTTGCTTTAACTAAATAAATCAATTATCTAAAGTTTACAGTGAGTATACTGATAAACGAAATTATTATATAAAAATAAACGAATTCGCAATAATCAGGGTACGAAATAGCTACTTATGTATACATATTCGAACTATTTGATAAATTTACCTTTGGATGCAGCCAACTGTAATAGAACCATTTCAGCTGCTCCACGTTCTGCAAGACGATTTTGTTCGCTTAACAATTGTTGTTTCTGTTCTTCTTGTTCCTACATCATAGTTTTGATTTATAAATTAAGACAAAATAACTATATATATATATATATATATATATATATATCGTTGGTAATTATAGGGTTGCTTGCTTTAATGACTCTATGAACTGAATTTAACTAGATATCAAATGAAAGACACAGAGAACTGTGTGGGACTCATTAATAGTTTGCAGTGGTTGTCCACAGTTTCCATTAATTGTTTGCTCAGAAGTCAGTGAGTGATATGAAATGTCGTCAAACTTATAATAAATTGTTTTCGGAAATAGATTCAAACACTAAATTTGGTATCCTATAGAAATAAATAACAAAAAGAAAATGTATACGAATGCTGAAATATCAGATATAGGAAAGTCGATCTATTACCGTCTTCCCAGCAAATAATCTCGTTTCGATTGAAAGTAGTGAAATAAGATACTTAACTACATGCAAGTTCTGTAGAAAGTAAATTTTTTTCAAATTAGATTTTGCTGTAGAGTCCCACGACAAGACGAAATACTTCTCTGTGGTATCCATCTGAGATAATTTTGCGATAAATGCAAACATAGAATTCAAAATAAAAATACTAAAATACACATTTTGGTACATTAATTAGTCAGTGAACATCCACCTTACTGTTATTATTCATGTCAAACTGTAAATGACTTTGGTTAGTATTTTTGGTTAGAAATTTAAATACGCAAAAGAACACAAGTTCGCTTTCACAATTTTTTTGCCAGAAACCACCTGAGTGCTAGATTGTAATCATATCTATGATTGCTAAAATATGTCCATTCTCCTAAAGTAATTAAGCACCAATTGAAAATTACCGACTTATTTCTAAAAACAAAACAAAAAAATCGTTCGTCTGAGAATTATATACCTGAAAACTAGGGCCTTCTTCATTACTGTTCTCCTCTTCCTCTTCTTCATCTTCACCACTGCAACTCTAAAATAAAGTTTACATAAAAATGGTTAGTCACTTAGTAAAAGTGAACGGTTTCATCTTTTTGCAAATTAATATTCTTAGCAAATAGAAATAACAATAATGAGATTACTTTAGTAAAGTGAGTATGTGGCTAGTAGTGGAATCCATGATCTAAGTTTCGTCATATTTTGAGCTCGTCAGTTTGAAGCACTTGGTGTAAAACACATAGTGTTGAACACAGCACACTTTGTTACAAATACCAGCCCTCTATTTACTAAACAGCTGAGGGAATATAGGCACTAATTTGTCCATAAATAAACTAGTGACAAAGTGGTTTTATTGAGTCAACTCGCACAAGATGTACAAAATCCAATATAGAGCGGTAGTTCCTAGTAAATAATATCAACAATGGACAATTTGAATCCTAAAATATGTGCACATCAGTTTATTAATATATTCATAGCGTAAACACAGTTCTCAATAAAATGCATAGAAATAGACCAATAGTCTTCTGTTGATGATTATGAAAATAATCACAAAACAATATTCGATTAGTTATCGATACAATTTTAATTAGAACAGATCTACTTTTATGACGAATTCATGAGATATATTATTGAAATCACTACATTTTTCTCTATATTCACCGATTATTAAAAAAGATAGAATATCATGAAATAATATTTACTCACTCTATCAATAAAATACTGTGATTCTCTAAAAACAGTAATTTAGTAGATAACACGGGGGCGTATATCTTAGAAAGACTGAGTTTAAGTCATAGTATCAACACTAACTTCGATGCCAGCGTATCTATGTGAAAAAAACTGGTTTTCATGACTCCATTAGAATATACATCTATACGACAATTTACTAATCAGTAAACGATTTCTATTATTTTCATAGTTGCTGAATTATGTGTTCATCTAATTCCATCATGATTGACAGATAAATGCAAACAGACATATTTAGCTACAATTGGTAAAAGTGAGTACTTATATTCATATTCTTTCACTTTTATTTCTGTTCGAACTATTTCCACTGTTTTCACTTGTAAGACTGTTTTGTGATCAGTTGTAAAACAATATAATTGTACTTGTATCCAGTTCACATAAAGAGGTCTGATGCTTGAGTACCTAAGTATCAGGTGATCTAATCTCGCCATCAAAACAGAACTATAATCTTTCGCGTTATTTTACCAACGGACAACTAGATTATTAAGAGAAATACAGATACACTTTACTTACTTTGCTCATAATTTTAGCATAAGCTAAATAAAGTGGATCATCTGGAGCTTGATCCGATGCTGAACGACATAATGCTACCAATAATTGCGTCAGCGGATCAGGTTTAGATGTTGATGAATCTTGTCTGTATGCGAATTGACCTGAAGAATTATCAGATGTTTGTGAAGAACTAGTTTGCTGTAAACTGGCTGATTTACTAGGGTCTGTACTTACAGGCAATCCAGGATCAATGGTAACACTTGACAGATCCAAATCTAGAGTTGAATCCATCATATCTAAATCTTGATTAGCTCCAGTTTCCGCTTTAATAAGAAATAACAAATGGAATCAAAAGATCCGGAATGTGAAAATATCCTCAATGTAACAATTTTGATGCCTTTTCATAATGAGACGAAAAATTGAAGTTAGTATTCGAGTGTTAGATGACTTTTAAACAAGTAAATCTAATGCATCTTATTACGGTTGGTTTACGGATAGCAGTGGAATTTAAAATGAAGGTTCCGTTCAAGTTGGGATTCATCAACTGGATTTACATTGATGTGGGTTAGACAGGAACCCACTTCCGATAGACCAACCCTTAAACGAACACATTATCTACCAAGCTATTAGCTACGGCTAATCGTTGACTAGTACTACAGTTACAATTGAATTATTCGATTAATCCTTATTGCCATATGTGCATCCTGATCAACTGACTAAATATCTTTCAACCTGATTTTAAATTCTCTGCTTATTTGACTACCATTTCGTATTCGTTCAATTACCTTTTTGTGTATCCTATTAAGCTACTTACTATTATTCAGTAGTATATTTTTCACACATTTCGTAAAAATGATAAGTTGGCCAGCCGTTGAATGCTCAACCTCTAAGGCACGTTTTGTTCTATCTGGGCTCATCAGCTTCGCATGCTTGCATCTCAACATGCATATAATATAATGTAAACGAGGAGATGCAAATACTTTAGATTTAGTTTGTAACATAGTTTATAACCTTCCATATAGAACTTTAAGCTATTTTGAAGTATTTACAAATAATTATGAGGTAATATGTGCTTTGTCTATGCAATTGTATACTTTTTCTTTTCAACATCTATCTGACCTCATTTATATGCGTCTCTTGCACTCACATTATTTCTTAACTTTTGTGCCTACAGTTCTCGTCTGCTTTACTGTTCTCCATACAGACTTTACCAAAATACTTCTTGTCACCTAGCATATATGGCTTACCATTTCTTGACGTAGCTATTGTAAAAAGCACTTAATATTTAATACTACTGTGACGTTTATAAATGTCCGTGGACTTTGAAAAATTAAGTTAGTAAGTCTTACCTTTTATTTTATTCTTGATAATACTACTACATTTACAGAAAAATTCTTGTTTTGATTCGAGATTACATGTATATCTATATGTTTTAGTCTAAATTCCCTAGTGGATTTAACACTGAAGGGTAAATAAGAAGAATCCAACACAAACGATCTGTACATATAACGAATACTTACATTCTGCACTTTTTTGAACGCCTTCGATTGCATGTGCAGTACTAGGCGCATTATCATTCCCGCCACCAGCTGACAATAATTCATTTGATTTTAATAGATCTTTCAATAATGCACCACTTGTTACATCTTCAATTAATTTTCACACCTAACGATTCTTCATAATCTAACCATTCAGTAATATAGCCTTTTAAGAATAAATTCATAACACGGTGTGTTGGCATTGCATACAATGGTACCATACGAAAGCATGCCATTACAGCACGTTTACGTTGCGATGATACTAATTTCTTCCATGCACCTTTACTAATTGTTTGCGGATGATCAACCTGAGTTTAAAAAAAGACAGTAAAACATATCCAAACGTGATAGAAGTTTACTTATAGAAAAGGTACATAAAACCGTAGATAAGCACAATTAGTAGAATTATTCATGAATCCATATGCAACCCTACGTTAATGATTTTCTCTTACATAAATTTATCACAAGCAGGAAAATATTCCAGGTGGATAAGGTGGTATGCTGGTGAGTTAGATTATGCAAAAGTTAGACAGACCAAATATTACAAGGTTACAACGTTAATAAAATACTAATCAAGGATATCACTGGTGTAATTGAATTACTCATAGTTAATCAAGGTTAAAGCATGAGTCAAGAGAGACATAAATGCAAGCCTATGCTTTCCACACGATAATACTCAGCTTTAGCATTAAACATTACAGTTCTAAAGTCTTCTCATTATGTATATTAGATCTGGCTAATAGTTGGAGATCGTAGACTGTAGTTGGATCAAGCAACACGTCATAAAAGCTTACGCACTCAGTCCATTTTTATGAAATTTACTGGAAATGCCTTTGAGTGAACCAGACAAAAATATTGAGCTTGAAGAAAAAGTTAACAAACAACAGCGAAAAACCAATCGATCACAAGTAACAAAAAAATTGATTAATCAGATTTAGTTCTTTATGACAAACCAGAAATATGAAGAACTTATGTACCGATCTCCTAATTTTAATTAAACCAATTTAGCAGCAAGTTCATGTATTTGGCCTTAAGATTATAATTTTGTGTCAGATAGTGTAAATAGAATTAGATGGAGCTCTAGGTTTGGATCTTCCAACGAATGATGAAATATAGACTACATCGATCACTAAACCAACAGTTATTCAGTGCATAACCTAACTATAAAATAACGAATTCAGTATTGTTGAAAATGTAATCGGTAGATTCTTTGAATCCATTCGACCAACGTTTTTATCTAATGTTAGATAAACACGTTGTATGAAGCAACAGGTAACAGAATGAACAATATATTTACCTGCGCAAATCTCCTAACATTACCGATCATTGCAAATGATATTGCATACGACAGTTAACAAAATATATATAGTGGCTTATCTTTATTTATCTGCTTATCAGTTAAAGTAATAATTACCTTATATGTGGATATTAGTGCTTTATGGTTCACTGTTGTTGTATGTTAGGCATGTGAGTATTTACCAAAGACGCGAAAATTCAGTCGTGGTTAGAAAAGTGTTCCTAATAATTAATTTAACCACCACACTGTATATTTCATTCTTAATTGTGACATTTAGCAATCTCGAGACTTCCTTTTCTTCTCAAATATTCATACAGGACACTTTGAGAAGTTTTAGAGACCATTTCACTCAAAATCCTGAATTCCTAAGACTTTCAGGACTGTTTTGTATGTTGGAAATCTGGATGAAACAAGTGTAATGCTACACGTGGCTAATACACTGGACGAAATAAGAATGAAGTACTCTAAAGTTAATGTAACTAAGTCTCTGACTTAGGCGTGCATATTTATTGGACTCACAAGAATATATATATAAAATCAGATTTAAGTTCAGTACTTACCATGTAAAGACCATGCATTACTTTAGATAAAATTAAAATCTTGTCGACTACTTCTTTCCTAGTTGAAATCACAAGTTCGGCATGTCGACCAGTTAGAGCAATTGTTTGATCAATTTTTTTGTACAATAATTTCTGCCATTTTTGAGTTCGATGATCAAGCTGAAGGAAATATCACAGATTATTAAAATATGGTAATATAGTTGACCTAGAGTGATTCTTAAAACGATCTTATTATGAAATTACTTATCAGCCAATGAACAACAAGGTAATGCGAAATAGAAATGATGACATCTGTTACATCTTAGTAGTTTCGAAAGTTTACTGGTGTCCCATGGTTTATTATTATTTTCCCGAACTAATTATTTTAAAAATAACTTTATATAACCTCATGCATCTAAACCCGAATATATTCATTCTAAGTAGGTCATTTCTGAATCTTTCCTAAGATTTATATAAACCTATTACTGCTTGCAAAATCTTTATTAACGTGTTTTTAATTTAATGTCAAAAGAGTACTTGAAATATATCTATTTAGTTGATATATGGAGACAGGATTATCGTCATTGAGTCCCATGTAAACAATCTGCAAATAATCATAAATTATGAACAGTCAATTTTAGATTACTCATGTCTGTTAGAAATAATCATGACTATGCTGATAATAATTGTAGCCGCTGAATATTAAAATAAAACTTCACACAAATTATCCAAACTCTGCTCCACTACGATCATCCACTTCATCACTCCAAGGAAATTGTTACTATTATTTTGTGCTAGCTATGTTTGTTTCTTCAGTTGTAAACAATAAGTATATACATGAAATAAGTAGAATCTCCACGAACTTCAATGTTTACTCAATCTTTAAGAAAGAAAATGATAACTGGGTTTTTTATCAGTGAAACAATGACTATTTCAAAACGCTCTTGATAACGTACTTCTACCATTTTCTATAAGTGAATTTTAATTTGCCTACATTGTTTACTAAAGAAAAATTACGTGCATACATAATTATTTCAGATAACAATAATTAGTTAATTACTATACATTCATCTATGATTACGTATTTTAAAAACTTCTTATCCCTTGCAATTTCGATAATCTTGAATTTAACGTTCCATCGTAAAAATTAACGATAGACATCTTTTTGAACAATGTTCATAGTCTTTCGAAAACCTAAAAGCATCTAAAAAGTCGATGTGAATTCGGTAATTAATTACTAAATGTATTACTACCGTTATATCTGACTGAGCAACTTAACTCAGCATTTTACATAGTTAAGCTGTAGACCGTCTATGAAAGCGAAATTCAAAAGTATGCAGATTGGCGTCATTTTTAAGACTAAATTATTATTAATTAAAGAATGGAAACTTTCACATATTTATCTGTAAGATCTTATGTTAAAAATTGAATATAAGAGATTATCAAAACACAACTATTATAAAGGAGGAATAAAGTAAATTACATAGTTAGCTAGCAATTTGTTTCTATTTCTTTATATTTCTTTTATTCTTAGATTATATCCAAATCGTCAGTTATTATTATATCGTTTACAGTACACAAACTAAAATCAATTATTCACGTATTTACTATGGGAACTTCAGATCATTAATACTTTTGTTTTGTCTTGATCGGATCTCTCAAAATGCATTGCTGTGTGATCTGTAATCATATGTGCTTAATTAAGACTTTGAAATAAACTATCCTCGATTCTAGATCGTTTGACCGTTGTTTTCATTGATTGTTTGGGGAGAGGGGGGGGAGTAGTTAGACAGGCATAAGGACATTAAGTCCTTAAACCGTTGTCGTTGTATTGTTCATCAATAAAGTTGTCGTTCTTGCTGTTAACCAGTCAAAGTTATTACTCTTAATTCGCAAAGTGAAGGACATAACAATAACCTAGACTATTTCTATTAGCCTTGTAAAAGGAACAGAAGCATTTATCAATTCCTACAGTTACGTGGTCAAAACAACATCAATGCACAGTCTATTATGTTGATGAGCTAATCAGCACAAACCATTTGATTTTTTTCATTGTGATTTTATATTGTATGTAAAATGGATATTTCACCTTCATATGAATTCTTAGCCATCACAGACCAGGTTTTATCATATGATATTCGGTGGTTCAGTGGGACATAAGGTTTGTGTGTTTTAAATTATTTCGATTATCATAGTAAAATTCGCCCCATCATATTAATTCTATAACAAAGAAAATCAATCTCTTCGACAAACTCGATGTTTCCTGCAAAACTACATATTCTAACTATGCTGTTCAGTCAACCACTACCATTTATATATCTTACAAACAATAGTATGTTATGAACAGCACATGTGAAGTCACTGTGAATAGTTTACAAACATGATGCGCTTTCAAGAACAATAATTCACATATTATTATACATGTAATACAAAAAATGTAAATATGCCTTCATAGACAACATAGGACAAAGGCTGACTTACATCGCCCTCTTGATCCAAAGCATTATTGAGATAGGCTTCAATAATAGAGTCACTTTCTCTCTGCATATACATACATATATGTCATTATTCAGAGGAAATGTTAAGTGGTGATGTAAGACATTGTAAATAATTATTTTTAGGTGCGAAATAGAAAAAAAAAGAAAATATAAACAAAACGATTAGTATCACGTTGAACAGAGAAATCTGAAACATCAAGTTATTATGTTTTGAAGCATTAAGAAGGATTCCTAGAATAATCCGGTTTCTGACATTTTTCAAAAGCACCACATATAATAACGGAAACAACAACAGCCATACACATTTACGACAAGGGAGGTAGAATAGGTTAAATATATAATTTGTATAGGGAGTGGTTTTCAGGGAGGTAGACAAGACCATAGCAACATTTGGTAAGTTCCTTACAATAGGAGGGTAAGAAGCACAGTTCCCTATACATTTCAAAAGAGAAAAGAAAATAGAATCACATTCAGAATATTAACAGGTTAAGAGGTAGCGGACACAATTGTAATTCGTTGGGTAACATTTAATAATTAAGATGTGCTGTACAAAAATTGATTTATTCATGCTTTGTCAAAAAATCGATACAGACAATACACAAAAATGTACACAGTTATTGGTATATAACATGTACAAATATCTCAGTGTACATATCTGCACACGAAAATTTAACAAACTTTAAAAATATGCAAAAATATATACTCAACAGTAATGAGTATCAGGGTGGACATCAACACTAGGTATATCTAGATAACGAGTCTCTAGGAAAGCGTAACCTAAGTCCTGGATTCTACTGTTTCCAACAATCCATCATGATTGGTAACCTGGTAACCTAATTCATCTGACCATTATGCAGACTAGTGTGAATCTAATACCTGTTTCTTGATTTTCAATGCTATATTTCTTCCTTATGAATTAGATCGAATAGGGCACAAAAATGTAGAATCTAGGCATTGATACGATGTACAAGTCTAATAATCAGGACTTAATTTCAAAGGTTTGTGACTGACCCGATCATTAATGCTATATATAAATTGTAATCTTGTTTACTATATTATAGATAGAAGTGTGAAGCCTTGTTGAATGAAACAACTAAAATTTGCTAACCAGTTATTCGGTAATTAGAGTCTTCTTTATTTATTCGGGATTGTGAGAAATTTTAAACCAGCCGCAAAACATTCCGATGATTGATTATAAAATTATTCCAACCCTCACTTCGAAATACTTGCAAGGCTTCCTCATGGAGACATCATACCTATTACCATTTAAGATTAATGTGTACTGACTGACGGAAATTTTAAAAATTACAATATAATTTCGAAGTACTTTCCGACTGCATATTAAGTGTAGTGTATAGTTTAATTTACTTAATTAACTTAGATTATATTTCTCTGAGGTAAATAAAAAACGGCTAATAGGATGACTTTAATTTCTGTAATAAACTATATATATAGTGCCGGGGTGGGGTAGATAACGTAAACTATTTTTCCGTTAGACGTTTGCAGTAGACTAAGTGAAGTGCATATTAGTAACAAACTTGGTAGCAATTGGCTTAGCGGTATTAAGTGCTTTGTGTAATTGACTGAAAAAATTTATCTTATATCTTGTTGTGCTATCAACTTATTAGAATTTATTAAATAAATTTCATTGATAATAAACTTCTGTAATAATTACAATATACATCACATGAATACACTTTTAATAGACTTGATTGATGTACCAACGAATAAACACATAAACACATAGATTTAACCAGACTGTTGATTTTCGGTTAATCAAGTCGATGTTTGTTTATTTTTACCCTTTCAAGTAATAATATGGAAGTCGTTTCAGAAAAAAACGATAAACCACATATGTTCGTCGTCATTTTCGATTATCAATTTCGGTACACTGAAAATTTCAAAGAGTTTACATACTTTGAAAATATTACTTTCTTAATAAAATGTGTTAATCTGTGCTGTTTAATGAATTGTAATTAGGGACTGCGGAGATTATTGAATACTAGCTTAATATCAAGAAGACATGACCAGTGAAGTTCAACCATGTCGGGTGTGAATCAGTAACCCACTAATGATAATGAATGAGGTAGCGCAAATAAATCGCAAATTGACTGAAATAGAAATGCTAACCGTTAGGAGTAGACTCAGTAGTCTAATGATAAAGCGTTCGCCGTAAAGTCGGAAGACTCTGGATTTGATCCCAGGTAAGGTCATAGGTACGCACTGCTGAAGAATCCAATGCTAGGTCGGGAAAGCTGTTCGGTGCTTCCTGGTAGTCAATCGTTGTCTAATTCAACCGATTCATGATATCAAATTAACGTTTAATAAATTCACTAGAATACTAAATGTTGTCATTTTGTGTAAAAGTATATACGTTAATTCATATAAGTAATTAAAAAATGAGTCAAAATGTTATATGAAGTCACAGATGTTGGTATGTCAAACAATTTGTAAAGTAGTAGTGTATTGACCAATTGTTTTTTTCAAATTTTTCTGTTTAATCCATTTTCTTTCTTAAATTTTCTATTTCTATATTAAGAAAGAATCTTTCACTTCTAAGGGGTGTTTGATAAAAATACTTGATGGTTAAAAGAGAAAATCGACTATCATAAGAAATAAGTAGTTTTTGGAATTAATATGAAGTTTGATTAAAATAACTTACTAATGATAAGGTAGCCATTGGAAGTAAATATTTAGTAAAAAAGCAAATCGATACCAAGGAATGTTATGGAAAGAAAGTAACATGAAGTATCAATAACAGCTCAACACATCTCAAAGGTAAGATGCATTAAAGTATTATCGTAGTCTAAATTTCTACATACATCATTCCTTCAAGTGAGTCTGGAGTGTCAGTTAATATTATTCACTGGATATTTATTAATACTAATCTACAATGTGAATCAGTGTGCGCAAATGTATGCAAGTTCTTATGTAACAATTTAAGATGAATTCATTGCCAATACAAAAATGGTGCAATCAGACAGAAGCATTCAAACAGATATGCTCAGTTGAAAAAGTGCAAACAATGAGATATACACATCAAAAATTTCCGACACGTATAGGTATGTATACACTGCATAATTTTAAGAAAACAAATACCTGCATTGAATGCTCCAAACATCTATCACCTGTCAAACTAAGTGTTTCCTTTTAATGATAACAATAATAATAATATTAATAATAGTAATAACTAAATTACGGATAAAATAATGTGAATTGATGGAAAAAGTAGGTGTAAACAGTAAGATAATATTTTATTGCAGACACTAGCTTGATAACCTTCAGAAATCACAAAAGTACTTTGTCTTAGTATGGAACTAATCATCAACGAATAATCATACTCAGACGAAAAAAATCGTCCAGTCCTTCCTGATATTCAAGGATTGTCTACAAAGCGTGACAATTATAATAATAGTATAAAGACTGTATATAAAGCCAAAGAAACAAAACTATTTAAAAGTAAATAACCACATATGAAGTTAAGGCAAGTTACTAATACTAATATATTCAAACTTAAAGTCACAAGTATACTTATATATACGAATTTTGTAATCTCTAAATTATGTTTTGATTTGATTTGTTAACTATTGCAGTACTTTTTCGTGTCCTCAATTTTCCGCATACAAATCGTCTAAGCTAATATACTTTTTTGATATCTTTATGTTGTTCTATATTAAAGCTTACATTTGACTCGATGGCTGTTGATATAGAATTTCATTATGTGCAAATTATGTTGAATAATCCTGCACTTAATTCTTACTTTATGCACTATTAACGCCATAGTACTGTACGGATGGTGATTACTTATTTATGATGAAACGCAGTCTTTCAGTTTACATAATTATTCATATAAGTTTTTGAGTGGTAGATATTGGATTACTAATACAAGCTTTTATACACGTCTTCCGGTTTTGAGCTGTTGGAGACAAGAATTTAGATCAGTCAGCAGAAATTTGAACATCAGGTCACTGTTCTAAAGAACATTGTGTCGTTTAGCTTCTTGAAGAAAATTTTGTTATCAGGTGAACGAAGATTATTCCATTAGTAGATACCTAAGAACAACTGGCCTAGCCAAGAATGCAGAAAAGTGGACAGACAAAAACTTCAGAAAAGCCTGAATGTTAGCAAACAGCTGACTGCACAAAATAATATAGGCAGATCATGTTTATTGACTGATTGTCTTAGTTGTATGATGCGAAAACCAGTACAAATCTAATGCATTTCTAACTTTTCAGAAATATGATAAATAAATGTTAGTTTAGATTATTCGGTTTTTAGAGCGCTAATCTATAAATTCTATAGTTATGGTTCAGATAATATGTAGCTATGAGCTAATGTGGTCTTGCTTCCTGATATATCCTCAGTAAATTACTTAATGTAAACATATAAACTTTTAGTAAAACGTATGAAGCATCTATCAATTGAATAGTTCAAATTCTAAATTATGGAAAGTATCTACCCAGAAAGTCGTAGAAAAATGAGCATGTAACACGGCATTATCCACGAAATTTTTTCAGCATACATGTTGCTTACCAAATTATGTGCATGTTGACAGATCAACTCTTTCAGAACTTCATTAAATCAAATTACTTATTATTAATTAATCCTCACTGTTAAATCACACAGGCTCCGTGTAAATCTTTAAAATGTTATCGGGTTTTCAGAAACTCTAAATCAGTTCTATGAAGCTCTAAAAGCGATCAGCTGATAAGTAACCACAACGCAGAGGTCGTCATTGACAAGTCCTATTTAATATTTCCCTTTATAAATGTCAGTAAATTCACAATGAACCTCAGTAAATTTAATTTGTAATTTAATGTGTTTGTATGTTTGACTTATGGTTGAACACATTGCTATGATCTACAAGAATATAAAGACACAAATAGTGATGGGATAAAGACTTGTACCTGTATTCTGTTAACATTTTCATTATGATTCACCCTTAAACACCAAATTTAGGTAAACATATGGCCAGACACTTAAAATAAACATCAGAATATATAGACTATGACTAATAGTAAGATTAAGAATGCGCTTTCATTCAACTTGGAACACGTCAATTAAACATATTCATACATACAGATCTCCATATCCACAATAAGAGTCAACCTCAGTTTCCTTTGCTTGAGATAACTAAGGCATAAATTGATACATTACTGAGTCTACATAGTCACCAATTTATTCAAAGTACAAAATATTGTATATTCTGGAATACTAACAACGGAATAATTATAAACTCAACTGACGATGAAGTTTAAATAGTATGCTTTACAATTCTATTCACCCGTTTTAGTTCACATGCCAGCATTATTATCAAGTGTTATCAAAAATACATTGTAGAAAATACATTCAGATGACATACTTTAATTAATTTTCGTTTTGCACATAACACGAGTTCCTGTTCACGTCCACCAAGTTGACTTAAACCTATTGAGTGATTATGAAAAAAACCAATTTTAATTCTTAAAAAAATACAAGATCGATTTGTCGGATAAAAACTGAAATAACCTTAGCAACCGAAAGACTCCTCAGATGAGTAATTGGTTGATGACCTCAGACCTTAACTAAAGTTGACAAGAATGACTTACACTTTAGCAGAAGTTGATAGGTCAAGTGACTACCCATACATTGCTATACATGCGAACTCAAGACTGATGAGTAAGACCAAGTTCATCCCTTATATATCTTGATTTAAACTGGAAAGTAACTTATATGCTTATTGATAAAGGCTATTGAAAATTACGTCACTCTCCATCCTAGTTAAGCGTTGAATACAATATTCTGTGACTGAATATAACCGAAGATTACAAACCTGAATACAAAGTAAACAGTTGTAAATTAGAGCTTGAAACAATATTTTTTACAGTTGTAGCAAAATAAATTCGAAGCAAGGCCAAATCATGGTGTGATATACACAGTTAGGGAATAGTTGATAATGTAGGTGTGCCGAAGCAAGCAGTTAACTTTATTGGTTATAAATTACCTAATGACGCGAGTATACAAAATTCTAAATTAAGGCACAGTTTCTGATATGATATACTGAATCATAGGCATGCTACCAGTAAGTATTTCGAATAATCACTGTAAGGTACTACAAATGTACTGCGAACTAGTAAATAATGTTAGTGACTTGACTCTTTGTTTTAAAACTACAGTTGCATCGTTTGTTTCAACAAATAACTATACATTATATTTCGTGAGCGCTTCTATATTGTTTGTACTCATATTCACTTAGACAAGTTATGGCAATTTTTATCTGCGATAATTTGTCAATGTATTCTGTCAAATAAGTGGGGTAAAGGTGACGGAAAGTTGAGGATTGAAGCTAATTTTAATCAACCTGTATCTGACAGTAATATTGATAACGATATGTGATTATTTATAGGCATAAATTAACTGTAAAGAGGCTGATTTTCTGACAAACAAATTCTAATACGATTCCTGAGTCGTCGACAATAGTAATGCTTCAATGTGCAACCTTTTTAAGTAAATTTCTTAATAATTATTTGTCAAACAGTATGAAACGATTACATCTAATTGCGACCCCTTAACTAAATTGGAATATGTTTGTATACTCTTCATACTCAATCACATACATGTACCTCCATCTAACTCGGACATCAAAATTAAAGGCTAAACCAACTGATCGATTTACTATTCACAAATGAAAACGCTTTTTCTATTGTCCATTTCAATAAACATGTTGATGACTAACTACGAAGGGAGATATCATGACTCATATTTGTTTGATAAAACCATATATTCTAGTTCCTATTAAGTTGATATGTAGTATCTAATTCAATAGTACAGACTGACACCAACAGCACATTTATGGATTAGTATTTACCCACATTTCGCTTCACCAGCTATCGAATATGAGGTACATTAGCAACTCAAGCATAGCTAAGCACTCAAAATCCCAATGACGAAGTCAGTGTGTTTGTAGATAATCTCTAGTTTCTGCTGTTCTTTACGCGATATTCTGCTTCAATTTTCCACATAAATACACTGATACCATGGTCAGTTTTTAGAACTAATTCAGTGAACGAGACTTCGTAGGACAGCTTAGTGTGTGGATCACGTTGAGTTAGTGTGTGACGTATTTTATTTAACCGATATCACTGGTCCACTTCACATAAGTCTTGTCAACTATGTCACATGATTCAATATCACCATACACAACCAGTACTCATCAATCACCTATTCCTCTTAGAGAATTACGGTGAAACTCGTCTTATTACTTATATTGAGTATATCCTTCTTTGGAAACTTACTGCCCAAACAAATCAAAAATCCAACTATTTTGACAAAGGTCTATGACTGGGATTGTAAGCCAAAATCTATCGAATGTGCCAAATTGAAAGCATTTATTAACAAGTAAACCATCATAGGCAAAACGAAACTGTAATCATCTTTCACTGTGCTATTGGGATATATCCACTAAAACAAACAGTGCAAGCATATCTGTTTTGTGACGTAGAGTAGCCAGTTAATTGCTGCTAAACTAGTGATGTTCTGCTTCAAAGGATGCTGTACCTAAATACACAGTAAGATCTCATCCATTACGGTCTGCAAATTGAATAGAATGCCCACTAGAAGTTGTATAGTAGCCCAAATAATGTTCGATTCTGAGCCCTTACATGCACACAGGATTTTTGAAGTTAAGTACACTCGCGAACGTTTCTCTAGTAATATTATGCATCTTTCTTTTACTGGAAGAAATGGAACTTTTTGAATACAGTAATGATCATGACCACAGTAATAACTAATACCAAAACGACGAAAATGAAAATGAATATGGTCCAAGATCAATACTGGACGTTATAATCGCAACTGCTGTAATGGCCGAGATTGTTCTTCTGGTCGCTATCAAAATCGTTACTAGAGAAATGGCTATGGACGCTGGTATATAAGTAGATTATCGTTTAAGTACTAATAGGGATGCAAGTTTGAACCACGTGATGTACATTTGTGATTCATCCCATTCATAATCCCATAAATTATTTCCAATCGCCATAATTTGCCATTTCAATTATAACTGTTTGTATGTGTACGATTTGTTTAAATTTTAAATAAATGTAAATTATTTCTCTCATTTTTCTCATTATGTTTCTACCTCTGTCACATTAACACACTGAATGTGAAGAAATTCTAATTATTTCTGTCTTTAGTTTTAGTTTTATCGTAATAAATAACTTTCCAATATTATATACTCAAGATAGAGTAAACGTTTTTAGTTTTCACCTGTTTCATTTTACTTTCAATGGTTTACTTATTTAATGAGAATCAACCTAAAATCTTGAAAAATCATTTTCAACGCCGAATACAAAGTGATTATGAATTACATAACTACGGAGCTAACTTACCAACTGGTAAAAGACGCTTGATACACGCGACGGTTAAACTTGTATGTGGACCAGTTTTTGCTTTTTTAACTGTATTGATTAAAGGTAAAAAAGTGTGTAAAAGTAAGGGGACTCTTCACAGAATATTCTTCATGAAAGTAATTTAAACATTAAGTACAAACATCTCATATTAATTGCTTATCTAAGTTTTTTGTATATTAGTTTATATCTTCTACATAGAAAATCTTTAACCCACGTTGCCAAGTGGCGGACAAGGATGATAGAGTTGAAAAGAACTATAATATCGTAGTAAAGAGGGAAGAAAATTAAGAGAAGGAGGAAAAATTTGGTGAAGGAGAGAAGGATGGAGACGGAGTAAAGGAGGGCGTAGTGGGAGGGAGGAAAAAATAGGATTAAGAAGGAAACGAGAAACTGGAGGAGGAAGCGATGAAGAAATAAAAAAAAAATGACGAATAAATTGACTGTCTGGAAGTGAATTCTTCACACTAAGTTGATATTACTACGAACAAAAACGATTTAGAATTTTGACAAACCCAACGATTGAAGATTTTTCAGTGAAAACACGAGATACTGACCGATAAGTGAAATAGAACGAAAATGTGTGATCAATTGATAACCACTCACGAGTTATGATTAATGAACCAGAAGCCCGTATAAATAAATAAAAATCATAAACCAATAAAAATTACTTTCGATTGATAACTGATATTCAAAAGATGCCTATTTCGATTACATGTGAAATGACCAACCTTAATTTGCATGACATGATTTGTCAAGGCCAGACATGCACGATCACTTTATAGCCATAATAATTGTGTGGATGTTAATAAATACTATGTGGTTATCTAAACCTCAATTGGCGTTACGGGTCTCAAGCTTGCAACTTATACCTTCTACATTAACGCTTTACAATGTATTTACTCATAATAGCTATGATAGTGATCAATCTGCACTATCGCATTAGCTCTAAAGAGAATAAATCAATATTTCTTCCCTTAAAGTAACACATTTGTATCAGACTGACTGAGATGACTGGGAAGTGTATTACTTATTCCAAATTACTGCCTATCTCGAAGCGCAATTCTAGCAGCTTAAACGTAGGCTGGATAAAAGTTTGGAGCGGCCAAAGGAAAACAATTTTAACCCATGAAGTCACTGATTATTGCTTTAAGTCTTTGGTAGATACACATGACCTTATCGGCGCAAAAATCATAATCGGTGTCTACGGCTGAACTATTTCTTCGTCTTTATGGACTTCGTGTCCCAGTATTCCTCAATACATTATCATGATATGAATGTGTCAACAACAATATTTTTTTTAAAATATATTGTTTGATAACTTATTAGTAATAAAACATACCATTTTTCAAATTACTTGATTCATTACGTCCATTTGTTTGAGTTCGGTTGCGATTCATACCTGGTGTTAAATTCCCTCCACTTGGTACAATCAACGACAAACGATCAATTTCATGTGCACTAACGAAATTCTCTTCTTCACGTTTAAATTTCTATAAAGTTAATTATTAAATGGTATGAACACTGCTTATTTCAGCTTCTTGAGCTGTTTAATAAATGTATCATTGTTTATAAGTGATGATACAGTTTTATCAGAAATAATTCCATATGGTTAAACAAAAAGTGAATAATAAAATGACTCAATGTAAATGGTTGCCGCAACTTAAATGTGTACTGTTTGGTCTTTCAGTATTTTCTTTTTGCTGTTAACTACCGGAATCCACTTTTGGTTTTCTTCTTCTTTTATTATATAAACTCCAGAAGGGTCAGCAAATACCCTCAATCAAATTTAGCTCTTCAGAAGTTAACCCACCACTTTTTAAAGTTTATCCATCCAGAACAGCTTATCTGAGTTTGAAATATAGTACGTAATTTGATTTTGTTAATCTCAGATATTACGATGTCACAAGGTGTTTACCTACTTTGTGATTTGTAAAGTGAGCTCTGATTACATTCCGTTTCAGTTATCTAAAGCATACGCTTTACTATACTTTCTCCAGCGTAACTGATAACCAGGTTTTTTATGCCTCTTCCCTTTTATTTTACAAGTCACAAAATAATGCTGATTAATGCCAAACCAAGACAAAATAACAGTATATTGCTTATTGATCTTCAGTGATTAGTATTCAACGTACTGCATCCGCATAATTAATGGTCATTTCTTCATATGCATAATAGGTAAGTATATTCAACAAGTATTTCTCGTTTACGTAGAAAAAATGGCAACTATGTTAATATGAAGGTAATGAATAAAAAGGAAATTAATTTTATAATGACTCAAAAATCAGATGAATGTCATATTCAAACATCCGGTGTTTAATAAATTTAATACTAGGAAGTGACATAAACACAGAAACTGCTAAGTTATTGTTCACTATTTTACTTCACTTTTATTGACTAGCTTTCTGTGTTAAATTATGCAACTTTTTACCAATCAATAGTTTAGTTTCGTCCAATTCTTTTTACGGAGTATTAATAATCCTGAGAGAAGTGCTCATTACTTGATAAGAATGTACCTGTAATATATATTGATCAGAGTAAACTAGCAAGAAATTTATGTTAACAGTTTCCTTTAAATCCTACCAACCAGTGTGCAAACTAATCTTCAAAATTTTGTGTGCTCTGAATAGCTTATCTAAAATCAAAACATCTTGATATTCTCATTCAACCCAGACATATAGTGTGATACCAAAAAACATTGTGATCTTTCAGTTTATTTTTTCGCAATTACTTACTATGAAAGAAGTTTTTGTAAAACTAGATTAATGTTAATGGAGCGCTAGCTGGTGTCGTCACCTAGTCACACATTACGTGTGATTTGATAAATTGCTTTTACATTCAAGCAGTACACACGTACTACATCAACGGCTCAACAATAAATCACCTTCAATATTTCAAACGTAAATCTATACAAATTATTATCCTAAATAAACATGGTGTTCATAATCAATTAAAATATACGTTAAAATGAAATACTACCCAATCTGTATCCATTAAAATGCACAACATTATTTGCTCAACTTACGGTTGCTCTAGCCCATACTAAAAACATTCTTGCAACAGCTGAAAATAAACGTTGTGTTTCATAGGTAGGTTTTTTCAGCCATGAACTACGATGACGATCAACAAATTTAATAAGGAGAGGATAGAATGCAAATAAATTTCGAACTAATATTTCAACTAAACGTGATAATTCTTCTTCACGTTCACCGACATTTTCAGAACCTGAGAAATTGAAAGAAAAAAGTGTAAAATAAAGTGTACATTTATATCACTGATTTTATTTGGATGACTGTGGTAAATAATATAGTTCCTGATATTTTTTTCTAATTTTGACTTTCCAGACGAATAACTAAGATTGAAACGTCTTTAAGTTGAACTCATGATTCTCAAACTTTGATTTGATGAAATTGGATGTTATCAAACTAGAGTAACAAATTGACTGTTATAACTGGAGTCAATCAAAGTTGATTTTGCCTTTTCAAACAATAGGTGACAATATATTATGAAGTCCCTAAACTTAGAGATATTCAATAATACAATCATTCAACGTAGTTTGAACCCAAATGTTTCCAAATTAATTTTAAGAAAATGTATGTATACACCACTCAATAGATCCTTTTCATGTATTCCTTTCAATTATTTACTGTTATTCAGTAAATGGTGTGTTTATCGATCAATTCATGAACGAAGAGCCCACGACGTTGCTAGCGTAAGGTATACAATTCTCTAGATTGCATACAAAATTATGAAATTTAACTCATTACGTTGTCGATACCATAAATATCTTTTGCTCTTAATATTTATCGTTTGCTAGCATATATTTCTTGAATTTTTGTTTAGCTTTATTAAATTCCATGATTTACGTCCATACTCCTCTTTATTATCTTCCTGTGTAAATATGATACAGCTACCTGCTATCACTTATTCTCGTAGGTTTGCTATCTGGTTTCAATGTAACTAATGTACTACTATTTAGTATAAATATTGGGTGTACACACTCATGAATCAAGGTTTGAAACTTACTTAAAAGGTGTTTTCATCAACATTACAGCATATTAGACAAGTCAACATCCTTGATTTAAGATATTATGTGTCACTTAATTGTTCAGTCTAACATTCTAGCATGAATGTAATAGCTAGAAAGTTAGATAATATTCTCAAACTACCCGAAGGGTAGTAGCATTTTAATATAAGTTCTGAATTGTGTAGTAGTCAGCTAAAATAAGAGTACGAATATTGACCTTCATTATTCAAATATGTTTCATACATATTATCCTTATGCAAATACTATTATTACTAAACAGTAAGCACTGGATGACAGTTGCTCAGAATTACTTCCTTTTGTTTTGTTCCAATAACAATCGAAGAAATATTCAAAGTCATAAGATGTGATTTAAGATGAAATGAAACTTTAAAATTATATAGACATCATATTACTATTTATTTTGTTACTAGTAATTATTTATGTGATTTTCCTCACAATTTTTACATACCTGCACGTTTTTCCGCCCGATAAGCTTCTTCCACTCTTTCAACAATTAAAGCGTGTTCAAGTAATCGTTCCGAAACTGGTAAGAAATATTGACCAAGCATATCTGCTGTAGAATGAGCTACAATAGGCTGTGTGCGTGCTATAGATAAGAAAACAGCATTCGTGTACATTAAGATACCTGATAATGTACGTTCATATTTTCTTCCAACTTCATTATTAACGTAAAGGTATAAAAAACACTTTTAAATTTCACAGAGGTAAACCACTGGGGAAATTATCAAGTTCATGATAATATTACACATTAAGGTAGTTGGATATAATATAGTGTACATCAGTGATGGTCAACGTTACAGTCTTCAAATTCATCAAATAGCTCCAATTTGTGTTAAGTGAATTCATGACGTGACTTAGTTCTTGTCACAAAATAATTTATCTTTTCTTGAATTATTTCATCAATTAGTCGTAAACGAATAAATCACATATTCCATCTGACTTTCACCATATATAGAGCTAACTTATTAAATCTATCAGTAAAGTTTACAATCATTTGTTACACAAATTAATCCAAAGATCAGTTTTGACATTACAATCGGATTATGTCAAGTAATAAAATCCAGGACTCGAGTTCCGTCTCATTCAGGACTCATCTAATAGATGCGCACTTATCGGACCACTCATTTCAAAGCAATCTATTTCTACGTACGACAATATATTTCATCAATTTTTATCATTACTACAAGATTGTTGTTCATAATTATTAAAACTGTGCAAGTAATAAAAGATGTTAGACTGCTATTGTTTAGCATAAGCTTTGATGTTACTATTACTACCTGATACTTATTATTCCTATTAACATTACTTTTAACAGAAGTAGTCAATAGTACAGTTTTCATTTTAGCATAAATACAAAATGCATATAAGACATTCCATCCCATAAAAAAGTATTAATTGCTGATTACAATATACTTTTCATAATTAGCTGATATTATATTCAATAAGGCATTTACTTATAGGAAAACACATTTACAATAAAAACGCTTTATAAATATTTTGAATTGTTTATGAGATGGCAAAAAAATACAATCACCTTGGAAATAATGTGCTCTCTTAGCTGAGTAGTTTAACTGTTAAGCTTCCATGATAAGTTCTTAACGGCATCATCGGGATGTACTTCAGAGAGGATCTTTGTATAGACACTTTAAAAGAATACATTCTGAAGTAAGAGGTTAATGATGTTTTCTAGAAAATTTATGAAAGCATCACGACTAATCTAACGATCTCAAGAAAACACAACATTGCAAAAATCTCTCTTTTGTGCTTTAGATCTTTTATTAATTCTACTACATGAAAAACATAACAAATTAAATCTGTTGAGTTATAACCCCTTTCTGTTAGTTCATACCAAAAATGATATATTTTTTGTACCAGTAAATAATCTTTTAACAAGACATTTAATTTTAAGATCAAAGAGATACATACTAGCGATTCTTGTCATCCAAGGAGCATGCTGTGAATCGATATTTGTCTGAATTAATTGCAACACACTACCAAGAACTCGATTCATCAGGTCTGCTGTAACAGTTGTCAAAGGTCCGGTTGCTCCAGTTAGAAAATTATTTTCTTTAGTTTTTGGTAGTAAATTACCAGTTGCATTATCTTGTCCTACTCCACCTTCATTTGAACCACCGCTACAGGAAGTCACATTCATACATTCCGGTCCTTTACGCCACCAATGAGGGAGATAAGAACAAAGCATAGGTAAAGTAACTTCGATAAGATACGGAGCTTCAGCAGCACCAGTAGCACCAGCTTCAGCTAAAAGTTCTACTTGTTTGATGATACTTTGTAGATCACCAGTTGTTTTAGAAAGTTCTTCAAGTACATCTAAAAATGAATCGATGTTAAAAATATATATGATTACATGTTTGTAGTACTGTTCTAAACTACACTGAGTAGATTCAGGTGATTGAATTACAAATCAAGGTTTTTAGCCACTCTGAGATTGCATAGCAGTATATTGCTTACTGTTTCTGTACATGACTCATTAATTTTCAATGATTCCTAAGATGAAGAAAAAAGTAGCCTTAGAATATTTATTTTTGTGATGAGAACCAAAGGTGTTATCAATGAGATTTATTGTGAGATACAGAGCACATGACATTACTAAAAGATCGAACAAGTAATTCGGAATGCGATTTCATAAAATTAAGATTAGTACTTTACAAACTTACATCGTTACCGCCATAATGAGGCTTCATGTAAGTGAGTTATGATAAGGGTGTACTGATCACGTTATCTAGAAAGACTTTGAAAGCTTCATAATTAGGCCATTTAGTTTTTCTTCGACTAAGCTAAAAATCTTATGAACATATGGTTGACAAAACTAGGATAAGTAACTAAATCAAGACGCAACCAAAGTGATGCAATAATTTATTGTGCACATACGAACTCATAGAGTATTTAACATGTTCTTCATAGGCATAAAATTGATTTAATTTAATGAAACCACTAACCTCTAGCTTCAAGACTATAATCACCACCACGATTATTAAATGTAATTGAAAGTGGATTATTAGAATTTAAATTAGCTTCCAGAAAAGCTACAGGAAATGCAGATGCAAGTGCAGCAAGACATTCACCAATTAAAGCTCTATGCCTAATGAAACAAAAAAAAAGAGAAAATAAAAGCATAACAACAATGAAATAAATATAATATAATCAACGCAGACAAACATGGCAAGATCTTTTCTCGAGATGCAAAACAGATGACTACCATAATACTAAGAGACTACCGTATATAATTAATATTTGATAATTGTTTGAGAACGATAAGCATTACAGAAAATGCTAAAATTACTTACCTACTGATATATTATTATCATACAAAATTTTAAAAGTAGAGGCTGCTTTAAGTTACACACTGAAATAAAATTTATATTTTGCCAAAATAGATAGGAGAAACTTGTGCTCTTCAATGCCCTGCTCTTTTGATGATTGGGAGGACGTTCAGTAGATTTTCGACATAGGTGAATTCATAATATTGCGAAAGCTCATTCATAGTTAATGACGGTTAACTACCTGACGCTAGATATGGTTGAACTACACTGATCACATCTTTTTACTAGAGGATTACATAAGATCAGTAACTATGAGTACATATTATATGTTATTACTTAGTGTCCTTCCTATTCAGTGCTTCTTGAGTTTCAGTGGTTGTCTATCTAGTGTCAATCATTGGTATGAAAATTCCATTTTAGCGTATCGTATTTCTCACCTCGGTTGTAGCTGTCGATTGTTTATTTGGCACAGCTACTTTGAGTGAATTAGATTGCTATGAATTTTGTCAATAATTACTTCATATAATTGATTCAAAATACATTTATTTATTTATTTACTTGAAAATATAACATTTGGAACAAAGTGGAACAAAAAATATGTGCTCCACATATATACAAAAGTAAGGTTGTGAAGAGAAAATATAGAAAGATAATCAAGGGGATAATGTAAAATTTAATACAGTGACAAAAGAATTGTAAACCGGGAGATACAGTCGGTCGGTTACAACGTAGAACTTCGTACTTGAGTACATCAGTTCAAGTTGCCAAGTCTAAATTAGCAGATAGAGAAGAAATTATCGAACCATATCCATGAGTAGTGAAGGTAGTAACAGAGTTACTATTAATCGAAAGGATTAGAGATTGAAGATAAGATTTAATATATACATACATAATTCAGTTAACAGAAAATTATGAAGAATTCAAAAGCTAAGCCTTTAGAGGAGGACAAGAAATGGATGCACCTACGCCATTGTGAACGATTTTGCGTTGTGTTACCTAAAGTCTCTAACCATCCGTTACGATCTTCACGCGTACCCCAACCAGAGAACCTGCACTTATTGACATAGCTCAACTCAATTGTCAATGACTTCATAGACTGATGACCTGTTTTGGCTTGGTCGCCCCTAGCTTTCTTCCAGTCTACTCATACACTAGATAGCATTGCTCATAGAGGCAGGCGGTGGTTGGGTGTACGTAACACATGTCCTGACCACCTCAGCTGATGAAGATTTACTACTTTATCAATCGATTTACCATATCTGCCTAGTACTCTAACCCTAACCCACGTATTGTCACGACACCATAGCATCCACTTAAATGCCTTCAGTTTCGTCTAGTCTACCAACTTGGGGATTAAAATCACCAGCTACTATTACTACATCAGTGCGTTTAGCTTTACGAAGGAAATCAAAAAGCTTTCTATAAAATTCATCTTTCACTTTAACTGAGCTGCGATCAATGGGAGCGTAGGCAGAAACAACGAAGAGGCGACGGCAAGTGTCCCTATCTTCTCAAATTCTTACTCTCCCATTTAGACGGACAGTGCACAAGTGATTATCTATTGGGATCCAGTGAGGAAGAGCCTGTTCAGCTTTTAAAACTGGCACTAAACCTACACCAGCAAGGCCTCGAGTGGTAGCGGTGATGTCACCGGAAACGTGAAGGGCGAATCGAGCAGGTCCTTCATTTCGACAAGGTGAGATCCAGTAAGTGATTGTACTTGGATCCTGTATACGCGTTTCACAGACGCAGCAGACATCGATGAAATGGGATTCTAGGGTCATAGTTAAGCAGGCTTGTTGTCCTATCTGGCACAAGGTTCAAACATTAAAATCTCATATATATAGATTAGCGCGGTTTCAGGAGACTAGGAATAACAGTTTCGTGAAGTCAAATCATTAGCATCACAGGCGTGAGGTGATAAAGTTATACTAGAAGGGTGAGTCGCAGAGATAATGAAGTTATTAAGAGTTGAGGGTAGGATCTGACCTTGAACAAGGTGATCTCGTACTGCAGTTAGAGGTATGAAGATGGCGCTCACTTCCTGGCTGCCCATACCATGGAAAGATATCACTTTTTGAGGTACCTGAGAAGGAAACTGGGTTATTATTAGTCTTGGTGATCTGGGAGCATAATTGCTAAGCCCAAAGGACAGCTACTTGAAGCCGATCACGTACGACCCTGTTATAGGGAGTTCTTGAAGTGTTAGCACCGCTCTTTAAAAGGCTTTACCGCCGGAAAGCGGGAATCCGTGGAGTAATATGAGGTGTGACATTTTTAAGGTTGACCTTTTCTAACCCCTTCCTCTCATTAAGAAGGCAGCATCGCTGTGGATGCCGGTTATTTGAGGAAAACATCTTACTGCTGTCACACTTCACTGAAGTCAGCAGTAAGACTTCCACTCTCAGATCTTAGGTTGCTGTCTTTAGTCTTACCGCTCTTCGACATACCTGCTTGGTATGGGACCTAGAGAACATGCGTTCCAGTCAATATAGCTCAGTTGGGTCATCATAATAGGCAAGCCCAACCACCGCATCAAGGCAGTAGCTACGGCCGTCAATTATGAGAAACCTCAACATTGTTTATTAAGTCACTCCAGATTCAGACAAGCAGTCAATTATTTCTTGAAATGCTATTATGTCATAATATTACCAATCGTAGCTGTGAAGCTTATTCCTTCTGCAACTAGGACTGTGCATCGTGATAGGCAGTGATCAATCTTACTAAAAATATATTATAGTTCGGATAGAAATAAAAACATGAAGACTTA
Source organism: Schistosoma japonicum (assembly GCA_025215515.1). NCBI lineage: Eukaryota > Metazoa > Platyhelminthes > Trematoda > Strigeidida > Schistosomatidae > Schistosoma > Schistosoma japonicum. The sequence goes on along the minus strand of CM046061.1, from coordinate 16,610,478 downwards.
CTTTTTATTAAGAAAAGTTATCATATGCCAAACATCCTCAACTAAGAAAGACCACGTCTAGCAAACACAGAGTAAAACCGCACTCACTGAGGAGTTGTAGACCGGGCCTTTTACAGCCAGACCCCTATTACGACGGCGCCAAATATGGCTCCGTTCAGTATAAGCCGATATGGTTTTCATCAGGCGTAGATTGATCTCATCTGACACACCACGACCAGCACTCACACAACTACCCAGATACATTAACTTTTCAATTACCTCAGCTGTTCACCTCAGAGTGAGAACAGGTACACACTACTAGCAGTCTTGAAGAAGTACTTTGCACATGGTAGGTGCACGTATATGCTACATTTACGGATACTAAATGCCAACTGATTAAGTGCGATTTAGATGGCTTGGGTGTTATCGCACAGTGAGTCAATATTATCTGCGTACTCAAGATCACAACGTTTTTTTCTCCAGGTAACACCACATGCATGCACTTTTTTCAGAACTGTCTCCAGAATATCATCGATGGCAAAGTTCAAGTAAAAAGGTGAGATTGGGCAACCCGTGCCTAATCGCACTGCTAGACTTGGGACAGTGGAGTAAGGTGATTGCATACCCTCACTTTGAGGCGTCAGTGTACAGAGCCTTTAATTTACTTATAATAATTCAAGCACCATCTTTTCCAAATGACATTCTGAAGCACAGTCCTATCCAACAAATCGAAGGAGGTCACGATGTTAAGAAACATAACGACTATTGACCTGAAATCTATGTGACGGAGTTTCCAACACTTTGTGGAGGGTAAAAATGTGATCCATACATCCTACACCTGATCAAAACCCAGCCTATACTTCGCGAGTCAGTTTTTCAAAGTGTTTTGGAAAATCTATTAAGTGTAACAGAAGCCAATAATTTGGAAGCAATCGATAGTAGACTTATCTACTCCTGATAGTTGTTACATTCGCTACTTGAGCCATTTTTAAAGATGGAAACAACGACCGCATCATTCCAAAATGATGGAACACTCCCAGTTTCCCAAACCTTTCCAAACAACTTTGTCTGATTCATGACCAGAAATGTATCAACTTTATAAAGGTACCGTGAAGCGTATAGACTCCTAGATATACTGCGAACTGAAGTTTGTAAATTTTATTGCATTACTACACACGAGTTTAAAGATTAATCCTTGTTGTTGACTCCTAATTTCAAACGTATCACAATTAATTTGTCGGAATTCTTTAAACAGACTTAATAATACTGGGAAAATGGTAACTAAATACGTTTGTTTCTACTACTGCATAATTATAATAACAATTGACAAATCTGTTTTATCACCCAACATGCAAATGACCAAATAGACTAAGAACAACTTACCTATTTAATTCATCCACAAAGCTTTGGCTAGAGTTTATACGAATTGAAGTTGTTTGGTTATCGATGCCAAAAGAGCAAAAACAAAATAAACACTCAGTGAATATTTCAACGAAAAATATTTCAGTTTTGGAATAATTACAGTAATGTAGAAGAATTCAGAGCAAACATGATAACATAAACAAACATTCAGAGCTTTTAGTGATACCTGATCCTTGAGTTGATCATGGAACATTTATGAAATATTATTGATAGTTTCAGTTGTCAATAATTGACGATAATTGGTAAAAAATGCTAAGGAATGAAGCGACATAGTTTTTATTGTGATACGTTAGGCGAAAGTTAAGCCTGAAACGTAGGTCCGTAATTGATTTAAATGAATCTCGTATCATTATATCACTGTTTAAAAAAATGTAGTTTTCATGCTTGTCTTTGATAGTGATATTTTTTAGGCAGCTTAAGTCGGTTACAGTCACTCTTAAATAACCAACACTTGTCGAAACTATATTATTTAAGTATGACATGGTTTAAAATTGACTAGTTTGTTGGTTTCATAATACAAGATTGAGAAAAATACTAATTTTCATTCTGTAGCAGAACTATATTTTGTCACTGACTGTTGAGTATTCTACAACTGCTTCTATATAAAATTGAAGACTGTATCAGTACGACAATTTTAGGTAGTATAGTAACGTATTTCTAATAGAATTGACTATACTTTCAAAATAAAATAAATGACAACAAGTTACGTCCATCCAGGTTTGTAATCCTACTATATTCCAGAAAAATAATGATTCGAGGTTTAGAGTAGGCAGTTAGTCTTCGACGACTGACTATCGATTAGTGCTTTCGACAACGTTGGTGTACTAAAGTAGCTTTTTCATCAGATTATGGAGTTCTCCAAGAACGCTCCAGGGACAGTACCAATGATCATCAGGTTTCATAAGGGGTTTAATTTTAGATCATAATTTGGAATTCAGTGCTAAGTAATATAAAATTCCTAAAAAATACCATTATACCACTAACCGATTTGCATGTTTCGCTGAAGTAGTACCCAGTTTGTATAAAGCATTGAGTATTCTATAACATGTGACTTGGACATTACCCACTATGTAAAAGAAACAAAACAAGTTTTACATATTTTATTATAAAGGAATAGTATTCAGTTGCACAGAAAACAAAAACACTACACCAATGAATTGTGTGCACTAATTGTCTATGTAACATGTGTACGATGTCATTACTTAAAACCGAAAAGAACATAACGACGAATATGAATGATATGTGACAATCGACCAAACGCTGATCTAATTGTTTACTTCATTTTAGGTGTATATACGTTACCAACCAATAATCGCTTAGTTCTCTCTCCCCTCCTACTTTATCGATTGAATAGAGCCTTGACAATCAGTCTATTTAATATAATAGGAACAACCATATCGACTGATAATTTTTTTATCTAAGAATGCTCTGGCAGGTTTGATCTATAATCATCAGTTAAACTGATTAATATGTTCTCGATTATAGCCTAAGGCCATAAATGGATAATACATATGATATACATATGATATACAAATAAAAACTCAATATCCAACGTATTGATGTGACTAGACAATTATTTAGCATACAGTTGTTTCAGGACCCTTGATGAAGCTTGAATCAGACTACACTATATACTAAACATTTAGATCATGGAGTTTTCAAATTCTCTTAACTTGCAGTTTTCCAGCTGACCGAAAAACTGTTACTATATATTGTTCCGTTCTCGAGTAATTGTAAATTAATATAATATAATCAGTTTCAGTACCATTGATTGCTTCATCTTGAGTATATTAAGTTTTATTATTTATTCTACGTAGTAGTTTATCGTATGACCGACACGATCCCTTAGATTAACTTATATAAATAAACTACTAAGAAAGTGAAATGGTCAGCTTTATGGGCTCGAATATAATTCAGTTGAGTATGAAAACGAAAGGCTTTACCTCGTAATATAAAGATCGTTTTGAAAGCTGTTTGTAGATTACTCTGCATAGCTGAATGACGAGCACAACAATATTTTTTTCTTTAGTAATAAGTTCCATTATTGTTATTACATAATTACCACCATTCATCATGCATAATTGTTAGTTTTTGTCAATCATTATAATGTGAAAACGTTATTATTTGTTAAAAGAAACAAGAGAGACAGTCAATATTACCTAATAGATATTCGCCGCATTCATTTTTGCCCAAATGTTCAAACATTGATTTCAATACTGGTAGTAATACCATATGCACATAATCTACCTGAACACGCACCACGTTTAATTGTACCCTATTTATTCATTAAAAAAAAGAAAGTAATATATTCATTGTTCAGCTTGTATATATTTACAAAGCCTAATATAAACAGGAAGCTAGAGTACCAGGAAGCACTGGACAGTTACGTCATCGTCGTTGGACTTTTCAGCAGCGTATACCAACAAAATCTCTAGTGACTGAAACCTAGTACTTCCACTGTGAACGCATAACTAATAAAATTACTAGGCTAGCATTATGAAGTTGTAATGAAAAGTGGGGACTAGTAGGAGTTCAAACTGTATTTAAGTGAAGCAGCTATTACCAGCGGCATTTGATGATCCTTGAGCTATATCCAAAATTGACTTGAAGTTATCTCATATGTCAGATTAGTGTTTCTAATATTTATGCAATCCCTAAGACACCTAGAGGTCACGGTTTCAATGGAGAGTGGGATTATAAGCGAACCCTGTCTTAAATTATAGAAGCCTATTTGCTTAAAGCTTTTCATGTTAAGTTGCATTTTAATAATTTACGCACAGTTTAATTAAATGTGATTTGTATGTAAAGAAAAAACCGATTGTAATGATTTATGAAATGAATAACGATATCACAACGGTGTGTATATGAAATAAAACAATTTTCGAAGCTATTGACATGCCTTCAAACTTTGCTATTCTGTTGCTGTACGTTGAGTAAAAACCTGCTCCGTTACTTTTATAATGGAAACACCTATAATCATAAATTTATTTCAATATTAAAACTGAGAAGCAACTATGTGACAAACGTTATCCATCATAACTGTTCACTTACTTTAACATGTGAATAACGACCAACGTCAAGATTACGAACTACAACGCATAAATCATCAGCAGCATTAACAAAAAATGGTAGAATACGACCACGAACAAAATCCTCTGCAGTACCCATCTTCAAAATGGCTCTATTTAAGTTACAAAAGTATATAATAGGCGTGAGAGAAAAATAGTTAGAAAGAAAAAATGGAATGGTTTCATTCAGTAAAATAGGAAAGATATTTCTTTTTCAATTAAGTAATCTATTTCATATGACATACAATTTTGAAATGATGAGTCATGTTAGTTGATGAAGTACCTGAAAACAAAGGGGATGGACATTTATACCACCCTGAGTTTAGTCTATAATGAACATTAGTGATTATTTTTAAGACTTGAATGATTAAACTTTTATGTCGGACGACCAAAGAAGAGTGACGAGCTTTTAGAGCTACGTTTTGGAAGACTACTGCAATTATTTTGGCAGTTGTTAATATAGACATTTCATTTCTAACATTGTTACGTTCCTCTTACCCTATTTTCCCGTTCAGTATACTTATTGTCAGTATATTGTCTTTTATTATGAACTACAGTCAAGTAGTTATGTACAAGTTACCCCTATTCACTACTACTATCTCCTTTATTTCGTATTAATCTTAAATTTCTAATCGGTTCACTGTGTAATCTGGTTTTGTGTATATATAAAGGAATGCCAGAAATATGATACGATTCTGTTTGGTTGACCACTCAACGTTCTTCAGTTTCTGGCTTGGGACTGAGTGAGCATCAGGACAGACGTGCAGAGATTAACCAGGGCAATAATCTCCATTGTTTATTGTGACATCGTGCGCACAATGCCATATCCATTAATCGGTCTCATACATCAACTATGAAAGTTTCTTTTGCGTCATAACAATTTTATCTTGTAAACCATAAATTTATGATGTTCAAAATAAGTTTAAATCCTCAGGTTATTCCGCTATTACTAATTAGCTACACAAAATATTGTTTTCATAACGTTATTCGTAATTCATTTCTAACTCAGATGATTATCAGTTGGTTGGATTATTTTGTAATAAAACATTTATTTATTTGTTCAGAGTTGGATAAAACTGAATGATCACGTTCAAATTTCGAAAGCTAAAATAATCATTCTACTCACTGTTGTTTAGCTTCGCCTTTCGTAACAATTCTTTATTTCCTAAAGTATAAACTATGTTCCTACGCTTCCTTCTAACTTACTAATCAAATTTTTTAGATAGACATTAAAACAGCAATTATGTTAAATATTAAATGGAGAATTTGTAGTATATAAATGAATTTACCAGGCTTAATTAACATATTACACTTTAAGCACATACACTCAAACAATAAACAATGGAATGGAAGGGGGATTTTACTCTTATTTTGTAGTAAAAAGTAGTTTAGTGATAATGAACTCATTAAACATAAATTAAGGAGTACACATTGTTGTAGGTTGAATGTAACGGGGATTATATTAAAAAAATATTCACTTCCATCAGATCGTAAAGCAACTTACTTTACATCAATTGTTTGTACAAGACCTTGAAGACATGATACAGCTATTTTTACATCATGTCCAAATGCATTCAATTTTATTCGCAGTAGTGAGAACAGCTTACAGAATAAACTAAGCAAATAAATTTTCAGTAAAAAGAAAACAAATGAAAGATGATAATGTTTAGTTAATTAGTTTACTGACTAAAATGAATGATATAATTATACTGAATTCATTCTTACGAAGAATAGTAAATAAAATGTAGTCAGACCGCAGTCAACGTCATCGATTTCATACATTTTAGTACTTATCATAAGAATATACTTCAAGACATTAAGAAATTCAGATTCCACCACACACTTATGGATCATAACACTAGATAAAATCAGCAATTAAATCTTCCTTTCAGAATTGATAATTAAATCTATCAACATAGACTTCTTCAGATAGTTAAATTTCAAAGTTTTTATACTTCAGTGAATAATCATGTACTATGTAGATTGAAAAGCAACGACGAAAACCTTATCCCAAAATTGCAGTCACGAGAAGTAAATATGCTATCTTCGATTGTTTCGATGAACTGTAAGTGACTGTTGTCATTCAAAATTAAATTAAACGTAGAAAATTTTCAAAAGACACGGTTGAAGTATTTTAATAAACAATGTTTCTGATGTCTTGTAGGATAAACTAAATCGTGACTAATTGGGAGATAGACCATTTTGGTTTATCAATTGAATGTCATTCTAGTGATTAGGAGATAGGCATACACTTATTACATATTACATATTCTAGATGACCTACAACGCACTTGGTCTGTCAATTGTGGTAACGTAATATGTCAATCATATCTTTCGGTTGACTGTAAAGTTGGATATACGTATTTGTGGCCATATGAATGCCTAAAATATAACGGTTGAATGCACTACATATAAGTTAAACTAAAAATTTAAATATAATTATACCATATGATCTGATAAACTATAGAGCTAAACACTAAATGTCACTCATAATGTTAGAAGTTTGATTTAATTTTTGATAAGATGTCATTTGAAGACTTTTCAGTTATTTCTACATCAGTAGTTGAATCCTAGATGTAAACTAGAAGTCTTAATCGCCAGACCATATGAGATTGACGAAATAATCGGGGTCATACATGGACTCAATTCATTGCACACACGATTGCTCACATTCATTTACAAATTCATATACATTTTAACCAAAGTTGGATTACAATGTTATTGGGAATTTCGTCATGTGCTCTCAATCATTTCGCTACATTTCAACATGCAATGAAAATTTTTGGAAAATTATAGATTATTTAACAAAAGTTAAACTTCACATAACATCTCCTTTTAGTGACATACGTAGCAGCCATTTTCTTCTCATCAATTGAAGCACCTGCTGTTGGATCTAAAAAGTATGCATGTTGTGTTTCAAAATAACGTTCAACTAATGGTAGTACAACTTTGACAAAGAACTTCATATCTTGACTTGAACTTAACCATGAACGACTAGTGCTATAACGACTACTCGGCATTGGTTCACGAACTGACGACATAGCTGAATCAACATAATCCAAAAGTTTACTTAATAATCCATATGCAAAACGTGATGTAGGTGTTAAGTCTGAAATTTAAAAAATAAAATAACAGTATACATTTGTAGGCAGAACAATGTAAAACGCAGCTGTTATTAAAACGAAGGTATCTAATATCAGAGTTTCCGTAATTCATCATATTCCCATTAAAATTAGTGAATGTCCGCACGAATTCTTCAATCAGGGCATTTCATGTCATGTTGGTTGAAGTGAAGATCTATTGCCTTCAAGTATAACCAAGTATAATCAAGTAAAACCAATTCACCATGACTTTCAAAAGTTCCTACTTTCTGAAACAAGTATGTAACGACAAAGCGTTTATAACTTAATAAATCAAGCCTACACTACTAACATGTTTGTTCACCAAGTTCGTGTAGTATAGTGGGAAATTCTATATTTGCAGAAAATATATCCTAACATCACATATCGTATAGCATAGCTGTTACGTTAGTCTTTGCAACATAATGAGTCAGTTAACGTTGGTGGTGACAAATCTGCTTCATATTCATATAGTTGCAATCACGTTTCTGATGGATTATTTATCAATAACTTCTTTTAAAACTATTTAAATGAATGAAAATCAATGTTGATGAACTCAGCCAATATGGTATTTGATTGCCCACTTAAATTTATAATGTTATGGTTGCTGTCTAAAACTTTCTACTAGACGAATTGAATACTAAATACATTGAGCTGCTAACAAAGAGAAGACAGGGAGAGAGAAACAATGATCCTAAAGTCTCAGGGCTGAGGTTATCTTCAATGTATTAAATATATTCACGGGGTGTTGTATTCAGTATTTCCGGTCATTTTCCCATTCACCTAGTGAGTGAGTACTGCATATTAAGTATAACTTTCATACGAGATTTTATTTCAGGTGGCTGGAGTTATTTGAGATTGGTATTTATGAAAATTCCGATGTAGCGCTGTTCGATAGATTGGATAAAAAAACTATAGGTTGGAGTTACAAATTGAAACGATGTAGCATCCACTCATTAAACAGAAATAACGACTAAAAATGTTAGACACATACTTAGTGAATATGAATACACTGTGGGTAACCTATGACAGTCTTGCTTGTTTATGTAATTACTATGAATAATGTTTTACTTACTTCTGTTATCATGTAGTCGAACACCACCTGTCCCTCCAGTGCCATTATGCATTGTATTGGTATTTGTTGAATTAGATCCAGTACGAACAGTTAATCTATAACCATTATATTGTAAATATTTAATCAGTTCATGAGTTAAACGTCGATAACGTTTACGTTCATTATCTGTTAAGATATCATACGGTACTAACAGCTGATGTACTCCACCACCTGTAGAGAAGAAGAGAAATAAAATAAACGAAATGCTTATTCCAATCGTTATTATGAAGAAAAATACCGTGTCTTGTATAGAACAAATGAATTTATAGTACCCAAAGAATACTACAACTAATTTAGGAAGGTTTCGCCTATTATTTTCTTAGTGATCTAGTTTCGATTTAAAGTTTCTCTGAAAAGTGATTCACTGAATTTTGATTAGATTGATGTTTAGTAATTGGATGATTCGTTTAAGGCTTCATTTTAATAAACTAACGGTCGATAGTATGTAGCCACCTTACTATTATTGTGTATTACTAGAAAGTGTTTATTGATTTAAAATTTGCCGGTGAAATTCACAAATATCTTAATAAATTTCAACGGATGTCGAAAGGGGTGAAGTGGATTTTAAACTAAGAAATACCTTACAATATTATCATGCCAAATAAGTGGAGTTGAAAAATGACCCGATAATCTGGGATATCCCAAGCAAAGGGATCGGGTTACCTGGATGTCTCATGTGTATAAGTAGATCATCTAAATATACCAAAACCTACCCCATTCAGATTAAGATTGAATTTTATGACATATATACAGCTAAGAAGCTAAATTAATGATTAAAAATGTATATAAGCGGTGCTCTTTCTTTTGTGGTACAAAATGTTTTCTTGAATAAACGGTAGTTAATTATTGACTTCTAAGCATGTATTGTGTGCCATGACGTCTGTAACTAAGATATATTAAAGTTATACACAATGTTTGAAAATATAGATAACAAACCAATGTAACAGTTCACGAAATTGTATTAAGAAGATAGCTGAGATATGTGTGGTGCATATTTAGTATCTTATTAGATAGAACTACTTGAGGGTATGATATGGAATTAGAAAGGCTCTTCATAATCATTTATTGATGATAAACAATAAACCATGAGGTCAGGTAAACACCAATCTTCGTGATTAAAATTTTAAAAAAACCAAAAAATTACTCTAAGTGAATAAATAAAATAAAAGCGTCTAGGTTTATTCATATTTTTCCTAATAATTGCTTACCGATTGCTTCGAGGTCACTCATTTTCTGTCTAGCCCAGATATTATGTGCATTATCAGCTAAACGTTCAGCCATATTTAACATTTCTTTAGTAACGTTTACACCACGTAAATCTTTTGGACTCGGGTTATAGTTTAGTAAGTTATCACTCTGCTTATGATAAAGACAAAAAAATAACAGATAAACAACTATAACATTATCTAGTTTATCACAGTCATTACTCGCAATAACATATAGGGTCATTCAATAGATTGTTTACATGTGAAGCATGGCAATAAGTTTTATTAGTCAATGGAAGCAGTTCAAAAATAGTAGCATCAAGATTTCATACAGCATGGAGATTCGATATATCACATAATTTGTGATTGAATGAAGTTAAAGGACAACCGCAAACTGACTATGTGATTTACATGAACTATCCAACATCAACATGGGTGAAAATCTGGAAGCTGCGCGTTGGATGTCATGCATGAGATTGTGGAGGCTCCTCACTGAAAAAGAGCTTTAGATTATTAAAAAGAAACTCTCTATTTATCGAGCAAGATAGTTTGATTGCCAGGCTTACATTATTGTTCTGGATAACATCAGCAAAGTATATTTCGCTTTTGAGTGAGTATTTTAATCAGAATGCAGGTGACAAAAAGTGAATTCTGATGGATTAATTTGGTTAGCTTCGTAGGCGCTTTTTTTTCTTTATTTATTCTTACATTCCTGTTGAGTTTTTTTCTGGTGGCTTCTGATTATAAGACTGATTGTCTCTTTCTGTAGCCGACTGATGCGAATATTGATTGCGAATCGCGTTGAATTACATAATTTTTAGAAATTTTCAGGTTAACTAGTGTTGGGGAATCAAAATCCCCAAAAATGCAATTGCTCATTCAGTCAAGTAAAAGGAGTTGTATTGATTTATTGTAAGCATGATTTGTAAACTGTTATCGCATTAATTTAATTTCAAATCTGAGTCATACTCCAGAGTACATTTAATCGTATTAATAACATGTTGATAATATCACTTTGATAGGTAATCACATAAGACTTAATTGATATAAAAATCGATGCATTCACATAAATGTTGCTCACAAAGTCTCGACTCACTTCTCGCTCCAAAATACAATCAATCATCTTACAAATCTAGTCTTTCGGATTGAGAAGGTACAAGTCGTGGTATCCGATTGAAATACAAATATCAGACATAGCGTTTCATATTAACCCTATTGACTATGGAGGAAATTAGACATACAATCCGGTTACTCTAGTTCTGTTAGCTGCATCGTATCGCGAACTGTACTAAATCAATAAGAACGCACTGCGTTTGTCCTATCCGAAAATAATATGAACTAGATACCGAATTTCGATGTCTTGTCAGTCCGATTCCTATCTACAGTTATCTACCTTGACGTAAGTGATAACATAACTTATTGCTTCGTTGCTAATCAGATTTCATGTATCGATTGGTGACGTGAGTTGGGGAGTGGAAAGTCATTTTTCATAAACGTAATGTACATTTCTGACGTTTCGTAGCTTTCATTTTTATCGCTTCTCCGCATAATAAACAACTTGCTCAAATTAACATTAACTTAAGTAGTACAGTGGAACAAGTCCAATCAAATAATAATTAGGGGTTGTGGAGATAGTTAATTTGTCAATCTTGATATCACGAATTGATCTGAATCAGACAACCATTGATCACCAGGAAGCACTGTACAGCTGTTTCGTCCTAGTATGGAACTCTTCAGCAGTGCTCCCAGGTGATCAATGGTGGTCTGATTCAGATCAATTCGTGATATCAAGATTAACAAATGATAATTGTAGAGTTAACCACAAAAATTCATCTAATCATGTAAATGATAAGTATGTCGAAGGTGAGATGTGTTTATTTATGTGAATACAATTGGAGTAGAACAGAGGATGTTAAACAATTCTAGTGTGACAGGGCAAAGTTATTTTGCGAGTGTGTTTCTAATGTGAGATTGATAAAACGCTTTAGACATGATTGCTTAGAGAAACTGTTCAGCTTGGATGAATCATAAGACTGTCATTTCTATTTATCCTCAGCTACTCGCCTTTCATTATAATTGGAAGGATATTTTTTAGTTATTTTCATGCCTTTTGTAATATCGATCTGATAGTTGCTGAAAATGGCATGCACTCCAACGGTTGATTCTACTTGTAGTTTTTCAAGGTCTACAGGACTAGTAGGTGATATTTTTGTGTAACTTAGATCCTTTTAGGCTCGATATGAAAATCTCTTGAGAAAACTATAGTATTAGAAGCATCAACATCAACACAAATTCATCTTTGGACTCAGTTTTCCTAGGAAGTAAAGATAGTCTATGGTGATTTTGAACACCCCGTTCATGTAAACCTGGATATTTTTGTAAGCACTATGGTTTGTAATTTATGTATTCCTTCTTATGTGCAAGTATTTATGTCCGCCTACTTATCTCATTTGTTAAATAACTTTGATGTGGTACGTTAATCTGACTTCTAAATTCCTTACATGTCATCACTTTTTTTTTCTATTCTCATCCCCTATCACTCTTATATGAATATAAGAAACTGGCATTTCGATACACAATCATATCATATTAATTTACTGGTCAGACTGAGATGTGTGTCCTTCTACAACTAAGTAATACAATGGAATACTATTATTAATACTATTGAGTTCTTACTGAGTTACTGGGTGACTATGATTTAGAATACTGAATCCTAATGATAATTATGCTACAACTGATTTTGCATGTAGGATCCGTAGAAGGAATTCTAATAATGTTATACAATCATCATCGCCCTCTTGTTTCATTATTATTCTGTTCACATAAATAAACACATTTATCTCACCTTTGACATACATGTCATTTACATGATCAGATGGATTTTTGTGGTTAGCTCTACAATTATTATTTGATTGAATTTGTTCCACTGTACTACTTAAATCAATGTTAATTTGATCAAGTTATTTATTCTGTGAAGAAGAGATAATAATAAGTCTCAAATTCCTAGGGCTTATTTTTAATTACGAGACCATTTTTGATGACGTTTTTAAAATAACCATTTTTACTCAAGACAGGTAGATGGGTTTCTTGAATTTAAAACAATTAGTTTCTTTTTATAAATTTCGACAGTATAATGTGAAGACGGATGATGATCTGGAAAATGTGGCTTTCTTGAGCTACATAATCCCAACAATTTGGTCACATATACGTATAAAGGCATTTATATATATAACTGTGAAACTAGTATATGTCAAGTTACATAAAAGGTCGAATAGCTACAATGGGACAATTGGAGAATAAAGAAACGGATAAAAGATGTGATATTATGAATTACCAATTACTCTGATTATCACATCATAGCTATTCGACTCTTTACTTAAACTGGCCTTTATTAATTTTCAATCTTCACATATAATTGCCTTAACAAGTAGGTTTGTGACCATATTATTTAAAATGTATAGCGCAAATACCCTACATTTTCAGATCAACTCGTCATCTAATTACACTATCGAGGTTTCTTAAGTAATCTCATGCAATGACAGTGATGACGTGGGTTTTGCCCATTTTGAATAATGTCTTTACATAACCGTGCTTGTTGATGATGTCTAGAGAGCCTCACAATTGAACCGTTTCAACCATACAACATGACATTATAAACAAAATCCACTTGAGTTACAAAACATGTAGATAAATCAAATATATGAGAGCTGTTTATGAACGGAAACATACTGTAATCGTTTGCCTACGTAGGTGTTTTGTTTCACCAGATGTACCACGATAACGATTTTCGTCACCATCAACCGACCAACCACATGCTAACATTGCTTTCAGTGTATCTGTTACAGGATGAATATATCTCATTTGCTCCTATTTAAAGCACAGTAATTGTATAGGATAAATATTGTTTATGTTTAGTAAGAATATTTTTAATGTAAACAAAAACACATGAGGATTGTGGAATGGTTAGAAAATCAAGCATACAAGTTCCCCCTCTCCTCCCCCTGTCTAGAATTAGCCAGTTAGATGTACCTGCACCTCAAACGGGTAAATGTATTCGAAACAATTTTTAAAACAGGGCGAAATATTAACAAGTAATAACAAAAATAAGTGTTTTTCATAAAATGAAGCTTTCTAATACACTGGTTATTAGGACAGTTTAAAAGTAACTTTAAGCAGTATTTCATTTGATTACGTAAAATAATGTAGGGTCACTACTAGTTAATAAGAAAGAAGAGACTAATCAGGATTGATACACTTTCAGCAAGATGAAGATATCTAGCTAATTAAATGCAATATAAATTAGACATGTTAGATAAACAAATCCATGATATTTTAATTGGTTAGTGTGTTTCCATCTCAAATGCTAATTCTGTACCCCTAATTGTGTAGTTCTGAATAACTTTGCCTGTATGTTTGTCTGACTGATGACTACAAATTCTGTGGAGTGTATATTTTTGATAACATTACCATATGTATTTCCCATGTAATTACATTTCTAATTCAGTTCTGTTCCGGTTGTTATTCACTATATCGCTAGATTGATTGTAAGACTGTTTAAGATTATTGTGATTTAACTGAATATAATTCTACTACTATAAATATACTGCACTCATTGTGCTATTCCGCGTATGACTGTTATCAAATTCTAAGTGTTACTGCGATGGATGCTACATATTAAGGCCATCTATAAGTAGCAGTTAATGCAAAGTCGCGTGAAAGTGGTAGCAGTAAACAGCCTACAAGGTGAATTGCAAGGTAGCAGGGAATGAGGCCTGATCACAATACTTAGGAAATATGACGACAGCTAAGTGAAACGAGGCTACAACCAACTCCAATCGAGGAACTCAAGTGATGAGCAAATAGAAAATAATGTGCATATTATTTATGGCGTTCTGTATTTTTACCAAATAAAGAATTCTCTCCTGTTAAGCAGTTGTTTCAATGTCATAAGCAATTCAGAATAATCATGATTAAGAACAGTATTATTATTATTATTAGCTTCGCTACTTCTGCAGTTATATTATCATTTTTGTAATGCCCGTCAATTTGATCAGTTTGTCTCAATACTGCTAACATTTACTGATTACGTCATGATGTCACTTCATATACAGAATAACTTTACTTATTTTACTAAATAACATTCGTTAAACTACATCTCATTCGGGGAAAATGTAAAACATATGAGACAAAATATATGTTTAATTTACTTAATAAGATTCGCTACGCATACGCATGCGTATATATCCAAAGCATTAATAAACCCAGTTCCTTTCGAAAGTTATTAAGTATTTTCTGTATATATAAAGCACAATAATGCTACATTATATAGATTTAGTCTTTAAAGTACAACATTCCATGCTGATAAGAAAAGATCAGACTGCTGTCGACTGACATTACTGAGGTTTAAGCAAACAAAGTACTGCGAGTATCTACCATCATCTACTGATTAGTGTGCAATCAGCTCTTAACATCACACTGATTTCCTCGATCAAATATATTATGTACTTATTAGGAAATGGCAACTTACCTGTGGTGGTAACTGACTGAAAGCACGTAAATTTGGATGCGTCCTTACGAACTTCATCAACATGTGCACCAAACGAATAACCTTGTTCAATTAAATCCAAAGCCCAGGAATCATGACAATGTTCAGCAAAACGTTCAATTAGACTATTTAAGTGCTACTGGAAGACGAATCTAGAAGTATTCAAATAATCACAAATTAATTAACAAAAACAAAATATAATAATATAAATAAGTAATTCATCTCAAGGAGAATAATGTGGTAATTCTTAATACAATATATATGGATAAGAATGATGACTTCCATGATGACGACAAAAGCTTCAAAATTAAGTCAACCAGCCTAAATAACGATAATGATAATTCTGTAATAATAAAGTGCCACAACAATAAACATTTTTAGTGACTGTGAAACATTGTTAAATACTTGCAGACAAACAGATTACGTACCTTACGATTAAAAATGTTAATAATAAAGTAAAAATGTAGCATTAATATGCTACATTAGTCTAGCGAAATCACTAAAATATTAATCAGAAAAATACCTTACACAAACTTAAGTTTAGCTACATAAAACTATACTTAGTAGCTGGTATATAGATACAGATACATATGTTTAGGCGATTTGGTATGAATGTATTTGCTCACTCGTTCCTATGGAGCTAAGTATATTAGTAATTCATCGATGAACATCTCTCAACTCTAAAAAGAGATGCTAGTGTGATTTCCATAACTGGACAAACCAAAAGTATAAAAACATCTATACTGTAGTATGAAACTGATCATGACTCATTTGTCAAGATTTGAATATTCGATAAGCCTGATTCACTTATGCATAAATTATTTCATAAAATACGGACTATTTAAAGTCCTTTTATGAGGTCAAACCGAAGTGTATGAAATGTATGCGCATACACCTAAACTGTATTCCATAACTGTTGACGAAAAGTAATATGAAGCTAGACTTGAGTGCATAATATTTTCCTCTACATCTTTTTTATCTATTACTGTTGTTTACTATTTACTTTTTCTTTTGTCTTTAAGTTACGTGTAATTTTATGTCTAGTTTCTTTACATTAAAATATGTTACATCAACATACTCTAACATTCATTCATGAGACTAGTATTAACCTGCTGACTATGTTCAGTTAATTCCTCTTCTCATGTAAAATGACAAACTAAGAAAATCACACAGAAAGCTTGCTGACCTGTAGTCTCAAGTGTGTTCCGTAATTTTTAGTAAGTCATGATGGAACAATAATCTACGAATAATCTATGCTACTCATCATTATGATTTCCTTTCATTATGTGAATAAACATATTATGCATTAGTTACCTATCATAAATACTTAAAGTACTTAATTCATGTGACACTGAACAATTTTCATCATACTTTCTGAGAATTATCATATAATGATGATTTCAAATTAAGTTATTTCCACGCTCAGTTAATTTGTAGAACGAACATAACAATATCTAGCTAGCTTGATTAATTATGTTCAAATTACTCGAAATAGACTATATGTTACAGTCATCTATCTAATTAAGTATTTTATCAGTGATTACTACATTAACAAACAAAACTAAACCATTACAGTTATTTATAAAATTACAAGTAATTAGACCAAGTCTACTGTAGTGCTTGTCGTTCAGATTAATGAATTTTCCGTAATTTCATTAAACAGAAATAAGATTGTGATACCTCCTAAAATTTAGCTACAGTATGTGGATGACATATATATTACTACAAAACAAAATCAGTTAGAAGGGTTACTCGGAAAAATTAACAGTGTCTCATACAATTAATTTCACAATGCAGACAAAATTGTTTGAATGTAAACAAGCATTTGTTGACTGCTTGATTGAGAGATACGTCAATAACGTAAAAGTCAGTATCTTTTGTAAATCAACACATTCTGGTAGGTATCTAAATTGCGACTCAGCCTATTCAATTGGAACGAAAGCTACAATAATTAGGAATTTGTTGAATGTATGTGAAATTATCATAGATTAAGCAGATAGAAATTTTGAATTGAAATGAATGATGTTTTCATATAGTATAAATAACTACCCTACAGTATATCTGAAGAAGTTAGTAAGACAAAAAGGAAACAATAAATCTGAGTGTATATGAAGGGAGTTGATTAATACTGTTGTCACCCCATACCATAAAAAAGCACCGGAAGAAATACGAGGAAATTTAAATAAACATTATATGAAAGTTTATTTTCGAGCCAGTAACAATATTAGTTCTTAACTAGTTAAGGTCAGAGACGTTGCTAGTAAAGAGAATCAACAAAAAACTGTGTTTACAAAATCAATTGTAATGATTGTAATACTGCATATGTTGGTAACACGTCTAGTCAGTTAAACGTAAGGACAAAGAAGTATAAACAATGTCTGAAAAATGTTTCCAAATGTTGGGAAGAGTTATAGAGACTTTAAAATAGATTAGGAATAGCTTTACAATCACTGGAGAAAGGATATTAGATTAATTTTGGCGGCGCCAGAATTTGCAAAAAGTTCTCTATGCGTACAAAGAAAGGTTAACATCCGAAACACTTTATATATGGGTATGTATAGATAACGCTAACAGAAAGGATGGATTACAGTTAGCTGAACCATGGCTACTGTTAATTAACAAATTAAAATGTTAGTCTGTACAACCAATCAACGAAATAATTATCAACATAGACATTAAATTAACAACAGATGTTCAAACATTTTCGCCAATTTTTCGTAGTACACTTATCTCCAGTTACTTTTGTTTCATTTAAGATTGTCCAACGAATGACAATCATATTTGTCGGCATATTTGCTTCAGTTATACTTTTAATTGTTTTAATTGTCCACCTACCTAGCTTGAAGCTTAATCTTGTCTTTACAAAATGGATACTCACAGACACGTACAAACATATTAAGATTTAATCAAATATACAAATCGTATTTGAGCTTTACAACGTTTTACGATACAAACGTTCTCCTATGGAAACATAGATGGACAAGTGTTTAGTTGTTTGACTATATACTTACATCTTTGATATTTTTGATTTTATTTCTCCCTGAAGAAGTTCGGACTACTTTGTCGGGTGAAATGTCGGGATTTATTATTCATATTTCAATCAAGAGTTTTAAAACATAATCTACTTCTAATTAATTTTATTTCATTGGTCAACTGTTAGAGTATTATTTATTTGACAAATAGACAGCCAAACCAATCAGAAGAACTAGGTTTCAAAAGGCAAAAAGTTTAAATTCAACCATTACCTTCTAGTTCTATTTCAAGTTGATGATACATCTACATAATAAGTAGAGTAATCTAAACGGAATACAAACCTGGACAAATGTTTGGTCACAGTTTATATTATGTATTAAGGGATAATATTTATTTTCTTTTGTTATTATTCCATAGAAACATCACGGACACTAGTATCCGTCTACGCACCTCTAGCCTCGGGATAATGATCCGTGTTATTCACATGCTAACGATATTTGAGCTGGATCACGAAGTGTACTGTAATTTATGCAAGGACTAGAGGGTTCGCAATTACTAAATTATATGTGTCAAGTATGACTAAAATAATTACGTCATCGTCATACATATATGGAAAACATTATATTTCATAATAAGACAGTAACTCATATATTATTAACCTTGTTGACCTCTAATCATTTTCTTAGCATTATTTTAGGACTCATTTAACTTCACTCCCAATTGCAATTTGATATTCAGATTTATTCACAATCACTGTAATTGTTGACTACTTTCAGTGATAAAATTAGGTTTTATTATAAATTAATAGAAAACTTAGTTTAGCAAATAATTTTTACCTCGGGAGGGGGGGATGTATGAAGTGTACTTGCTTGTAAGTGGTAAATCAATTACTATAGCAATAATAAACCCGTGTCTATTTCAGTTTTTCGAACAAGTGCTGGTACTATTGACTGTCAATTCAACTACGTTAGCATTTTTTAAAATAAATTTACCGCAATTTCAGTGGCCTAAATTTTACAATTTACAATTACATTTGACACTACACACTACGGTGATTGTTTATCTTCATTCTATCTTTTATTGAACTATTCTGCTAATGTCATACCTTGAACTCATCTTTTTTCGGAATTAATTACGATTGAAATAATGTTCCCTATTTATTATATAGGTACACTTTTTCCTTACTAACTGTTGTAAGACATTTTTTTGTTAGGTAAAATAAACATCACTTTTTAGACATCTAATCTGATTTAACAAGGTTCAGCTGATCCCTAAATAATCAGATCTCAGTAATGAACATTTTACTGCCAAGAAAATTCACTACCTATGACAAATTAATTTACACTTGAATAAATCATTAAATTTACAAAACTTAGTAAATTCGATATGTTGTGTACTTAGTATCAACCCAATCGTATAAGTTTATGAAAAGGGAATCAATAGAATGAAAAATATTTTCTTTCCTGAGGCACTTTCTGAATTCATAAGTATCATATATTTTAATCTTTCTTTTCTTTCCTATTATGATAGTCTTGACTGTTTTTATTCACGTTTCTTAATGTGTCGCAATAATGTTTCTTATTCTTTACCTGATAATATATTACCTAAGTGAATACTACAAATTTCGTATGAGATTCATTTTCACCGAAAATTTCAATTTACTCTCTAACTGAATACAGTTGTTTTTTATTAGGCATTTCGAGCAGTGCTTCATTATGGTTAACTTCAAATGTTTAAAATGAAATTAGAAATTTATTGCATCACTCATCCGCAAAATACATCGATAAATAATTGAAATTGCTGAATTCAGAAAATTTAGTGAACGCTGAAAACATCGTGGATAACCTCAGTTTAAGTTATTGGGAATAATAGACACTATTCAAACATTTGTCTTTTCTTTAATATTCAGTATACCAAATTAGTGAATTGCTTCTATTTTAACACAAGGCTGACCAGGGTCATCCTCTATTAGTAGTGTTTAGGTGAAATCAACCAATAAGCAATGGTCTTCGCTTTAAATACTAATTAATTGTATCCATTGTGCTAACTTTAAATAATTTCAAGCAACCGGTGATGAGTAATATCTATCCAGTAAGCGATAACAAGTATAACTCAGCAGAAACATATACTGTTTATGTTCCGAATCCACTGAAAACATCTCCCATGCAAACGGAATACATTTAATCAACAATTTTCGATTGCAAGAAATATTAATTACATTAATACCAAATGCATGTACAAAATGTCATCATAAATTTTAACGAAAGTTATAAAGCTTTTTACTTGTGATGTATCTATAGGTTGAGGTCGAAATACGTCATGATGAATAAGCTCCTCCGGTGAATCATTTGTTTCTTGTCTTGGAGCGCCAGGAACAAGCAAGGTATCTGCAAATAAATAAGAAGTTAATATGCTCTGAGATATTTGCCAACGAATCATATATTAAATAATCAAACAAGTCATGCAAATCCGAATTCTTTTAAAGCCAGACTAGGTAAACAAGTATCAAATAGAAAGGTTGAAATATATTTCAAACCACTATTGTTATTGGGTGTTATTGTGATTGACAAATTCAAAGTTCTATATAATGAATTGTTCTGAGTGAGAGAACTATTAGAAACTAAGAAGTACTGAAGTGACAACAATTTTGTCCAACCATGAGGCTGCTTAGGAATGTTCATCAACGACCCCATCAGGCGATCGACTCTAAAGTCTTTAGGCCTTGCAGTGAAAGTTTGATACTTAGATAACTGAACCGGTTTACATCCCCTCCTAGTTCTCAATAGTTGTATAACCGAAGTGAATTCTCTAATTGAAACTGATTTAAATAAGCTAAACAACATTTACAAGAACATTTGAAATGCTAGGTAATCTTTGAAAGAAGGACCCCTCATTCTATTGGGTTATTACTAAAAATGAAAATGTTCAATATGTTCAATATTTTGACATATATTTCATTCAAAATTTATGCATATTGCACATACCACTTGCGTATAATCAGGTTAAGTATATAAAATGTTATGTTGTGGTCATTAATTATATCGGGCGATTGAAGAAGAGTAACCAACTTTGTGAACTGTTTTTCAGAAGACTATTTCATTTATTTCTTAATAACGAGGCGCACTCTGTACTCACCCTGATTTGTCCTATCGAGATAACCGTTCTCTACATACTTTAATTGGCCGCGTATTTTCAAGATATACCTAATTCTTTATCCTAATGTTGTCTTACACTTAAAATATAAATTATGAACTTTGTACACTTGATGTATTGTCGTCTTTAATAATAAACGTACAGCTTTTTCATTCTTCCAGGTTAGCATTCCATTCAACTAGATAATCTCGACAATATCGTACTTTCATTAAGGAAGACTTACAATTATGTGTGTTAATATGCATTGAGTTCATTTGTGTTTTATGAGTAATAATTGATATTGTTAATCTGAAATTTTATTACATTTAACTTGTTTCTCAAAACTAAATCATTTTTATCATACTGATGAAACACTTTGATATGCTTTCCAGGTTCGACTCAGTCACAACCAGACATTCAAGACTGCAGACTATAGTCTAGTTCCAAATAATTATGCTGACATGTCATTCATGTGTTTAGATCGCCCTGACTAACCTAGACAGGATCACACGGTCAGTAGATAATTCACTTGCATTGCAACATGAAACATTGTAACAATATGTAAACTATGTAGCTTTACGTGGTGAATTACCTCCATTTATTCATTTGAAGCCTAAGCCTTCTTTACTTGCTTCGACTGTTTCAGCTGAGATCAGTGTACATTAATTTTTAAACTCATATACAAATGTATACTCTCAATGAACTACAATAAACTTACTCATTTGACTAGTAAATACTGACTGACCAGTACTTTGGCCTAAACTATCATTTTGTTGGTCCACTTGCATTTAACTGGCTAATTGAATAATCCGGTGGTAAAGCACATGCTATTGAGCATAGACATGGTAATGCATAAGAGAATAATTCCGGTTCATAAGGTTGCCGTGATAACTTTTCAAAAATCAATATGAATAAATGTGCAGTGATACTACGTTCCTCTTCTGAAGCTGACGATTCACCGTCACCACCACTACGACCTCCTGCGTTATCATATCCAGCTGAACCATTAGAACTACCGGTGCCAATACTACCTCCACTGATGATATTTCCAGAATCATCGTCAGCAGATGCTGCACTATTTCCTGTCGCGCCTTGTGTACTACCTGTCCAACCATCTGAACTATAATACGTTCCACAACGTTGATAAAACTCTGTCAACACTCGAAGTGATACAACGGACTAAAAGATTTCAGTAGTAAAGGGAACAAAATGGAGTAGAGTAGTACTTAATAAAGGAATGAGTGCATTAGTTGATTACGGAATAGGAACTGAAGCTGTGTTTGTCTGTACTTCAGAACAATTCAGATTCTATCAATCAAGTTTCTATATAGTCCCCACACTAAATAACTGAACTGACGTTTAGCGATTGTAAAGTTGTGAGTAGGAAACCCTTTTTGAACCCGAACTCGTTTTAGCTGACATCGCCTATTATAGCCTATTTGCAATTTTTGCGACAACTGATGCTCTTTACGAGATTTGGGCTCGAGTAGAGCAACTTCATAGTCCAAGGCGTTACCAGTAAACTCTCTGTCCCCCGGTCAAATTCCATTAGAAATGAGATTTTTAAATTGAGCAGCAACCAGTTTTATGCTTGCTTAGTCTACAATGTTGACTGAACTCTACAGGTTAAGTTGAATTCGCACATGAAACTTAAGTCCAAATTTTCTTGCTGACTACATATGAACCAATTTAAAATCGAAAAGGATAAGTACTTATAATTTAAATGAGTTTAAATAGTATTGAATAAGCAAGGCAAACTGAAATTGAAGGAATATGAAGAAACTTCATTGGATGACAACCTGAGATTTTTCTCTAGAAGAATAATTCCAACCTAGCTATTGATCGAGTATGTAGTGTCAACAAAATAAATAACATAATTTCTCTTTCAACTAAAAGAATGATTTCTATGATTCAGTGCATAAAACTACAACTTATGACCACTATTTAGTTGTTTGAATATAATATCGGTAAAATGATAGGCATTTTCATAAACATTTACTAAGATGAATCTGATAAATTGCATATACATACTGTGGAGATAACAATGAGCTAGTAGAACAAAGAACAAAATATACAACCAGTCAGTCCTTTTTCATACAATATAATAGACTGGTTACATATGAACTAAATATAGTGAAATTATGCATTACGTTATTCAAATAATAATAAACAAAAGTTATAATAACGTCAATTGTAAAGTGTTAGCTTACTTCCTTCGATAGTGTACGTAAATCCGAGACCATTTTCTTTAATAAAGCAAACATCATCGGTGGCCTAATTTGTTGCATTAAAGCAACTAGGAAGTCACAAACGACTTCACGTTGATGATTAGTAATTGATCGACATTTGGACAAACGATAAACTGTTTGTAATGTTGCTTCAAATAATCCGCCAGCCGTACCTTCTTCACCAAGATATTGTGTATGACGTGTGAGTAATGGTAAAACACTATTACATAAATAACGATTTAATGCTAAAGCCATATCACTGTCGGGAACAACAGCCTAAATAAATGGTAAAAAAAAAACAAAATATATACAAAGAACGTTTAAGTTAAATAGTGACTGGCAAGTGGAATCTAGGAAGTGTTTCGTTCTATTTGGGAATCGTCGGCTGACCAGTTTTAGTCCATTACTAATCAACAGGAAGATACAAACTCATCCTAATTGTACACAGAGAATGTAAAATAGTGCTCATAACACATCCGAACTACAACGTGAGACTTATTCTTCAAATAAATAATCAATTAATGAAATCGTATTATCTTTCGTAAATGCAAAGCCATGAGACATGGTTGCTAAAAAAAGAATACTTAGTCGAGCTTCCAGTCTCAGGTAAGAAAAGCTTATCAGCAGACAAATATTTTGACAGGTATTAACTAAGACAATCAGAGGATCTCTTTCAAATGCTTGACAAAGTAGTTCAACTAATTGTTCGTGATCATGAAGAATGTTTTGTGATTTACAGGTACATCTGCATGTTTGGATGAAAATATCCTATTTATAAAGCCATTATAATAATTCGGTTGATTATGTTCGTATTCATAATAATGAGCAAAGAAAGATAGAAATGTGCACACATGTAATAAATAATTTGTTTGAGAGTTTGTGGTTATCACCTAGTAGAAGATTGCTTATATATATATATATATATATATATATATATATATATATCCAAAATGAAATAACATTTTACACTGTCAGATCAATGATTTTTAAGTCATTCCAGTCAACTGTAATTTGAAAAGGATGGTAATTGCACAGTTTGGAGGTACACAAATTTTCTAGTTAAGTTTATTTAATTAATTAAAGTAATTTGATTAGCAACAGGAAAAAGATTGTTATTATCATGGCATAATATTTAGCATCAGTAAATATAACTTACGGAATCAAGTAATGTGGCTGCTCGTAAATCTGGCAGAAAACCATTTTCTAATAATCTTAAAAATGTTGCAGCATCTGATATTCCATAAACACGTTCCAAAAATAAAACTACTGATGCTTTATGCTCTGGGAGCAGACCAGGTGGCATACCAGCTTTATCTACCCATTCATCTTCTCCGTCTTCGTTAGTCTATATGAAAACAAGAGGTTGGAAAGAATAAACACCAAAAACCGTACATCGGAATTTATACATTCATATTTTTACAAAAGCAATAACTGAAAACAAACGAAAGAGATGGTACAATACAAAAGGAATTATAAGTTTATACACTACGTCAAGTATAAAAATGGATTATAGTTTAGTAAGATAAATCTTGCCGTCACAATGCCTGTTGTAATGAAAACATTATCAACAAAGTATATGAGAACTTCTGATAGCAGACATAAAAGCGCCGTAAATACTGCGTATCAGCAATCAAGTCATACGGCGATTCTTAACTTTTGTAATTTATACCAAGAAATATCTTCAGCTAGACAATCAATGAAAACCAAGAAGTAGTGAACAGCTATTCCGCCCTAATATGTGAGTCCTTAACAGAAGATTTCTTTAACGTTAGAAACAAAGTTTACTAAATGCTGATTCAGTGAATTAGAAGTCAAGAGCTAAACTGGGAGCCTAGAAGTTAGATAAGTTCTCAGTT
Source organism: Schistosoma japonicum (assembly GCA_025215515.1). Lineage (NCBI taxonomy): Eukaryota > Metazoa > Platyhelminthes > Trematoda > Strigeidida > Schistosomatidae > Schistosoma > Schistosoma japonicum. The sequence continues at coordinate 16,584,837 of CM046061.1, read as the reverse complement.
AATGCAACTAATAATAGAATATTAAATTCTATTCAAAAAGTGTTAAAATCAACTTGTTTCGTCACATGAAATTTAACTGACTTCATCTATATCTTAATATCGAAGTTTGGTAATGAGATATATATTCGATTGTTGTATATTGGTTTTGAAATTATTACGGCCTTCTACCACAGTTAATAATAATAGGATTTGTGCACGGATCTAATCCGAATAAACATTCTGACATTAGTACACATTTTATGTTGAAGGAATTGACTAATTAGAAAGCAGTTTACACAGAAAACATATCCTTACACCATCGAGTTAGCATCACGTTATCAGCGTCAGTACGTTCAAAATAAAATATTGTCTGAAGTAAATAATAACCATACGATTACTATTGACGTTCTAGTGGGAATAATAATTTAGAGAGCTAATCCAATTTTGTATTGGAAACTAAACAGCCAGTGACAGTGAATGGGATCATATCACAAAGTGACAAAAATCAAAACGGGCCAAACTGACAAGAATCATTATTATGGAGTTTTAATCTATAATCAAATAAGAATTAGTTTCTCATCGCTTTACAATGTCTGTCTGTAGTACAATTAGAAACCGCTGAAACAGAACAATATAAATACCGACTAAGTAAACAGATATCGTCAAGTTTTTTGGAAGTCAGTGAGCTACGCCATATATGTGCAACTAGTAAATAACTTATATGGGTTCAAATACCCTAACTGATATATAATTTCTTGTCGCTATGACTATCCTCGAAGTGCAGATACATTACGGCTAACAGAAAATTTGAATTGAGGATAGATATTCTACCAACTATGTTCACATATGTGACCAAGTTACATGAAAACTTTGGTAAGTTACATGATGTAAGATACAAGAATATTTTATAATAAATCAAAATAGCCAACATACACAAACTTACTTGCACTTCTAATTTTGGTGGAGGTAATATAAATCTCAGTGATAAAACTCCCTCTAAATCAGCCATACTCACAAGTGATTGCAAAATGGATCTAGCACGTAATGATTCACTTTTAACAGTTTCCATGTCTGGTGCACAATATCCCAATAGATTAACCAAAATTGAATGAAATGTCAATATAGCAGCACCCAAATCAATGTAATCAGGATCATCTTCAGGCTATAAAATTAAGGTGAGTTAGGGGGGGCGGGGTAAAGAAGGAATAAATAAACTAGGCTATATACTGGCGTTTGAGAATAATTTTTACTTTTACTTAAATATTTAATGCAGAATAAGTTTTCTAAATCTGGATTAGCCTACAGAGGTACCTGTAGACAATATAGAACAATATGAAATAACTAATGTCATTCACAAATAAGTTATTCATGCTAAAGAAATCAGAGTAGATCTTTACATTAAGAATATTTCAAATATGGTCTAAGTAATGATATATTTGCAAGACCACAGTAACAATGGTTTGAACAATTCATTTATCATTGATGAATCAAATTAGCTAAATAGCTCATAAAAGGATGAGTTTATTTTGAAAATATTAACAGACCACTGGTATTATTTTCATGGTCATTTATATGGACACTAGATTTTCTCAGAAATCATCATGAGTTAAATTTCACAGAAACAGAATCAAACATCAATAAACCACAGAATTTATAATAACGGTTAATCAGGATCGATCCTTCTATTAAATGATATATACTATATAATCTTTATGATGATTAGTTTACGCATGTTCTAAGTGCAAACTTGATGCACTCAGATTTGAGTCACACTTTAACTGCATGTGAGCTAAGTAACCAGTTTACCTAAACAAAACTAGGTAGATTCGGACCGGCTACCTACCAACTGAAAGCCAAGTGCATTAACCAATAAATTACCACTCCGTTTTTTAAGGAGTATAAATTTGACCCAACTACTTTAAAATAAGCAACTAAGGTCTTTTCACTCACTGGTAATGATTCGAAATTATAGGGCAATGGTGTAAATAAGTTAGCATCTTCATAATCCATTAGGACAGTACGCCAACCCAGATCCTCTTCTTCTGGATTCAAACCGGCTGCTTCAGCTTCTTGAGCCATTTTCACTAATTTAATTTGAGCTGACATTACCAGCCCTTCTTTCATTGCTTTCAAAAGACCACCACCAGCTAAGTTTAACTGACAATCAGATTCATTAAATACTTGTCCATTTGACTCTCTTACAGCATTAAGCCCATCTGGACCCCCTGGTGGCACTTCTAAACCGTCTGTTCCAGTATTTCCAGTAGAATGCTTCATAACTTTTGATCCTCCACGTAATGCTGGACCTAAACACTTCTGGTCGACGAATCAGTAGACGCACAACTAGATTTGCATTTTCTTCAACTGTTTCACCTAAAATGAATAGTTTTAGTGTACTGATATATATTTAAATTAAAATATATCAAATCAGGGTATATATATGACATAAATTGACACCTGACAAACCGGTTCAAGTCTCAATGACATTCAGGCAAGTAATTTAAAGCAATACATATATTTCAATTGTGTTATTGATTAAAAGAAGATACTAAGAGTTATGGGCATTTTCATTTTGTAAGCATAATGAAATGCTGACATTCTTTGATAAAGATATCTCTTCAACTTATAGATATTGATTTAAGACACCTCTTCGATCCACTGTTCTGCAATATAAATAAAGGATAGCAGGAACAACATGAAACTATGGAGTTCTTTCAGTAGTATTTTCAAGTCTCAGACAATATCATTCAGTTGGCAAGCGATTAAGACAACAACATGATTCTTTCTAGTGATTCATTTGTTGCTTGTTAGTACTTTCATTCCCTTCAAAATCTTAATAGTCAAAAAGTGAAGCATGTACTGATGACTGAATAATTCACAAAATGTGTTTCTAAATAATGAAGTAACTTTTTCCATGTACTCTTGTCAATATAATTGACTTTTGAGAGCTAACGAGATTAGATCTAGTCTGTCAACTAGTCACAAGGAAGTAGTGATCATCATAACATCATCTTTATCTAGAAGCGATAAAGTATTTTTATATGACTTTGCAGTAATTCTAACTAATATAAATGGTTCTACATTTGGTTCCCTATAATTCGTAATTAAAACAGCAGAAATGTTGATATGTAATACTAACACTGTTGCAAAACTTGTGCTTGTATTGCTCAATATCACAGTCAGAAACATGAAGTATACTATCAGGGCTACAAATCGGTCTTTCAGAAGCTATCTGAAATGTATACCAGGATGAGTAACTCTATATTAACACAAATGCTTCAGATTACAGTTCGAATGTTAAAAATGTCATCTAATGAATCTTATTTTCTAGGCCAATGAGAGAAAAACAAACGATTAACAAATTAATCAAAAACACGAATCAAGCCGCATAACTCTGAAGTTTTTCAATTTGATCCTTTCAAATTGTGTCAGCTTACTTAATTTAATGAAAAGATTCGTAAACAACAGAGAATAATGCATCAGTAAACGACATATTTCTTACCATTAACCCAAACAGTGAAACGTAAGAAATCAAGAAAACGTTCTCCTTCTACTGGGTCCCATCCAATATCTGGATAACCTTTAGCTAGTAATTCAGCATTTGATTGAACACCACAACGTGATAAGTAGATGGCAACCTAAAATTCAAATAATTCAGTGGCAAAATATTAGTTAACAGAATGCATATTTTTATAATGGAAAATTACACAATGGAATTGCTAAGACAGCGTGAATTATCTAATATGATCAAATAACAATTATATTTGGACATTTATACATGTCTCAAGCAGAACTGAAAGAAATAACATTGGATTTTATTGAAACACTATCCTTTAAAGGTTCTATTTATAGTTTATTTTGAAAACTACCAAGATATTACTATAAATACTTCTGTAGATACTTAATGAATAAAAACTTGGATAATGAAGAAAAATAGACGTTAGTTAAATTGTTTCAATAATATTTCCAAAATAAAGGGTTAACAACATGAAAATAATTAAATTCCAATTACAACAACCATACATCATTTTAACAATTTGCGTTTCCTAGCTGTTGACATACAATATGCATTCTTAATGGATCAATTATTAGTGTCTTTTAATTACTAGATTTTGGTATATCTGAATTAGGACGTGAGTTTCTTCTTGTTTGAGACCTCATTGGTAAAATGTACCAACATTCGTGAAATGGTTCTTAAATAAAAGGTTCTAAATAGGAAGATGCTTGAATTCAGAACTCTGTTATAAGAAACAAACCGAATATACATTTTCTTTGGTCATGCGTAATATTATCATACCTTTTCTAATTGTTTCTCACGTAAAGCCAAAGCTAATTCATTGTTATCCATCAGTGAAGAGTAGGCTACATCCAATGGACATGTACCACGAAGACTTGGACGAGCTGTAAATTAAAAAGAATTATCATAATGGTTGTTACTTCAAAATTACATAAGCAGATAGATTTTCTGCATCACCTAAGAAATATTTATAGAGAATCTGTCACTAAAATCTTGTTCTGTGAGGGAAATTTGATATATTAATGAACGCTAAATATGATGTTTATATATGATAAAATTAGTTCATGGCGAAAATTAAAATTAAATGACCAATGCTTCCTTATATTAAATGGTTGTCTAAGGCCATATCAATTTGCGATACCGAATTCAATAATCTTCACAACACCCTATTCAAGTCAGATATCACAGTACAATAAATCTGTGGTTTATAATCTTCAAATAGTTCACGAAACTAATGTCATGGATTTTAATCTTGCGATAGAAATAGTTTTCTTTATTGACTGAAGCAGTAAACATCTTAAGCAGAAGTTACTGACATTACAAGAATTACTTTTATTCTACGATTAAGTAACTAACGTACGCGCATAATTTGGAATATCCAACAAAATTAATGAATGAGAACTCAACGATAAAAATTGATGAGGTATTTGGAAACTGTTATTAGATGTAGTGAATTAAATTGTAACGTTAATTTTACTTTATTAGTATCTAAAAATAACGAATGTGTGAAGTATGAAACAGGATAGGAGGATATTTTCATTTGTCCGGTAGACTAAAGCATTTTAGAATATAATCATAGATAAGATTTACAATGAAGAAGTAATTAATCATGGACTGTCGTTTTACTTTGACAATCACGAACAACAAGGAAGTAATGTTGACTTATTTTTTCTTAATTTGAGACTTTTATTAGCGCTTATTACATAATATGACTAAATAGTTGTCCAGTGACTTTTGGTTTCCACTGAGTGGATAAACGAAACTTTAGTCAACAATGCAAACCTAAACAGTTTAACTTTCTAGAAAACTGTACTACACTGAACTATGCATCAACAATAATAGTGAAAACAAACTATATAGTACTATAATGTCTGAAATCTTCCTGGTGACTAACTTTAAATTAGACTATTTTAAATCGTTGACATTATGCAGCAGAAGAAACACTGAGAAACTGACTAGGCAACAATTAATCATACTTAATCTTACATTACCAGATTCCATAGTAGCAATCTCATTCAAGCGGTTAAGTTGCTTTCTATCACCCACGTTCCCCATCTAACAAGAACTTTGTTACATTAGTTTATTCCTATGAGCTAATGTCTTTAGTTTAAAACAGTTGTAATTGTTAAACTCCGGCGAACAAGATAGGACAAATAACCAAAGAAATACAAATTCGTTTACAAACAAATAATCATGTTAAAGCCAAAAAAGATTATCGATAAGTGCATTATTTATATTCATTTTTCAACTATAGGTAAATTAATAATTGAATGCACCAAACACATTTGTTTGCAATAATTTGATCGCAGAAAATACCTATCATTCATCCATGCGTAGTGTAGCTAGTGTTTCAGTTATAATGCATACATTAGTGATGTTTTGTAAATGATGAAGAGATGAAAAGGCAAGAAATACACACAAACAGACAGTCAAACCAAGTTCGACAAAAGGAAAGCAAAAATCCTAGTCGCGAGCACATACAGGTGTACGATTCGGAATTAAAATTTGATAAATTCTACATCAGAAACTTGAAAATTATAATACAACAGAAAACAATGTGCAAAACAAGTATTCATTATTTACCAAGTAGCATTGATGAATTTTCCAGCATATAACTAAGATGTTCAAACATAGCTTTTTGGTTATCCCTTGATGTACGACAAAAGTAGCATAGAAAACGACAACATTGAACAACCATTTCAGTTGGTCCAGTTGAACCACGTTGCTGGTGTGATTGCTGTTGTTGTTGTTGGTGGTAGTGAATTGAATGACCTGAATTCGAACCCAAGCCTGAAATTATAATTAGATAATAAAAGGGAGCACTATGGTGAACATAAGATTATAAATTATTAAGGGTCTTAAAATAAGTGATCTCTATTACTCATGTTCACACCCTGCGCAGAGTAACTTGATCTCACGCTTTAGTGTATTTGAAGTTTAGGATCTAGAAAATACGCTTTGTCTTAATTGAGATTGGTCACATCGATACGCCTGCATTCATTATGATGTTGTTATTTTCATTGATACTGAAAACTAATGACTGTCGCTCCAAACATCAGTGTGATATCCACTGAGCAGTCACTCGGACGAGACCATAGCAAGTCAAAATCTAAGCACGTTAGATTGTTTGGGCATATCTGTTGCATTATTTTGTTTGCTATACCCCTGACAATAAAATCATCGCTGCTGCATTATTTTCTAAAATAATTAGTATACCAGGCAAATCCCTGACTCTGCCAAACAACCAATTAGAATAACAGAATTAGTAAGACGAGTAGTTGTGATTACTTTAATGACACTACATGATTAGAAAACTTAAATTATTGGATTAGTGTAGTATTGTATCTCTGTAGGGATGGTTGATTCTATTTACTCTGATTTATACATAACTCGATACTTTACAGCTCCCTCCACCCCCACAACCTTACCTTAGTTTATTATTCAGGTCGATGATTCGGTTAATTTATCAGGAAGCCAATTAGTCACTCGTACGCATGCATTATTGCAATATAAACCAATGATATACAAGATATAGAGAGACAAGATTTATTCATTGTATCACATGTCTAACACACGATATTGGCCAATCACATTTCTTCTTCCGGACATGTCACGTATAATCACAGTAATCAGATAACTAGGATAGTGAGTAATTTGAATAGTCAACTGATAGCTATTTTCAATTGGTAAGAAATCTAGTAATGATGGCCAGTAGTATTTATTTGTGACTGGGATTCCTAAAGATTCACTTTGAGCTGTAACACATTCCTTCCACCATTTAGTCAGCCATTCACAGTTAGCTCAAACATATTTTTAAAGAATTAACATCAATTTTTGCCATTCTAGGTTATTTAGACGTATCTAGAATAATTACCACTTATTTGACAATCTGTTTTATTTCTGATGTTTTGCTTTTAATATGATGGTACTGATTAGAAAAATATGTATTCAAAACTAGTCAACATTTAATACACTAAAGAAAGGAAACGAAAATTACAATTACATAATTGATAGCCCATAGTTCATTAGAATGTATAGTGACTCCAGCTGATGCGTCCATCGAAAGTTATGAGATATTGGACAGTTGTAGTTGAAAAAGAATAGATGATGCATAGTAAGTGTAAGTTAAATTACAATTAATTATTATGAAATGAACTAACCTTCTTCATGTAGAACGGGTAAAGAAGAGCCTGTAACACCAGTCACTGTAATATCAGTCGCTGCTTGGTTAGATGAGTGCAGTGCATCTTTAACAGTTGCACTTCCACTAGGTTGTTCAAACGTTGCTTTAGTTAATGTTTGTACCATTAATTGCATAACTGTTTCGTGTACAGCTAGACAACGTGTTAGGTCAGGATGTTGAAAGAATACTTTATTATTCATTAAATCCCTGAGTTATAGATAAAACAAGATGGGACGAATAAGAAGAAGAAGAAGAATAGGAGGAATTCATTTTGAAGTAACTAACATCTATGAAAGTTGGTATACATTAGCAGATACTAGTTATTTCATCAAATTATAAAGAGAATTCTGAGTATATAGGAGAGAGAAATATGCTTCAGTTATTCTCTAGATGGTATTCATCTCAGACCGATTTTAGTTGAGTATGGTACCATTAAAGTAAATGTGCAATGAATGGATACCATTGAGAGAATGCATTCATATCTGCAGAAGCAAGTCATTCATACATTAGTTTCCTTGTAAAATTAGTTATATTTCATTTGTTCTGTCGGGTAAGTTATTAGAGTGGCAAATTTTATAATCTCAATGATATGAAACCAACAATCTACAAAGAATGACATTGTAATTATTCACTTAGCACTGTGTATTAAAGTCTCAGTGAGATAAGTTTGGTCATGAATTAAATTATAAAATATGCTATAGTGCATATATCTTCATACTTGTTTGCTAACATTGCACACTAGAATTAGAAATAATCAAAGCAGTCTAAATAATAGTGTAAACATAGCAGCTGTTGGTATATTTTTTATTGTCTATCCTATGAAGAAACGAAAGATGGGTACGCTGGAATGCGTGTATGACGGATAAAATAGTTGTTGCAACTCAGCTAATTTAAAACTTAGATAATAGACACTGGCTATAAAAACATTTACGATATTTTATTTTGGGTAAATTCTAACTGAATATATGTTAAACAGAAGTTTGCTTAAGCAATGCACAACAAGATCAGTAAATTCTTCAATATAACTAAGTGTATTAAACAATAAAGCTGATATTATGAATATAAACACTAATGTACTACTGAAAAAAGGGAAAACGAATGAAAAAATAAAGAAGTTCAATAGTTTACCATAAACAATTCTTTAATAAAATTTCTTCATTTGATCCTAATTGAACACCAAGTAAACTTCTTACACGTCCAAGTGAACGTAACAGACGAGATACTTCATCTTGTGATGAGACACTGATGACGTAAGTTTTTTCAAGTGCATTTCTTAGCTAATATGCAAAATTTGTTAATGAATTTTGTCAAAATAAATAATAAAACAAGTCAAATTGTTTTAAGCATAAGGTAGAAATTTTAAAATTCAGAAAAATAATTGTTTCTTAAACTGTTAGTGACAACCACGTAAACAACATCTCAACTTAATATGTTGAGATAACCACAGTTTCTACTGAAATCATACTACCACTATTGAAGCACTTTAACAGTCATTGAATATTTCCAAACTTTCAGTACTTAGTCAATGACAACGGTTATACTAAACGATAAACAATAGTTTCCTATTATTTTACTCTCATCAGTTGTTAGATTCGTAATGATAACAATGGCATAATGTACGCTATGTATGCATGGTAATTACCGACTACCTAACATTTAACAAACATTTTAAGCATAACTGCATTATGTAGAAATATTGCAGCGAACGCTTGATGCATAGGTCACTGAATCGAAATCTCTCGACCAGTATTTCTCACATATTTTAATTTGTCAGGAAAACTACATACATATGGTATTAACTTTCATCAAATTCTTAAACCAGAATATTTAATATCACTTGCGTAGGTAATAACTTCAGAACAAAGATAATCAAATAACGTTACCTCTTCAATTGCATTATATTGACGGTGAAGTGCAGAAAACATTTCTCTAATCAGTTCTAAACTTTCAATGAAACCTTCGTTTGCCCATTTAACTATTGTATAAACGATTAGTCCATCCAATGAACCTGTACACGAAAGAATATATATTTGTACAGGCAGTGAATGTGGCTGATAAAAAAATTTATAGCAAGCAACGTCAAACGGAGACGGTGATTGCAAGTTTAAGGGTGAAAGGAGTAAGTAGATTAGTCAAATAACACCGGGTCACTACTTATTTGTTCCAGTTGTTCTAGCAATTTGTTGATATCCGTCAGCTATGAATATTATTCATTTCTTCGTAACATAGTATAACACATACTCATTGTCGTCGCGAACAGCAGCGTTTGGTTAGTTATATGATAATGATTGGATAGTACTTAGAGTATTTACAAAAGTGATGTAATAGCATTAAAAATAGTTATTAATCTGGAAATTCTGGTTATCTATTTGATTATTGTGTTTTGAATTTTATACGGCTTTAAACCATTTTGCTAAACGCATAAACTTAAACAATAGTTACCAACCAGCATACTTATTGAATGTTTTCAACAGAACATACTGCCAGCAATAATGAAGTTAGAAAAGCAGGACAATAAGAATAAAAATTGTAACAATTAGTTAGTATTATTGAAATTACCATAATATGATTAATAGGCAGACTTACGTTTGCCCGAACGATAGAATTGAGTGACAGATGTATGTTCATTTTTCTCATTCACTTCGACGGTTGAATCATTGCCTGATGGCTTACGTATAATCATATTCCATAAAAATTTTAAAATCCATGGTGGAGTACCTGAACCTTCTTCTGGATGACCCATATCAGGTGGAACTAATGGAAGATGAGCTAAAGCCGCTTGTAATTCATCTGATGGGTAGGATGCACCAAATGATGCTAAACTAAGTGTATCAGATGGATGTGTTAATGTTGGTGCATGTAAGCGTAATTCATCAAATCTACTATCAGTAGATGAGTTAGAATCTGATTTATTTTCTAAGTTATTCTCACCATTTTCTGGTAACATCACACCCAATTTATCACAAAGTAGTTTATGAAAATGTCGAAGCATTTCCTACAGAATATAAGTGATAACACCGAATTATCAGTAATGATTATGCACATACAGTACTCAACAGAAAATAAACATTGAAAACTAATGGTTACCAGGTAGTGATTTTGTTCTAGTTTGGAGCATTTTAGCAATATGTACTACTCATGGTCCAATGTAGATATTGAACTCAAGATCGCAGTAAATCAAACATTTGGTAATACGATGTAGTTTAAGAGAGAAATGACTGACTTTTAGGATTGACTTAAAGATTATTTTTAAAATGAATAATTATTCATTTAGCATACTTTAAAATTAACCTATCTTTAAAAGGAATTTATTAGCTTACTCTTAGAAAGTCTGGCTTAAAGTTTTCACAACTTCAGAATTTTTACTACGTTAGTTTTATTCAAATTCAATTGGTAAAATAATAGTCATAAGTAAATTAGATATGAAGTCTATTTATTGTAAGCTGGTTGAAGATAGTTAAAAAAAACTTTGAATCTAGATTTCTTACTAGTTAACACTTAGGTGCCTGAAATCTTGAAGTAACTGTGTATTGCTTCATGACAAAATTTTTATACTTATGATGTCGATTGGTTAAGACTTGTGACAATACTTCAAATTAACTGACAGAACTTGATCATCAGAACCAGGAAAACATGGTACAGGTCACTTACAACTCACTAATACACTGAAGAAGTCCATTTACATAAAATTTATGGTTTTATTAATGATTATGATGTTAAATCCTAAAATGGATTAGTAAATTAACCAATAGAGTAATTTTCATAGTATAAATTAGTATACACAGTTCAGAAGATTCTGTTTGCAAGTAAAAATTTCTGGAAAAATCAACATATATAGAATTGATATTACCTTAACCTCCTCTGCGCATCTATTTGTTTCAACACCTTCTAATTCATCCTCATCATCTTCTTCTCCAGACCCTGGTTCATTACTAGGTGGTATAGTTGGTGCCTCTTGTAGACGACCGGTCGGTCCGCCAGAACCAGGCATCTGTAAAAGACTTTTCATCTGTATTGAAGCGGGACACCTGAATTCTCTCGTTCTTCTTGCTGCTACAGATGATGGAAGATTGGATTTCTTGATAGCCATATATCTGGCGTTTTGATCCTAAACAAAAAAGCACCAAAATAAATCATGTGAGAAATAATAAAATCACCAAATGAATACATGCATCATATAGCTTACTTTCTTATGGTTTATTATTGAAGTTATGTACTAGTGCACTTTACTCACATATTTTAGTTACAAACACTGAAAGGTGGTATCTGCCATAACGATGCATTAATTCAAGTTGCCATTAGTGCTTGATTTAACAAAGATAACCCATATTAATATTATATAACAGTTTTCACGAAGATAACCCTTTTGAATACAAATAACGAAATCATATATCACTATCTATGTACAATTTAATAAATATTGTACTGAAATTATTTCCGTTGATACAACTTAGTGATCACTTACAAAAACGCGCATACAATAACAAATTAAAACACTTGTAGTGCACGTTTCAGACTACTTTGAAGAAAATTTGATGTGAATTTCTTTAATTATTTGGAGTTATAATTAAGGGCTCTAATGTCAGATGGGTACTTAGATTAATTTAGTATTGTGTGAATTAGACTGATCACGCTAAAACCCAACAGAATTAAAAGTATGAAGTGATCGGTGGAAGTGGACATTACAATCATACAGTGTTTCATTCTTTTCAGTGATAACGATATCAGAGCTACTAACTTCACATGTTTTACCTTCAGTTGATAATAGACCTTACACTTTCAAGTTTAGATATCAACTTTCTAAAATCTTTCTAATCTTTGAAATTCCTTGTCACTCCTATTGAAAAATAGATAACAGAAGGTGGGGAGTCTGTGGGTTTATATATTACCAAGGGTTTTCTCTTCGCTTCTGAGAAGCTTGTTAAAATTGGTAGTAAACTCGTTAACTGTCAAACTAAGATTCGGAAAGTATAATCAATAGTCTATTAGACTTCCCTTGGTAGTTTTCTAACAGCAGTGTTTTTTCAAATTACTTGCAATGCCTTTCTTGACTTTCAAGGACATTTTCAAGGAATTATTGTGGGTTCCCAACAGTTCGTCTAGCACACAGCATAACAATCAATTAGTGTCACCGATGAATTACTGTTTCATTTCTTATTTATTTTATATTTTCACTGTCAAATGTATCACTACATTAGTATAAGTGTATATACGTTCTCTCAGTTCTTCATGATTAGCAAATATGCTAATTACTTACTTCTTGCAGTGCTTGTACAAATTTACTGGCAAATTTTACAACTTGTTCCACTCGATTTCGTAATTGCAAATCGCATAAATTATGTAACAAACGACATATTTCTAGTTTAACACTCTCTGGTAAGTGAAACTGTAGTAGACTTTCATATGTTGAATCACCTTAACACAAAAAGAAATATGAAGTGTGGATGTAGAGAACTAGGAAAATGAAAATTGTTCTAAAATATTATTGTCACTAAAACCTGGCAAAAGGGAGAGTAATGCAGTTCCCAAAAATATATGCGTCAAATGGCTGTAAGATATCAGCAATCACAAGAATAAAGTTACTGGTATTATTTAAATTCTGCAGATCAAGATGTGCAATTTACTTAAAATATCATGGTCCAATTTTCGCTAATATAAAACATTTATAGTCAATTAACAGGTAGCTGCTACCTTGACATAGCTGTCAGTCTGCCCTACCGTTATGACTCAATAGACCGTTAATGGTTGTCGTACTCGTTTCTTTGGGTTCTATAATGACGAGAAAGAAGATTAAAGAGTAACAGGACTAAAAGTAATAAACTTATAGTCTGAGGGTAAAATCGTGCAGCCAACTGTGCAGAAGTGTGACGCCAATAAGGTGTTTCCCCTCGACAATCACCAGTGCAGTGATGGTGTCATCTCACAGGGGAAGGACAGGGGTTATACAAGATTAGCCCTCAAAATACCCACCTCACCTAATCCATGAATTCCAGACTTTGATAGAAAAGTCTTTACAATTATAGAGGTAACACATAGAACATTACTCATAGAACGTTAGCGTCTGGCTAACCCCAAACAGCTGTTCCTTAGGGATTGCATTAATATAATAATACCTCTTCAGGTATCTTAAGATGAAGATTCATTCCACAATATAAGCAACAGAGAAATGATAACTACTCTCGTATTTCTAACAGCACTCGAGACTATCCTTTAACCCTTCAATGATTAAATAATCAAAGGGTTTTATTAGCGAGTCATGAAATCCGAGTGCTGTTGGAATTTACTCTGGGAATCAGTATAATATGGTACACAAGTTACCAGTTTATTAAGTGAAGTAGATTTCATAACTATTTAGTAAATAAGGAAAAACTTAATGAAGGAAAATAGTTTAAAACCGGTTGTGTTTTAATGAAATAGCCATGTAGTTTAAGTTCTTCAAAAGTTATTTTTATCATCGATTGATACAATCACGGTTTTAATGAACATTTTCATATGAATATATGATTCACGAACATCTGCATCTCCAGCAGGAGTTAAAGTCGAAGCTGTCTGTTTTCACTATAGCCATCTGGTCACTTGATTTAAAGGGTTAAATCCAAGCAACTTACATTTGCTAACTTCAATTACTATCGTACAATTCAAACTCTTCCTCTAATAACCTTAATAACTTCAATAGACGCGATTTTTCACGTAAAACTTATGAATATTCATCGAAAAACACATCACATCACATATTAAATATAAATACACTTACTAACCTCTTAAAGATAGTGATGTTTTAAATGATTCAGGATCCAGTATAGCCAAAAGAGTATGAATATCATTTTGATCAAGTGTACCCATTACGAGCAGACAATTGATTGTTTTTATTAGCGGTCTAAAAAAAATCAATGGGATAAAGCATTTTCTGTAAAATGAGTACTTTCAATCAATCACAATAAACAAGTTCAAAAACTTTACAGTGATGGATAATGTCTGAAAACCCAATCAATGGGTCACTTTTATTTTTTATAATATTTGGTATTCATAGTTTTAGCCACGACAATTTTCTTTATACATTGAGACTATTTTCAGTCAGGCTTTATGTTAATAAAGTCCTTACAAAGTATGCAAGTAACGTATACACTTATTGCTAAGTGAGGAATGACCTATATCATGTTCGATTAGTACTTAGTGTTGTCAAGATATATCGACAAAGTAGGCAATAGATCACTATATTAAGTAGAATAACATCACTATTTGACAGTCTGTTCAAACATCTGAGCCATCTGTTTGTGCAAATACTGCAAACAACCTACCTGTTTTAGGTTTGTTTAAAATGAATACCTATGAAAAATATCTGTATGTACTGACGCCTCATTATGAAAGGTATACATATTATTATGATGGTATATACGAGAAAACTTAAACGGAAAAACCTGAGGTATTGAAATGCTATATTGCTTGCATATTCTGTGAATATTACAAAGATAGATAGGTTGGGATCTGTGTATCTTGTATTTGATTGATAAAAATAGTTGTAACCGCTGACCTGGAAGACAGTTTTTGTGCCTCAATGGAGTATCGAATACTGACAATTAAATGCACTTAGAAAATGTTTCTTAAAATAATTCCACTCTGGATGTATATCATTAAGAAACTTGTTACATATTGCACATTGGGTTTCCTACCTTTACAAAATGTATAGTATTAAATAAAGCATTATTTATTTATTTATTTATTTATTTATTATTATTATTATTATTATTATCAAGGGTTAATTATATGTTTTCGAGATAACAACAATATGGATCATTAAACTTACAGTAATAAATGTTCATAACTTCCACCAGCTGGATCACGTATACTACCACCTTTAAAAACGCTATCAACCAGGCAATTTAAACAAAGTAGTTTTAATTTAACTTAATGGAAACGATGGACAATCGGCTAATTTTAGTAAACCGTTGGATCCAGTAACATTTAATGCCGCTGGTATAGGATTTTCTTCTTTTGATTTTTCAGATACTGGTGCAGGTAAATTGCCAGTTCCATCTGCTCCAGGACTGTAATTAAGAACAAGAAGATAAAATGAAATAAAAACTAGCTGCTAACGCTATTTTTAATTAGTGCTACAGAAGTTATGTATTCCCGTTGCTTGACATCAAAAACTGGATTTAGGTCAGTCATTATTGGTATCTTGAATTAACTACCTCAACACTGACATTTAATTACAAGCTTTCAATCTAGATGCATTGTGGAAAGTAGTGAGTTACAATCGACGTGAAAACATTAAGCTTAGATAGTGGTAGAACAAACTGATGAGCTAGACTGTCTATAACATTAATGAACTAATCCAGTTCAATTTTAATCAGGAATAATTAAGAATGAGAGTTAACTAACAGACAATATTCGCTGAACTCTTCAATTATTACAGTCAGTATAAGTTTAGATGAAAAGTTTTCTTTTATACTCTTCATATGCGTTATTACATTTAATGCATGTGAATTGACTGAATTCATTTTATTACATAAAACTAAAATATTTTATTCTGTATATATTTCATTAAATTAAAATTATTTGAAATAAAGAAATGCGAAAGTGTAAACAGAAAGAATTCTGTTAAAAGTATAGTTAGTAGACATGCATCGACATTTAATTGAACAAATGGTATTAATAAACGAAATGAATGATTGGATATGAATTGGAATCACCTTGACAGGTTATGTAAATTAGATGATAAAAACTTAATTAACTGAAAATACAAAAAAAAAACAGTTGAAACTTGACTAGAGAAAACACACTGTTTTATAGAGAGTTTAGATCCGGTTTTCTAATTAGTATAGAATGACTGCCTGGATGTTGTATTAACAGTGTACATGGAAAATGTATGACATTTTACACATTACATATTGGATCCATAATATTTCATAAATACAAAATTTTTTTTACAAAAGTTAAATAAATTATCTTTACAATATTACAAGCATGTTACGTTGAAAATTTGTGTGAATTTCAGGTATGGTTTAGAAGCTAGTAACCTTAGAAAATGTCGAATTATTATCCAAAATCGTTATTAATAAGTTATACAGTCCAATTAAAGCATTCTAGTATATCTTAAAAATGATACATTTGTGCACAGAACTAAGTTTTAGTTGGCATTTCTCAAAAAATTAACTTGTTGGCAAGTTATATCATTTTAAAGGTTTGGTGCATTCAGTTGCAATAATAAAAGGTATCAACGAGTTCATGTGATTTGAAAATTAAGGTTGGGTAACGAAAATTTACTTAACAGCTAATTGTTAGCGATTTCAACAAAGGCTTTAATAATATCTGGAGTTGCACGGAAACACCTAAAGTTGATTCTTGAACCATCTGTAAATGTCAGTACAGTACTACTACTGCATGAATATCGCCGCTTCAGTGAGTCTAGCATTCTATTTTGAAAATTTCTTGAGTGCTTCTAACACAACAAAACCCAACTTCGCTTTAAAAACATTCAGTGTTTCCTATTTCGTAAGTTAGAATGTACGCAAACAATATGGTTTTTACATTGAAATCCTTTTTTAAGTTTGACTCTAAAAATCAGATATATTTACGATTATGTAAATGAAACTAAAGCATTCAGAGTGGTTTATTGTATAGTTTTTCGGTTTCCCTAAATTCGATTCGATTTTATATGATACATTCTTATCAAAAACTATAAGAATTCCAAACAACTAACAAAAGTGATTTGTAACACTATTGTACTTCCTTGATCATCAAAAGCCTAACAGCCATACTAGTTCATTTGATCAGTTGTTTATTTTTTTTCATCTTTCTTAGTTACTTGTAAAACTAAATCGATGCATAATACACAGTGTAGTTTAGTAATTTTAGTGTTCATACATCAAACAGGTAACGTTTTCTTCTAATCATTTCACAGTGGAACCAATTAATAAAAGTAACTATGAATGAATATTTAAAGTTTCCAGAATGTTTTTACTTAATTATATCTAAATTATAAAATACTGTAAAGCAAAAAATAATCAAGGCCATGCTAAGAAAGCCAGCTACTCAAATATATCTGAATAATATAGTTCGATATACTTCCTATGTAATTTTGTACTTCACTAATTTGACATTCTGCTAAACTTGCAAGTTTCAATGATTGAGACGAGTAAATTGCGACAAGCATGAAGCTTTAAACGAACTTTTCATTTATTTTAATTAAAACGGAATAATTAAACGTCATGCAAGGGACCTCCTTGTAATTGTTCACTTAACACATTTATAAAAAATCATTCATTTGTCAAGCTTAACATAACCAAGCAATAAATTTATTGTAAGACAAGTTAGAATATATCTTGTCTATTTTATGTACAACAAATGACTTCTTAATTTAGAAGGAGAATGAAATACTTACCATTCTTGACCCTGGACTCTATTCAATATGGAAAATAGTTATTTGATGTAAGGTGTGCATTATGATTTTAGTTGCAAAAGTATCAGTTTAACGAAACATTTTTGGATTTTTTAGATGTGAAAAGAAAGTTATTATAAATAATGAAGTGACTGTCGGTAGTTGCGAAATCGAAATTTTGAAGATACTGACATTCCAACTTAGAAGAATATTTTATTACTTAAAATTAAATGTCTCATAGGACAAAGAAAGTTCAGAAAAGAGTATTCAGAAAATTGCATATTTTTGCCAACTTGTAAAGTTTTCAACAAGGTTGAATATTTATGCTACTTCTGTTCAACTTACACATAAATTTATCACTTCATCAGAGACATTCGTCGTAGCTTGAACTATCGCCGTCATTTAGTCGACCTTTACTCAAAAGGGATATATTTTTTGAAGGGTTCTTACAAACAAGACTAACTGAAAGGATGGAATTGGCTTTGAAGCTTAGCTAACAGTCAATCGATCACAGGAAATATAATATTTGATGTAATGTTAGCAACAACACTAAGGTCAAAGTTTGAAATAAAAATACTTCAGTAGTTTAGCAAAATAATTACGAAACCAACTTAAAGTTTTAAAATTCACGACTTTCTTAACAATAAAGTGGAAATATTTTGAATTTCAATTATTTATTACTACTTTATTAAATAAGATGATTTGGTTTATATTTTTATCACTATAGGTTTGTTAGAGATTTGTTAGAGAAACAAATGACTGACAGTAATGCAAACTTAACATTTCAACATAGTTTTTTTCCCAATAATGCTAAGTACTTACCAAAGATTCAAAAAAGCAGTGGATAGTTGTTTCATCAAACAAAGTGACTCGTCAGAAATTTCAAATCATGACTAGGTATCAAACAAATTTTAGAAGAAGTTCCTGACGCTTCAATACAACATCAAGACTGGCAGATTTCATTTCTACTGAGAATAAAACAGGTATCACTAATGTCGTCAAAATACCAATAATAAAATGAAATTGAAAGTATGAACATGTAGACGTCAACCTAGGCTATTTAAAGAAATCGGTGATGGAATAATACATGAAGGGTCTGAGTTCAATCCATGAAAAGGGGTTGTGGGTTTGTACTTCTGAGTAGTCACTTATTAGGTTTGAAACACCCACTAAGTGCTTCTTGTTACCAATGGTTGTTAAGCTAATCTAATCATAAAAATTATTTATCAAAGGACTCGTTAAAATAAGAATTAAAGAAAACACTTCGGCAAATATAAACTTACATCAAGTAAATGTGAATCCGTTCTCAATTCTGGACGAATACTAACGTGTTCTCCGACTGCAGGTATTCGATCTAAATCATATTCATCTTCTTCTTTCTCTTCTTCATCACCTACTTTATAACCCTCATCACTTAATTCTTTACCGTCTACTTCACCTATCTGTTCATCAAAATTAAATAAATTCTTTTTCGTTTTTGGCTCATTTTTAAACATTGGCACAATGAATTCTTTCCCTGTGACTTGTTTCAATTTCACATGACTACTTATATGCATAACTAGCATTAAGTCAATGAAACCAGAACGTAGAGGTCCAGGCATATCTAATTTTTATAATACAAGTATAGTAAAGAAATAAGTTTCTTAATTATACTAAATCATAAAAAGCATATTCATCGTCATAATAAGTATGTATCAGTAGTAGTTACCTTTAGGGAGTATTTTCAAGAATGTATTTATGCATATACAACATTCAGTTTAGACTATAAAAAATAGTTTTAAGTAGGGTGTCTACTTTGAATGGCACTCACTGTCTAAGCCTAACTTTATGATGATGATCACTATGTATTCTTATTTATTTACTGGAACACGTTGTTTTATGTTATCAATTGTAAAGCAAATGTTTGACAAATACAATAAATTATTCCGTTCTAACATACTAAATGTATCTTTCATAGCCTATCCAATTAATTATATAATTCATGACTTCAGTTCTTACCATTAAATGCTTTCTTTTAACTCTTTAGTCAAACAGTCTACTTAAAATTCCCTACAATAAGTAGTATTATAACTTACATTTTCCGATTATGTCACCATTCACAATAATTAACTGTTGAGTTAGTTCTTTCGATTTTCGTTTCAATATGATTTAATATTATGCAACTTGTCCCCCCTTCCTTTCATATTCTTATCCCATCTATTTATTTAGCAACAATATAAGCCGGTTCTTAACTCGCCTGCACATTATTGCATAGTCTTTCAACAATTTGTTTCAATATATTTAATAGTTATAATTTGCTTACCGTATTATTTTAAATTAATGTAAAATATGATGGGCAACAAAGTTTAGAAATACTATCATCTGAGTTTTCACAATTAAAATAGAGTTAAATACCAAACCAGATTAATAATTACTTTTAAAAGCAACTTCTTAGGCTTTACAACAGTTGCAGATATAATTTCTCAAATAGTCAATGAAATTACGCTACAAAGCAACAAACTGTGAATAATGTAAATATAATTCCTCATTAATTCACATTTCAGATAGGATATGCATCGAAAGAAGCAGGCAGATAGTGTGGCGTTTTTTAATGTCGTTATTTTTCGATGCATACAGGAAGGATTTGAGTTACTAAATCAATCCTAGAAGATTGAAGCATTAGATAATAATAACTGGTTTTTAATTTCGCTTAAGAGAACTTGAAAGAAATTGATATCTCGATTCTGATTGACTCGACAACAAAACTTGGACATTACAGAAAGGACACAATAAGAAGCATTTGGAAAAGAAATTTCGTAGGCTTGATTGATTAGTAATTTCTAATGATGACATAGAATTAATTAAAGGAAGAATTCATTTTCTGCTTATAAATATATAAAGGCTCAGAAACTCAGTTAAATCTTTTACCTGAAGCCGTCATAACATACAACAGTTGGTGCTCATCCACATGATTAGTTAAATATTGAGCAACATTGTGATTATCATGACAACACAAAGCACGATATAATTCCAATGTATGAGAATGAAACCTATGTTGTTTACAAATAAAAATGAATATTTTATATTAAATACTTATTTATGGAGTAAATCGAATGCCAAGTCATAAATTATATAAAATGTTTTTCATTCATCATTCAGTCGATATATTCAGTGCTTGACAATTGTAGTGTAGACGAATGCTATGAATGAGCATTCCAACTCCCATTCAATATTGCAATTCACTAATAATATATAGCAAACTGTGATATCAGTAAAGACTAAATAAATTAGTTGTTGAAAGTTTTGCATTCCTTGGCCAAGATGGTCTAATAATGAAGCCTTCCGTGTCATCCAGAAAATATCATCAGTGTGCATCGATAAATCGATTGCGCTTTCGAAGTACATGGAGACGTTGTTATCTAGAAAAACAAGTTTTAGCTGTCCAACTCAAATAATACATCTATAAAATCCTTTTTTTGAGTAACATATCTCAATCATCCTGAAAATTGGTTGTTGGTTTGAGCAACAATTATGTAAATAGTGTCTTATATACTAGGTGCTTTAAATTTTTGTTAGAAATATGGTTTTCATGATTACTTCTACATAATGTTAGCTGTCAGTTGCAAAGGCAAGTTGACTTAAAATTAATTTGAGTGTAAACGATGGTCATTAGCTCACTGTGACATTAATATTTTTTGTGATTCACATTTCAGAAGTTTATCTCCACAGGCAAAACCTCCAGGTGTAAAATCGATAAGAATAAGCAAGTATTAGTAAATACATATGTCCCAGTATTATTTTGAAATTTATGATAATTTTTTTAAAATAATCCTTAGATATGTCCAATAAGTCACTTTTCGTTGCCTTTATCGACTTTATGACTAGACAATCTACCTTAGGGGGGAACAAAATCTACGACGCGAATCACAAAGCAAACAAACTTTGTATTCATTTCAATTTAAAGAACCAACGTTTTTCAATCTTATTGTCTCTCAGTGAAGTTATTTTGTAATATGTGCCAAATTATGATTAATCTTCATAAGAGTATAATGTTTGTTGTTTGTATCTATTAGTCATCTAAAATGGTTTTTGCGTATATATTTCAACGACACAAACTATATTGAACTTACTTTAATAATTCTTGCATTTCATCCAGCTCAAGCGCTGTAAAACATCTATCAGATTCTGGCAAACGTACTGCAATTTCTGAAACTGGACATTCAATAATAGTACTCCATCCACGTAGTTTACTAATTTTCATGCTGTGCATTTTCATAGATTTCGGGGGTACACGAGCCCAGTGAACTCGCTAGGCAGAAAAATAAAGACGTATCGATGAGTCAGAAGCAAAACTTTACACTCTTACTGATTTAGTGAAAGTGTCAAGTGTGCAAAATAATTATGCTTAATGATAAACAATTTACGTGGTAACTTATGATTGATTGAACTACAGAATTCTTAATACAAAACATGGATTACAAAAAATTACTAGTTTAATAACAATTTAATTTGTAAGTATAAAAAAGTTTGTTAAGTAGTTTTTAAATGGTGATTCAGTGCCATTCACATTCATTAGTAAATGCTTACAACACGTCTTACTCTTATAATACTTTTCTTCATTGCATATGAATTCGATGGCAATCGTCTACAGTTTCTATAAATGCCGGAGGCAGAAAGAAATATACAAACCATGAAGGTGGTATTTATTAGTTTTATCAGTATTAAAGTCACGAGAGATTGTAAACATTTTATGAAAGCTCAGACCTAATGAATAAATGAAAACAAACCTAGAACCGAAAAACCTTTGACAATAAATATGTTAAGATAAATAAGACCCAGAAGTTTGAATCAGATACTGAGTCAACTGTTGATTTTTTAATCATAATCCATTATTAAGTCTGACCGTTCACATTATTCACTGTGATTTGTAAGCTTAAAGTCGAACACCTTCAGTAAGCGGATTATTGACTAGTAGTAAACAGAGAGGTGGATTCTTAATTGTAAGAATGTATCATTACAAACTTTATCGTTATCCAATGCATAATACTAACATCGCGCTGTTATCAATCTATTAAGTAAAATAATAATTATATTTGCGACTAGTTTAAAAATATGAAATGGTAGCTAATTAATAAATATGCCCAAATATGTATTATGATAATAATTACAAGTCAATTATTAATAATGTCTACTAAAAATAAATCTAAATATATAATTCATATTCTTAAATAACTACCTCTAGTGCTTGAACTCTCAAACGATGTGGTAAAACAGTGGATGTACACCTTGGTGGTCGAAGCATACTTGCTGTGATCGGTAAAGTATAACGGTTTCGTCGACCGAATTCGAAATGTATAGCCTCTTTAACAGTAGGTCGATAAAAGACAGCAGCAAATAAACGTGTAGATGGTTCAACCTAAATTTGTATCAAAAATTGTTTGAAATTAGATAATTATGAAGATACCTATATAAATGCATACATAAATGTGTTTGTGAATAAATATATCACCCGATCAATTTATATACATTTTATTTTGTGCTCATTTACCAGGTACAGATCCATGTACCTGAACTTGAGTCAAAATGTAAATCTGATTAGACCTAGTTATCTAACCTATAGTATGTGGTGTGGGGTGTGAATCTGTAATTTAATGGTTAAAATTAGAACATCTGAGCCACTTAGGTACGCTTCATTAATTCTGGATATAATGTCAAAAAAGTAACTGATCAAATTTCAGTCTCATATATTTAGTAAAGTAATATAAGAAATAATTTTCAGTTTTTACTTTCTCTGACAAAACGTGACTACTATCATATGGCGAATATGCAGTATATATGCCACCCTGTCTGTTATTTATAAAAGACATGAGTTTAGTAAATACAACTAAAAAGTGACAATCATTAATATGATGATGCATATTTCCACAACTCAGTGTTACTCATTACGTGACATTTCAATGTTCACTAAATACAATTTTATGATAACATCTATAGTAAAAAACGAGCTTAAAATACATCAGTCTCATGAAGAAAGTATCTACTACATTTTATCTGTCAGACGGTCAGTTACGACGTTGAACTTCTCACGTGTCTAACTTAGTTTAAATTGCCATGTCTCAATTAGCAGATAGAGATTAAATAGTCGGATTAAATCCCAGAGTAGTGGAAGTAGTAATCGAATGAGTATTAATGGAAAGGATTAGAGATCGAAGATAAGAAAATTATGATGAATTCAGAGGCTAAGACCTTGGAGGAGGACGAGAAATGGATGCACCTACGCCATCGTGGACAATTTTGGGCTGTGTCACCAGAAGTCGCACACCATTTGTTGTAATCGCCACAAGGACCCCAACCAGAGAACCTGCACCTATTAACATAACTCAACCCAACTATCAATGACTTCATAGGCTAGTGACATGTTTTGGTTTGGCCGTCCCTAGCTTTCTTCCAGTCTACTCATACACCAAACAGCATTGCTCATAGAGACAAGCGGTGGTCAGGCGTACGTAACACATGTCCTAACCACCTCAGCCGATGAAGATTCATTGCTTCATTAACGGATTCACCATATTTACCTAGTACTCTTATCCTAACCCAAGTATCGCTTACTCGGTGATCCCAGCGAACACAAGCAATGCTTCGAAGGTATCTATGATCGAATACTAGATGCCTACGAATATCCTCTATCCTTAATGGCCATGTTTTACATCCATAAAGTAGAACAGATCGGACTGCTGCACAGTAAGCACGTCCCTTCGTCGGTAAACGGATGTCTCGCATATACCAAAAGTGATGAAAATTGGCAATAGTCAATCAAGGCTTCTGTATACTAGCCGAGATACTTTGTCTGTACAGCGACATACTGAATAGTTTACTAAACCCAAGTTAAATAATTTAGTAAGAAAACATAATCAGAAAACAAACATTTAATCTGACTGTAACCATTAATTTTTCAGTTCTTAACATGAAAAGAAAGAATTCAACCTGTATCTCAGGTCTTTGTTCTTTCGACAAATGATACACATCTATATTCCTATCCTCTAATAACATATTTACTAAGTGACACTTAAACTTGCTTATTTCTATGTTTGATATAAACACGGCATTCTAGTAGGGAATGAAGTCCGTTATATCAAATAGTTATCTTATTTTATTATTATTCCGAAATATAAGTCAATAATTTGGTCTGGTGACTAAATATCGGTCTGTCACATAACATTCTTCATTATTTACCAAACAACAATCAAGCTTTACAAAAATAGAAATGAATTACCTGAAATCTTATTCCACTATCACGACCATTTAAATCAAATCCTAATGTTCCAGTAGCTATATCAACCCAACAGGTTAATGATAAACCTTGACTCATTCGTTTGCCTAAATCTTCTGGAGTAGCCATTTGATTGAGCAATTGCCCCAAGTTAACCATGAAAGATGCACGTTCAGCAACAGCAGACTATAAAGTAGAATATCAAACATTCCACTTCATTAGTGCTATTGTTACTGTCATCAATAAGATAATACCATTCATAACGTAATAGAAAACATTGGATAACTTCATGTGCATTTAGAACTTTGCGCGAAAATTTATTTCCGATAACGATTCATTTAATTGGATTAATTCACTAATATAATTATACTTCGCATTGTTTCAATCACTGTCATTATATACATTTCCCTATCATAATCTAGCAAACTAAATGTTATTGGTAAATGCTGTACTGACACTAAACAAAACACAATACAATTTCCAAATTGTTGGATAGGTGTCGTGTTACATTACACTGGATCATTGAATTATATTTATCAAACGGGATATTAATATCTTATGATTATGGTTAAATGTGGAAACATTGGTGAAGTTTCATTTTAACATTTTATTGCATAGAAAAACATTAGGGTGTCATTCTTTTTGAATCTTAAGTTCATTATGATCAGATTAATGAGTTCATTTCTTTTAAATGGCAGTGGTATTTATTTTCATCTAAATCCTAGGAAAGATCACCATTAAAGTATAAGTATGCAGAGGAACGTTTGCTGGTCACATACGGACCATTAGTTTCTTTGATGGTTTAGACATTCGAATAACTTAAAAGCTGACTTTAAGTATAGATCAATATTAATTGACAGTTAGTTCAAATTACAAGTAATAGCTAACTGTTACATTTTAGCTCAGAATACTGCAGGATTTACAGCACATAGTCTCATAAGGGATAAAGCCCAGAACATTCAGCACTCTCATGAAGTTTTATATCCTAGAGACTATATTTTACCATCTCAGCTTACTTGTGATATTTATTTAACTCACTTACTCGGTACACATTTGGGTACTTCCCTTTGATTCAAACCATAATTGTAAAGGCTTATGATACTACACGGATGATTAGATCCAAATAGTTAGATCAAGGTTAAAACCCGCGACAGTCGCCTGACTTAATACATCACTCTACGTTTTGATAGTGTTTGCTTAGTTTTTAGCAATGTATTACGATCAAAATATTCCGTAAAAAAAAAAACAGTCAATTAATGCAGATTACCTTTAATGTTAAATCTGATTCCAAAAGACAAACAGCTGCTTGACGAACAGTAAACAAGTCTGCAGCATATGGTTGTATGCTACCACCAGTATCACCAAGCATAGTTTGTTGATTCGACTGACCATGTAGTTGTCCATGCGTTGTATCAAATTGTAATTGTGAAGATACATTGTGTAAAAACCCACTTATATGATCTTGTTTACTTGTTTTAGCTAATTTGAAATAACTTGTAACCCACCCAATATGTACTAAGCCAGGATCTTGTCCAGGTAATACTAATACAGTGAATGAAAATTCATCAACAAGATTAGCTAACGGACTTGTATGTCCACCGGGTGCTGGCTAGAATTTCAAAGAAATGAATGGAGAATTTGCAAGAAAGTATATGTATTAATGAGGAGTAAGAACAATTTGTATATTAAAAGATATAATTACGACACCTATTGACTATCTTATATCACTTAGTTAGCTCATGAAAAGTGAGCATTTATGTCAATTATACATTAAAATGACATTTATAAGAACTGGAAACAAATAGGAGTTCCTCAACGTTCATTTTTATCTGTATCATTTACATTTGCGTTCTCATGGGCAGGTTAACTTCATGATTAACTTATTCTCAACAATAGAGAGGCGAGAAAATGTAACTGGCAGTTAGTCTTTGTTTAAGTATACTCAATACTTATAAATTTCATTACCGAGGTTAGACTTTCATAATTTCAAACAAATCAAAGAGTGAGTAGGATGATTTAAGTAAAAGTATTCTACGTACTTGAAGCGGTCACTTTAAGTTATTTGAATACATTCTAGCACCGATCTTACGTTTGTCGTATACGACAAACACTACTACTATTAACTTAATATGTAAATTCTCAAGTTCCACTGAATTATAGCTTTTTATTCACTTTAGGTGTTCTCTGATGCCAGTCAAAATTTCTGTAGAAAACTTTTCAATCAAACCTCCTCGTATTCGACTTAACGTAATCATGAAGACATTGTTGCTGTGTTATTTTTTCTTCCGCTCAAAAAAAAAGCATTTTGAATAGTGTTGGTTGCAATGTACAAAGCTTTAGCTTCATGTTGATTTATGAATAATTATAGCTTACAAACAGACTATCATATCCAATTCTGCATTTGCTTCATACATACATATCAACTGAGTCAACTGCTATTATGGAGTCAGTTACAGTGACTGAATGATGAGTATGTCGCAAAATTTCTAAACATTATCAAACTTGGTTAATGAAACGACATTTGGACAATTAGTTCTACACATCTACATCTAACTGATATGGAACACTATGTGGATGTGAAAAGTGTATTTAAACTTATTCACCGGATCCCATCAAACTTACCCAACTGTCTACGTACATGTCTTTTACATATAGCGAAAGCCATCTGAATCTATCCTCTAGAACGCGAAATATTTATTTAAATAAAATTGGAACAGCCTTTTTCTCATTTTAAAATTTGAGATGTCTTTTTATGTTTTCATAACGATAGCATTCTCTTAATTCTTCTCAACAGTCATGATCGTAAGGGTTCTTATCATTATTTCATCTATTCTTTCAACTGTGTAATATCCGGAGATTCGAGAAAAGTAACTAACTTTCTGAAGTGTTTTTCAGAAGGACTATTTCATTTATTTCAGTATGTGTAAGTTGGTTATTTTGTTCCTGTTACTGTCATGTTTCCAACACTCTAATCATCCACTAGACGTATAAACTGTTGTCATTTCGTTTTTTATTCAGGAACTCTGATCAATTACTCATGTATCTGTGCCTACAGTCCTTAGTCATTATTGTTCTCGTTTTGTATAGATGTTATTCTCCCTACTGGTATATGTGGTTTGATTTTGTGTATATATAAAGGATTATATGAAATACAATATGAATTGTCTGGCTGGCTCATCCATTTTGGGTTCTTTATTCCGTACGGGCACTGATTGGTAATTATCAAGATCATATTATAATTTCCACGCGTTGTGATTGGGCACGAATATATTTTAAATATAACAATTTGCAACAGGGCCGATTATACCAACTATATAGCAAACTGATATTTTGTAATAAGCTATGATCCGATCTATTTATTCGATTATTGATAATTTTGAACACAATTATCACTTCATCGAACCTCATGCTTTATTGACTTTGTTAATCATCCGTAAACATTACCCAATGCACTACGACGCGATTAATACTGATTCAATTATCGCCGTAGAGCCCTTGGTGAAAACAGCTAATAGAAAAGAACTGCTTCTTAGCTTGTTCCTTTTATCTTGTTCTGTATTTGTATTTGAATAATTTTCACCAATAAACTTTTTTATATTCATTTTCAACTGGTACCAGTACAAAAACAAGGGTCATGTGAGTAATAAACATACAGTAACACTGACAATACAAACTGATGCTTATCTCCCAATGAAAAACTTTTTCGCCAACTAATTAACTCAATTACTAAACTAACATCAGAAATATCCATGCAAATAAAACGGTCAGTGATGATAATATCCTAACACTAAGATAAATTCATTGTCTGAAATTTCTTACTAATAGTAATAAAACATATGTCAATGATGAAAATTTTCAGATTATTAGGAAGCCATACGTACAATACTGATAAGTTCTAAATAGGATCAAATGTACATATAGGATTTTACTGCTAATCATGATTCACAAATATAATCGACTTCCAATAACAGACAGCGTTGAGGTATCGCGTCAAGTGGTTCATATGCCAAGAAAGACTGTTCACAGTTTTAGTGAAGATGGGAACAAATTCATAATAATAATAATGATAATAATAATAATAATAGTAATAATAATAATAATAAGCCTTAAGGATTAAAGAAAAGAGATCCAAGAATCAGTGGATTATGCATATTTCGAAATCGCGAAATGTGAAAGAAAACAGACATGGTTTGAATGTTTGACATCCTACAATCGTAACATTATTTGCCTAGTAAAGGCTGAATAAAAAGCATAATAAAATTTACGAGTACTTTATAAATCATCTACAAGTTGTACTATCCATATTAATACATTTTTTGATGGTCAATCAATCTCTCTACACATATGACAACAACACTACTACAAGTTGCCATTTCTAATATACAGACATAATGAATTAGTAGAAATGTATACTAATAATTGACATTTAGTCTGATTTAAGGATCACTGTAAGTTTTATGGCTCCAAATTTTAATAAGCTTTTTGGCGAAAATACAGAGATAGGTTTGGGCAGAGTCTTATTGTCCCAGTCGTTCATAAGTATAACTTGACAAAGCTCCTGAACTAACAAACTAATGTTTACAGCCCAGATTCGTTAGAAATAAAGTATCTAAATCAAGGAATAAATACGTGACCAATTAATCAGAACAGTCGTAACCTACTAAAAACAAATCCATTTCATCTAGATTTATTGCTCCTGCTCTAGTATTCTTCATGCCATTTGGAGCACCTCCTGATGTCGAAATGCCTGTATACTGCATCTGTACTTGACCACCAGTCACTCCAGGATAATTGTGATCAATTTGTGGGGTCTGAGTTGGTGCGAATTGTTGGCCAGAAATACCACTGGAAAAACCTCCAGCTGTTGCAGAAAGAAGACTACCAGATCCAGCACTCCCTTGGCCACCACCTCCGCTAGGACCCAAAGAACTAGTAGTTGCTTGTGCACCACCACGCTTACCACCAGTGAGACTACTACCGCCACCACTTAGTAGAGAACCACCACCTTTGTGTTAAGTAAACAAACGAGAAATGTTACCGCTAATTAAATAATCTGAAATTCCCAGCAACAAGAAAATCTTACTACTCAACTACCAAACTAAAGTAAACCGATTCTAAAGGACAACAAAACTACTAATTGATACATAACACTGAGAAATTACTATAAGGAAAGCTTTCTTATAATCTATGGTGGTTACAGAGGGAGAAAAACACTAATCAACTGAGAGTATTAGTTATTACTATGTTTTAGAAACGAATACAACTTTAGAAATAGCATAAACACTACTTTAGATGATATTTGTTTTTTATGACAAAGATAGAGATTAATACACAAAGGAATCAACGACTCCGCTTTAAATTTCAGGAACAAGTAGAAAATCAGTTAGAAAATTTATGACACATTGACAGCTGATTATAGATATAATTCACTGATGAAAAAGTCTCTCATAAAGTCTTACTAAGGACCATGGAGGTTGTAAGGATGAGTGAAAGCCAGGATAGTCTCTGATAAGGGACTTAAGGAGAATGAATCTTAAAAATTCCTTCAACAAGAGAAACAGAATTAGGACGAGTTGTTTGTTACAAATGGAAAGTATTTTGAAAAGGATGTGATTGATGCACGACACACTGTATAAAATTAGGTTATTTCTGAAATAACTCCATGTATTTATTGAATAGACTGCATATAATGTCTTGAGTTATGGTGAATGAACAATTAGTGCAGTCATTATTTTTCAACACGGTCTACGTAGAATAATATATCATTATACAGTGATCGCTTTTATTTTACATAGTTTTCAACTAATGTAGTATTGCTTTATCTTCACACAATTTAAAAGTTGTCATTTAAAAGGAAGACGAATGGTAGCAGACAATCTGCATATGAAAAAGCATATTGTAAAAACTATTCAGTTCATGTTTAGATACTATAAGACCTATACGTAACGTGATTCATGAATATTGGTGAAATGTAAAGAAATTTCGATAAAAGCAATTCAGTAACAATTTTTTTAAGTAAGCATTTAGTTTTTGTAATACACATACACCATATTATTAACACAAGTAATTATACTATAGACACTCTACGCCAGTTAAGGGGTAAACTTTCATTCTTTCGACAATCAGATAAATAGGTTTCAACAATAAATTCAAATAAACAATTAATTGTTTGAAAAACGATAATTTTGCAAAAAAAATTCTAACCTCCACCTAAAGTTGATGTTACTTCTGGACTTGGATCCCTTGACCGAGCTTTCTTAAACATATTTCCCAGTCTAATTTTCTTACCACGTCTATCCCTAACCTCTAATGTAGAGGCTGTCATATCCTGAAAGAACCACAAATAATAAATTGAAGTAAGGATAAACAAATGTATAATATATATATATATATATATATATATATATATATATATATATATATTTCTGAATTAAATATTTTGCATATAATAGTATCATTTCCTACAAAAAACTACTTTTGTTTTGTCTGTTGATATTTGTTAAATGGACGCTTTGTGTCAATAATTCAATGTTTATATGAATAACTGTCACTATATCATATCGATCGTGGCACGCACCTACATATCTTCAAAAGTGGATCATATTCCGTAGTTTCAACAAGCTGCAAACATCATTATTCAGTGACTAGATCTAAATTATATGTGCACAACTCAGGAGCTTACATACTAGGTAGCCTAATGGATAAAGTAACTACAACTTCGAAGGTGGAATTATTTGTATACATGACTAAGATTACCGAAAATTTTAGCTGTTTAACATTTTAAGATTCTGAATAATGTAATTTACACATTGAGTTACTCGATCAATTTTGCCATACATTGGCTATGAGGTTGTTGAATGCCAACTATCATGAACTGTTCTAAGACAAAAGGTTGATTTCGTAAATAAATTCTGAAAACAATTCAACTTCTTTTAACAGCAACAATAACAGTACACACATCACTGCATAACACTTACTTGTCCCATAATAACTAAATTAGAGGTAGTTCCTGCTGAAACACCTTGTGTGTAAGCAGGTTCCGGTTCAAGTTGACGTCTTAAAGCATCAAGATGAGCATGACGTTCATTCAAACTTCTGTGAAAATAAAAGTAAGTTAAAATATCTAAAAATCTTTCAGATAAACATAAGGTAGTATCAAATAAAATTCAAGAAATCGCAATCACTCAGACAAGTCTTGATTGAGATTTCAAAGGAAGAAAATTATTTCAGCTAACAGTAATATTTACCGGTTATAAATAGTGAAATGAACAAAATTCGAGCTACAAACAAACATCGGTATTAATGAGTTTAATGTGCAATTGTTGTCTAATCAATTAAAAAATATATTTCTAATTTATATCTGTTTAGAAATATCAAATACCAACTTCTAAGTTTATCAGCCTTTTGTTAAATCATCCGTGTTTACCTAGAACCCCACTAAGACCTAAGCTCAAAACATTCGCGTTCGCAAGCGAAGGCTTAAACACGGGATCAATAAGCTGGCATCCGACCGTCCATCAATTAATTAGGCTGATCACCACAAAGCCTCTCTACTAAAACTATAATTGTATGATCAGTATTGATCTACTTAAGTAAACCCGTGAAGTTCTAGATGAAATTCTAGATGCTGTCTATAAACCAATTATGAATAGTAACAAAATTGGCAATCAGCCCAACTTAGAAAAACACAGATTGTAAAACATTTATCTTTATATAATTTTCAGTTATCATATTCTAATGTCATAAAAAGCCTTTAACGTCTAGATTTAAATGTGTTACTTTTGAAACTACATAATTCAGTGTTAACTGTCTATAGATTAGTGAATATTAAATTCTTACTTTGATGTAAAATGATCTTTACATCGTGTGCCCAAACTTAATCGCAAAAACTGTGTTTCTTCAGATGACATATAATCTGCTTGTTTAACTGTTACTTTAAAAGTAGGTGTTCTGAAAATTAAAAAGAGAAAAAATATTAATAAGCTCGAAATATTAATAAATACTTAGTTTTGGTTCACTCCTCACTAACTAACTAACAGAAGAAAAGAATAAAATCATGTGAGACTACTACATATCGATTTCCAGTGTGAGCACCAACACTGATATGCTGGTATAATCACCTGATGAGTCTCAAATATAAAGAGACGCGCAGCCTGAATTTTACTGCCCGTCACTTTATAAATGTACTAAATACTTGCAAATAGATGGCACTATATAGGTGAACTGTTTAGGAAGCACATAAACCAATAGAAAATGGTTAACTGCAGTCCATAATATTAACAATAGAGAGATTCATGTGTACGCAGCCTATAAATTAAAGTGGTTACAGAGATATCACGAATGATCGAAAGATTTAGTATAGTAGTTTTACAGACTTTTAGCTAAATATCCGAATAGAGTTGGATAGAGGTTGGAAATCTGAATTCAGGATACGCGTCTCATTCTGTTTGTGACTCGTTAGCTACATTTACTTGCTTTTGTGTTGATGCTCACGTTGGGCGGCTAGAATTAAATCCATTTGTTTCAAACGTTACCGTAGTTTCCACTTTGATACTAAGTCCAAACAGACACCCTATGGAAAAGGAATGTATGTGTAGTTTGAATATGCTTATATCATCTCCTTGTTATTTCACCGGTGTAAGCATCAACACAGTGATGTAGCGAATGGATCCATCCAATGAGTCCTTAATACGTCAAAGCACTTTCCCACTACAGTCCAACATTGTTCCCACTTATGAAATAACTCTGTATCAAGGCATTCCTTGCATGAAAAACATACATCAATAAAGATCTAGCAATCTCAGACCATTAACAATATCAACTAGAGGATAATATCAAATTAATTTGATTAAATGTTATGATCAGTTATCAGTTTTTATATTCAAATTAATTTTCACCATAAAATGACATCTATTTCGTTATAGATTTTACTATTTTAACAGTTCATAACTATGATCATATACAGTATTGAATATAATCCATACTCTTAAAACAGTAAGATAAACATCTAACTGAGATTTTATACAGATCCTTTACAAAACTCTTTCAAAATATGGTATTTAACAAAGGAAAGTATTTTTGTATAATTTTTATTAACTTTTAAAATGAATAATAAGAACATTTTTAGTTTTCCTTAGTTTTTTTTTTTTATTTCGTGTTACGAAATCAATATCTGTGATTTATTTTAAGCATTATTCATATTAGTTTTATATCATTGACATGTTTCCCTTACTGAAATATTATAAGTTCAATCATAATTAACAAAACACGTGAGGAGTTTATCTGTACACTGAACACTTTATTGCAAAATCACCGTAAAATATTGAATTTCTGGTAGGCAATTGAAAGGTAACGTGCTATTTGATAGAATTCAGTATTATCGGTCGGGTTTTACACATTGAGCAAAATAAAAGAAAAAGCTAATTATACCATATTCTATGAGACAAGATCTTCTATTCAGGTTCTCTTTTAGTTCGACTTACAAAGAAAGCTACTATTAACTAAGAAATGATTAATTTTCTTAAAGTTCTATAAATAACACACGCAAAATAGGTTTTAAAGAGGCTACTTCATAGTATGAAGATTTATATTATAATCAGTCATACATAACATACTTTTCACAGTAGTATGAAATCACAATCCGAAAACTAATTTGTTTTAAGAAAACAGTTTACTTTGTGATTGATTTGGTAAAATATCGTGAACTAATTACTAAAAATGGGAACTTACGTTCCAGATGATACATTAACTTTTAATGAAGGATGTTGCCTGCCGATATCAACAAAAAGTGACGGATCTTCTCTGGAATACCACATGGGTAATGGTCGACACATATTACTAAAATTACAGATAGAAAATAGGCAAACTTTAAAAAAAAAAGGTTGATTATTCATTTGGTTAAATACTCTCTATACAGCTGTCATATTGTTGTTTTTGTTTATTTAGTTTTCAGCACTAAATGAACAATGATTTACATGAATTCCTAGATTATTGCATTTAGGACAATGTTGGATGAATGGGAGCTTTGTGAGAAGTTGACGTCTACTTTATTTCAAGTTGATCTATTATGCTTTAACTTTGATCTACTTAAGTCATAAATAGATTTTTGCACATTCATATAATGTACACATCAATAAATAGCTGAATATGTGGGATTCAGTTTTTAGACATCATTTACAACTTTTCTCTTTAAATGTAGAAACACAAAGAGGATAACACGTAAATAAGCCCGGTTTTAGATAGTTAAGTTATTAGTTCTATTTTCATAATTAAATTTAAAAAGTTACATAGTACAGTGAAACAAATACATTAAATGACTTACACTCCTAGTGGTTTATATCCTTCTTGTAAACCACAATAAGTAAAGAATTTTAATGACTGTACGTCATTCCCAAAATTGATTTTAACATGCTGACCTGATCCAAGAGAAAATGCTGGAACATAACCTTTAAAAATTAATCACACGAAGAAAATGCTAGTTTATTATTGTTAGCAATCTATTTTAGCATCAATATTACTTATAGTGAATCTATAGTCTAAGTATGCAAAAAAAATTATCATCACCCTGATTGTATATATATATTATTCATTTTATGCAGTTTACAGGAGTTGTAATGATAATAATAGCAATATAACTCATCTACCAAATACCAGTTTACATATTCAACTTTGAGTTACACAATTTAGTAAACGTCCAGCTCTAACTGAAAGGTTCAAACCTATGACCTACTAGATGGAAATTAATTGTTTTAACCAATAAGTTACAGCACTTAATGGTAGAGATGGTTCCATAACAAAAAGAAGCCTAAGGAAAATTCAAGAAATGGATGGGTACGTAATGAAAAATTTTCGTCGCTTTTTATTCTGAAAAAAAGTATTTCAGTTCAGATAAACTCTTTAAAAAAACAGATGGGCAACAATGAAACGATATACCTCAAAAGTGCATAGAATTATAATTTTACACATACAATTAGATGAAAATCATCAAGGAGAGAATAACTAAAAAGAACGATTAACAACACGATGTTTAAAAGTAGTTTTGGGCTTTTGATTTAGAATATCTTACCACTCAATTTTAGCAGCCCAATGACAGGGATCAATAGCATTAATATATAAAGCATCAACACGCACGCATATATAACGATCTCAAGAATGCCTTTCAAGTCCATTAGTGTGAATATCAGTGATCTTATCATGATCCCGCATATATGCGAACAGTAAACAATTTCGAAAAATATGGTCGCTAGGTATGTGTAATCCATAACGTATCGGGTCATAAAATTTTTAATAAGTGTGACTATTTTGGCCTGATAATTTAATTGAATGCGTATATGTAAGCCAAATCAACTCATTTAATAAAACGCGAATAAAGTAAAGAAAATGTAAAAAGTGAAAATGTAAAAAATGTAAAAGTAAAGAAAATCTTACTTACCTTCATCAACTTTTATATGTTTAAAGGCTATTTCTAATCCAAGTGGATCCATCATTAATTCACCATTCAGTGAAAATGCTAGAAATAAATAAATACACGAGACTATATATATCTGATATATCATTAAGATGTATCGAACCGAGAGTATCTGAATTCTAGTTATTACTAATTATGATTACATTTAGACCACTTGGCAACAAACCGAATATTCAAATCCTGTCTTCCATATTAAAAAAGAATATTTCTTGGGTTAATAAAATAATAAATCTGATTAGGACAAGAAAAGTTAGGATTCTATTACATTACAATTAGTAGCTTTCTAATACTTTCAATAGATCAGTCCAGAATTACAACAAATAAACTTTATGATAAGCCACAGGTAAACAATTTTTGAAAGGTAGATAGTTATATGGAGTCCTATTATCAAACTAAAACTTTACTTTTACAGTCTCTAGTCGATGCATTAAAAAACTCTCTTGGTAAACTAAGACTGAATGCGAGCACTTAATCCTGACTCTATTAGGACAGACAATGGAATTATAATTTCACGTGATCTGAATGCAAATACGTTTACCAATTGTGAGTTCATCAAAATAAAGGAATTTCAGTTATCTTTCACGGAAGATATCCATATAAAATCATACAGGATATTAAATGTTTAAAAAATTCCAAGTTTATTAAATCAAAGATGTTTTGAAGAAAAATATTCTTTTAGATAAATTCTTTTCGGGTCTAAACATAATGATCGTAATATAAATAGCCAAGTTTGAAGCGAATGCATTATAAAGGACTACTGCATACGAACATGGGATTGTTTGTAAAATGCAATTCGTAATGTTGAAATAATAATAATAAACATGTAATGTGCAAGTCTAATAATAATTATGATAATCAGATTAAATGCTTGTTTTGAAAATAACGTCATACATGAGATGATACGAATTAAGTAACAAACAAATCACAAGAATAGCCAGTTCTGAGGTAGATACAACATTATTTAGATATCAATAATAATTGAATATAAAGATGAAACATAGGAATGCGATTAGTGAACTTAGTAATAACGAAAACTTGATTATTACCAAACCTGACAAAGGAAATGGAGTAGTCTTACTCAATAAAAAAGATTATATTGAAAAAATGAATGATATTTTAAAAGATAATTTAAAATTCCAGAAACTAGATAACCAGAAAGATATCACTAGCAAAATAGAGAAAGACATGACAAAATCTCTAAAAAGGCTGAAGGACCAACAACTAATCCCATCAAACATATTAAGCGATTAAACCACTTGGAACACACATACCAAGACTTTATGGTTTATCAAAGGAACATAAACCTGACGTTCCAGTCAGACCAATACTAAATATGCAAAATTCGCCATATCACAGAGTAGCGAAATGGCTGGTACACCTACTAAGACCTCTTTGCAAAAAGATAGTTAAACAGAGCGTCAAAGATGTATTTCAATTTGCAGATATGGTCAAGGAACTGAACACCAAAGAACGATGTATGCTATCTCTGGATGTCACATCCTTATTCACGAATGTTCCACTAATTGAGACGGTTAACTATATATGCGACCAAGTCATAGAAACCGGAATAGATATCACCATCCCAACAGACACGCCTAAATAATTATTACTGAAGTGTACAGTGAATGCACATTTCATGTTTAATAATGACATGTGGATAGAGTAACAATGGGCTCTCCACTGGGTCCCATGTTAGCCGATATTTTCCTGGCAAAACTAGAAAACGGACCACTCGCACAACTCATTGGTAAATTGCCATTCTACTGCTGTTACGCAGATGACACATTCGTCCTTTGCAAACAGGATATTAGTTGGTCTGATATTCTCAGGCAATTTAACGAGGTTCACCTGGCTATTAAATTGACATGCAAAGAAGAAAGTGAAGGTAAAATAGCATTTCTAGATGTTCTGCTCACAAAAAGAACAGATGACTCATTAAGAAGAAACTTGAACAAGAAAATCCCATGGATAGCACAATATGCAAGCTTCCTTAGCTCTGTACCTATACAATATAAAAGGAATCTATTGAAAACCTTGCATTATAGAATAATAACGATATGCTGTCCTGATACAGTTGACGAAGAGACGGAAGCATTCCATAACACCCTCAGGGAGAATAGTTACCCTATAAAGTTTATAAATAAGCATGCTCTCTTCAAAGCAAATAGAAAGGGGTTTCAGACCGTAGATAGTAAGCCGCTTTTTCTGAGATTAGAATTCAGAGGGGACACGCCCAGCAAAATGCTAACGTTGAGGTTACGCAGCTCCGTTCGGAGAACTTTGTACTCTGAAAAACTGCAATTGGTGTTTTCTACCCGCCCCGTGGTGATACCGTAAATAAAGGATAAATTACCTAAGCTTGCCACTTCATTTTGTATCTATCAATTAACTGCTCTTGTGGAGCAAGTTACATTGGCAGATGCTCAAGGAATTTACTCCTCCGTGCTCAGGAGCATCTTCCTGATCTGGTTAACCAAAGGAGTTGTCAGAAGTATTAACAGTTCAATAGTAGCTCACTAAATTCAAACAGGTCGTGCGGCGAGCATAAATCATTCATTCACAATAATATTCTTTTTAGACAGTTATCTGCCACGATCAGTTAGACTCAAAGTCCTTAAAACGCAGAGGCGATAGCTATAAAGGTCAAGAAGCCAGACCTGTGCATACAGAAGAAGTACGTTCAACCCCTTCTCTTGCCATGGCCGATGCTAGATCCATTAAACCAATCTCCACCTTAATCATATGACGATTTAATTTGATTAATGTATGTGTATCAATTGTCTCTCCTAATTTTAATGGCTTTGTAACATTTTAAGATCAAACAAATGAACTGATTGTAATTATGTCTATTATTATTATTGTTACTATTTGACGAATTTTGACTATCGTTCACTCCATTTTATAAACTCTTACCCATTCGATTTCATTATAAGATTTGACCTTTGTCTATAAACACATGATCGAATTGTATTTTGCTACCACCCCATCTCCTATGTCACCCATATACAGAGATACCTATATACACGTATTTGACTAATAATCTTGTTTATCTCAATTGTCGTTTACGTTACACAAGTTACATGATGATGATTATTTCAACATTAACATTCGTATTTTATAGATAACTCGATGAGAAAAACTTCCAATTATCCTTGATATTTAAATACTGTTTTACTTGCCTCAGAACTGACTATTCTTGTGACTAATAATTTTGAACTAATAAATGTAGAACCTAATGAGCATTTATCGAAAAGAATGTTCTTCGTTCAAACGTCTTAGTTTTTGATAAACATGGGAATTTTTAAATAATAACAATAAGTGCCTGGAGTGGATGATATTCAAGTTGATTGTTTGTTTTCACAAACAATGATAATACGAAGAATAACAGTATCACGGAGACTTGTGAATGATAAGAACAGAGAAAACAATAATTGGATAAGATGAACTTAAGTTATGGAAATATAAAGACAGAAGGTTGTGCACGCTAGTTTAATTAATTCATGCTATAATTAAGGTGAATACTGGATCTTGGGTTGGCTAAAAAAAATAAAAAGAGGTTGAATGTATATCTTTCGTATAGCAAAGTTCTAGGATTTTAACCCATATAGCTATCGCTTCTGTCGTTTGCAGGACACTGAGAGACAACAAAACTATCCACACAAAGGTGATGAATTCGATTATCACGCACCCCATCTAACAGATTCTTACCTGACCGATATCATCTTATGTACTATTTAGTCCTTGAATAAACACTTGATCTGATTGTAATTTTGCCACCCATGTCACCTATATAAACATTTGATTAATAATCATATTATTTCACTTGTCGCATAAACTAAACATTACATGTTGCTTATTACTAGTTCCTACATTATGAATCGTATATTTAAAAGGATACCAAATTTATAGGCAGCAGTCGAAATGATATATTTACATCAAACTTGGCTATTTATAATACGATTATTAAATTTAGACTAATAATTGCGGAACCTAAATACAAATTATCGAAAAGAATATTTTTTTTCAAGCATCTATGATTTAAAAGCGCATAAATTAATTGACGAAAAATAAGAATATCAACGTTTATGAAGGTTCTAGAATGAATAGATAGTTAAACATGCTATTAATAAAAAGTAGTAACCAAGTGAGTGGACTATGGCAGCTTTCAGCTGTCGGATGAAATTAGGAATAGACGCTGGAGGTGGATAGGACACACATTGAGGAAATCATCAAACTGTGTCACAAGACAAACATTAACATGGAATGCTGGAGGCCAAAGGAAAAAGGAAGACCTAAGAACACATTGCGTCGGGAATCGTAGACAGACATAAAGAGATTGAAGAGCACTTGGGAAGAGCTGGAAAGGAAAGCTCAGGACAGAGTAGGACTGGTGTAGGCTGGTCGGCTGCCTATGCTTCACATAGGGTAACAGGCGTTGATTGACTGACTGATTGGTTGAAGTGAGTGGACTAAAGTTGTACTAGGAATCGCTTCGAATTAATCATCCCAACTCTTAAGTGACATGCTTTTAGAAAATCTGGACAGGCCTTTATAACCATGAAAACTGGATTATCTTTTCAAATAATTGCAGTTTTTACAATACATTCCAATCGTAGAAATTCACTTTCGTTAAGATTGTAAAATAATATATTGTATGTCTAAATCACTTACATATCGTTTTATCAATTAAATCCATCATGCAACCAATCACATCACCTGGCTGACAGACTGTACCATAAGCAGAACCATTTCGATGCCATTTACGTGCCTGTTAAAATGGAAAGCATCCTTTCAGGATTTTAAAAATCAACTTCAAATTTATAAATATATTTCTCAACATGGATGAATATGAAAATGATTTTCGTAATGGATTAAAATCAGTTAGTCATCGGGATCTGAGAAGCGAAGCCGTTTAGTCTTTACTGAAGACTATTTGAGATAGTGTGGATTTACGACACTTGAGAGCCAGACAGAAACTTCGAAGCGTTGTGATGAAGACGATATCCTTAATTTGCTAAGCCATAGTTGAATAACCGACACCTTTCAAGTTACATTTACATATAATATGGCGTGTGTGTTGATATACATGGGTTATCCAAAACGTTTCAGTGTGTTATCTGTGCTATGCCTAGAATCTGTAATCATATCCCCACCCTCCATTTAGTAGATGAGTGGTAAATCTCGAAGTGCAATTCACGTTTAAGAATTTACCTTAACCCCTAACATTTATTACATTCATGTTTTGAATACAGTACTGTACTTATTTGTAGCGTACAGTTTGGAATAACTACATAAACCTAAGATGAGATATTTAATAAACTTAATAAACGAACAGAAAAATAATTGAAATCGATGTGAATGACTTAAACCAGATAGAATGATTTTTATAATTTTATTAAGATGGTTACTAAAGTGTAAAAAAATGTTTAGTCTTTTAGTTAAAACATTAGCTATTTGGTGAATAAAGTCATTTCTAAAATGTCATTCACTCAAGCTATACAAAAGTAATTTACAGTTAAATAATTATGCAAATGTGCCAGTAATTCACTTCTTGAACAACACATTAATTCCATTTATGTTTCTCCATTAAGACATTTTATAGTCTTACAAAAAGTTAAAAGTAGTTTAAAGATAATGCCTACATAGAAATCTTTAGGATTACACACATTTAAAACCTACTTCTCTGTAAACAAACAGTACTTTTAATCCTTATTTCTACCGTAGTCATAACTCCATCCTTATTCTCCATAATCAATTATTATTATGTTCTTCCTTTTCCTCATTATTAATCGCCTATTAGTTTATGCAATTAATCTGTTCATCAGGTTTTTTCTTATTCATGAAATATCTTCATTCTAACATATTTTCAACAAACCATTTGTTCATTATATAACCCTTTTGATAATTGGTATTTTTAGACAAATTTTAGATAATATTATAATTACTCTTTTTAAATAACACACGTGTTAATCTAACAATTAATCGTTAGCTCGATATCACGAATTGATCTGAGTTTGACAACCACTGGTCCACCAAGAAGCACCGGACAGCGATTTCGTCCAGGTATGGGACTCTTCCGTAGTGCACATTCGCGACCCCATTAAGGGTTGAGCCAAATACCCTCTGACTCCACATTTTACCATTAGAGTAATTATAATAATGAAGAAAAATTGTTTGAAAATACAAATTATTAAAAGGGCTATATAATGAACAAATGGCTAGTTAAAAATGTTAGAATGAAGACATTTCATGAATAAAAAAAAATATAACAGATTAATTTTATATATTAACAGGCGATTAATAATAAGGAAAAGGCAAGGACATAATAATAATTGATTATGGAGGATAAGAACGGAGTTATGATTACGGTAGAAATAAGGATTAGAAGTACTGGTTATTAATAGAGAATTAGATCAAACTAACATTCAACAATCTCCATAACACACAATTACTAACTAATTATTATTTTACACTGATTTGTTAAATGAAACGAAAACACTAGATTTTTGGATAAACTATTCAATATGAAACGCAACTATAAATTGTGATCGTACAAATTGAGTAAATGACATCGTTGAGAAGAAAATTTTCTATACTGAGTATTCTGTTAGATTACATTACTAAAATATCCATAAATATAATTGATTGCTTAATACGTTGTGATAACCCATTTAAAATTGAGGCTACACACAACTATTATAAACATTTTATATTGATGATAGCCAGTAAATAAACACTTCCACGTTTAAGACCATTACAAGTCAGCGGGAAGAGACAAGCTTATTCTGATTACATATATACCCATTGCATAAGTGTGACTACCGCGACACAGTAGCCTAGTGGTGAACGCGGTGGACGTTTGGCACAAAGCGGACTGAACATTGGGATGCAGGTACATCCAACTGATAAGTCCCTAATAGGACGAAACGCATGTCCTGGATTCCGCTTGCCAGTCACAATTCAACTTAAAAATTCCTAAAGAAGATTGTTAAAAGTTAATGTTTACCTGATGTGCAGCGAAAACCGTATGAACTATTATTTGAGCCAATTATTAAGTCAGGGGGTGCACTCTTCTTTGCCCATCCAATTCGAATAAAACCAGACGTTAAAATTTCAGCTTCGTAGTACCTATAATTGAATTTTAATATATAATTTTTTTTTAAATATAGAAAGAAATTAACTTTGCAGTAGATCATTATGACATTCTTCGAAATGGTTTCAATCTCTTGAGAATTTATTACAAACGACAGCATGCAAATACAAATACACTTGGCATTCCCCACCCCATGCATTTATTGTTGAAGTGTTAATTTACTTACCATTTACCACGTGTTACTGCCCTAGTAATTTGACCACGATAAGTTCTAGTTGGTCCTGAATAATCCATTGTGGAATTACTACGACCTAAAATTACATGATATGCATATTACGAATTCTAATTTGTATTGTAATCGGTGCATAATTAGATTTCAGTTGGTTTGTTGAGAAGACGCTTGCCTATAGAGCCACTCCTGACAAAAGTTAGAGCTACCACTAATGACTATGAGTGATGGTCATGCTATAACACGAATTGTCTGGAAGTTGAAAATAACGGACTCGCGAGCTCAGACTCCTTCCATCGTTGGTTTTATGCTCGATGCAAGATATGGAGGTTCTAATATAAATTTCGTTATGAATAGTGGGTAAACACTGATAAAGATTCCAAAAATACCATAATAGAGCTATACAGTGCTTTCGGGATTTCAATGATTCTCGAGATGGTTCACATTCTTGATAAAAACTTACTTCGACATTAATTATAGTATAGTTCAAAAGTTAATTCGTTAAAATTTACGTGCTGAATCAATTCTTCCCGCTTGTTTAATATCCTTTTTAATGTTCATATAATAACTAACATACCCGATTTTCCATTTGACTACTGTTCCCTATTGTCTGTTTGTAATTGGTGCATTGCTCTACCTTCATGAATAATAATAGCCAATATAGAACTGTACATATGTTAC
Organism: Schistosoma japonicum; assembly: GCA_025215515.1. NCBI lineage: Eukaryota > Metazoa > Platyhelminthes > Trematoda > Strigeidida > Schistosomatidae > Schistosoma > Schistosoma japonicum. The sequence continues at coordinate 16,540,058 of CM046061.1, read as the reverse complement.
TGAGTTTCAACTTATTATAAGTTTAGTCGTCAGTGCTTCGTACGAGTGACCTAAACAGTCATGAAACGCGGTCATATTCCTTTTTTCAGTTGTATTAGGAATGTGAAAAACTATCAACAGCTGTTCCAATAACTTTGCACAACTACTCTCTATGTTTGTTTAGCAAATCATGTTAGTTTATCTGAATACTATTGAAGTCGCTGTTCAGCAAATTTCCTCTCTGTGTATTTGTAACTTCCCAAAAGGTTTTGTTGTCCAAATACTAACTGAAATATATCTCAGTTCATTGTATTTGAGTTTCGAATCTTCTGAGATCTACTCCATATGATCTATAGAAAGGTTGAAAATATTTTACGGTATCCTATCCTGAAAATGCAACTAACTAATTTTAAACATCATTTTAGCTCATAATTAGATAGTGGTTGAATCAATTACGTAAATCTGTTGACTTATTGAACAAGTAGTATGTAAATTAATAAAACGAATTATGTATAAGTTATGATTTAAAGTAATAGTTTTGTAACAGAATCATAATAAAGTTTATTTTTCATCACGGAATGACATTATTACAGTAAGACAACTTTGGAAAAACGGCCCCACGTAAATTGCCTCATTAGTTTACCTTTTTTTAAAGTAACTGTGTTAATTTTGAACTGTTGATGTTACATGTTAACGAAGTTTTTTGAAATAAATTCATTTCACATTTTTCGATAATGCAATAAGAAGACGACGTTTACCAGAGTTATGTGATATACTTGCGCAATACATTTCGAACAATATGATCACACATACACTTGTTAAAGCATTTATATATGAAAAATAAAAGGTCACTAGACAAACAAGAATATAAGCTAAGTAAACAAAGATAGTAAAGAGAACAATATGAATCACACTCTGCCAAAGTAGGTTGAGCGAAAGTATAAATTGTTTTTGAATACACAGGGGGGGGGTTGAACATCCGTATAGCTGAGGCTTCAACAAACCTTAGTATACGTCCTAAAATCTTGTAACTCCAGTGACAATCTATGAAAGCTGAGACTAGTGAAATCAGAATGAAAGAAATAATTGACTATAAATGTTAACTGGATATGATGTAATGAAGATGAACAATTTAAGTTGCTAAATTCTACTTTATTGATCTAACAGTGTGCAGCGGTAAATTTAAGGTTTTATAGGTTTGATTTTATACTGTTATCAAATGAAAACAGGAACTTTTCGAAACCATAGTGATTGTCAGTAACATTCAAGATGTGAGTTTGTAACTTACAATATCTTCAGAATTATTAGTTAGTTAATTCATATGAGAATAGAAATTAAACAAACCTGCATCAGAAGATTCGGAACTAATAGGTTCCAATGTATATCCGTAAACAAGGAGTGTTTTCACTGTTTCAATTGCTGTATCCCTGTACCAGATAATGAATATATAAACAAATACTAAATGATAATAAGCATTGTTTCACTTATGAAAGTGCAATAGTCACAATAACTTTAAGAAGAATATTCAATTTTCTAATTGTATTCGTCACAGATTGACAAAGGCTGAGTACTTTAGAAAACTAAGGAGCACTAAACAGTTGCTTCTTCCTAATGAAACTTTCCAGTTTGGCATTCACTTAAGACCCCACTGCAGATCAATTGTAGGACCTTAAGGTTCGGCATTGAGATCGTACTAGAACAAAAAAGCTGCTCAGTACTCTCTAGTTTTCAGTGGTACTCAGTTGTAATCAGTCTGTGACAAGTACAGATGACAGACCAAAATCAATCTCCCCAAAAAACCCTAACTTTCGTTTAATTTAAGTGGTTGTCATTGTTTATTTATAATTTTAGTTAATGTTAGTTATAACAGTTTAGAGTGATTAAAATCGGTATATAAAGTTTGTGATACTTTTGACGAATAAAAATCACGATTATTATTTACAGATAGATTAACTTTATCCAAGCAACCATTGAAGGATTGCAAACAATGGTAAACTATTTTTTCTTTGTATAGGAATCCATAGATATGAGCACAAACAACTAATCGAAGATGCAATATAGTAACATATTGCTCAGTGTAAATTCAAACTGATTTAGGTAGGGAAATCTTCTAAACGGTACAGTTAGCTTAAATGCAATTTGAATTGAATGAAATTTATAATTGAGCTTACAATAATACATTTAATCTAGTCAAAAGAAGTTCTTTACTCTTACGATAGACAGTGTGTAGCTTGATCTTCAATTCACATAAACCGGTCCATAGTCCTTCATCTTAGGAAAACAGTTGGTAAGTAAAAGTAATAATAAATGATAATTAACAGTTGACAAATAATTTCCCTATATGATCTTAGTCCAAAGTCATACGCAATAGATATATCAGTGATCATTAACGAAACTGAAGTTTTGCAACTTTATTTTTATGAATGCAATTCTAATAGAATGGGACTACAAAAGAGGTGTACGAGAAATCATGAAACATTATGAAAAATTTACGATAAGCAGACTTTTCAAGTAAATATTTCAGATATTAGGACATAAATATAGTATTTTGAATAACAAGTGGTTCAAATGAAATAACACGAAATAACACAGTAAAAACACTATCAGCAGCAAACAAATTATATTCAATTAATTAGCAATAGAAACACAAGCTGCCACACAGATACATCAGGAACATATCGTCCTATGTCCGGATGCAATTGTCTTAAGTATGGATAAGCTTAGAAAGTGAATATGGAGAACCGATGACATGTGAAAATCGATATAACATATCAGTACATATGGTCAATGTAACTGGATAAATAGATAGAAAAACATCCACACAATCATACTTAGAGACTTATATAGATAAGAGTACATAGGGGGTCATCATAATGAGAGTACAAATATAATGAAGGAATGCATAAGTCATAAGATAGCCTATACTAGTTACATAGAGAATCCCCAGGTAAGATATTAAGCAAGTGTGCAAAAACTAAAACTAGATATAAATCTCCACAACATCCATCAATGTCGATCATCAAAAGAAAATGCCACAGTTTTAGTGAGTAGGCATAATCAACTGAATTTAGCCATCTTCCAGTATGAGTTAGTTACTCACCAATGACATTAGATGACATGACGCAATATGGGAGATAAACTGAGTTTAGAAATGTAGACTAATTAATGCTAACTCAATGGTCTAGAGGTTGAGGTGCAGAGTGCTAATGACTCACCTACAGTTGACTAGTTCTTCGTGATTTCTAACGGTTGTGCAAATAAAGTCAGTTCACGATATGGAAAATCGGAAATCATCTCCATATACCAAAATCACTAAGGCAGTAAGTTCAAATATTAATTTTACTTTTAGCTATCTAGGAAGCTATCTTTCTAGTTTAATTTTGTGAACTTAACAGATTCTCGTTTATGACATTCTGTTAAACTTTAAAAACTACGTAAACCAACATAATGTGATTAAACTTAAAAATTGAATCAACAACAAATAAAAAAATACACAGTATATGAATTCGCTGTTGTTAGAAAAACCTACTTGTTTGATTGCTGAATGATAGGATCAACTTCACTGAATGGAACTAAATGAGGACTTCGTTTCTGTGAATGATCCTTGTAAAGTATTAAATCGAAAAACCACATTTTTTTTATTTTAGTAAAATGAATGCTTAAAAAATGTGGCTAAAATATATAAAAATTTGTGACCAGGATCAGCACTTGTAACCTTTAGAAATTCATTACACCATGTATGACTAAATGTTGACCAACAGAGACAGTAGTCTACATAGATAACTCAGTTACATTATACTCGTACCCACGTAAACTTTCTAATGGTTCAGGAAATTAAATGTTGTAATAAACCCGTGTGTAATTGAATGATATTTCTAGTTTAATTTTAAATCGACTATTGCTGGGATTAAAAAACAAAATAACGTTTATTTCTAAAATCTTTTGTCGGTTTCATAATCACTGTCCACTTTTTCCATGTTAAAAATCTATATATATTTAATCCAATCAGTTCAAATTCAGTGATAATCATTTGGTGGGTGAGTTGCGAAAATGAGTGACCAACAGAGAAAGTTCATTGTTAACATCAACTAAGGATAAATGAAGTCGATGAAGTGAGCTTCACGAAAGTAATGAAAACATCTGGCAGAACAGATTCGAAGAACTTCGATTTGCCATTATTTTTCGCAAATACTGTTTATTGTAAATTTATTTATATAACCAGACAGTGACACAAATTGAATATTTAATGAATACACTAATTCGTTTTCATAAATAAAATTTTGAAGGAACTGCAGTATTACCAACTTGCTATTTATTAACTTGTTAATAAATAACTCATCTTCGGTAATAGGAAAATATTATCATAAATTTTCCCCCTATCTATTCGACGTAGTGAATTCGTTCCTTATAGTCTATATTTGGCGGTCTAAGTATTTTGTGTTCCACAATATCATCATAATTAGATTCAGGAATAAGCACCGCTTTAAATTCTGAAACTGTTATTTTCATACAACATATAAATAAATAATAACATGTCTACTAATACCTATTGTGTGGTGCAAATTTGGGAAGTCTTAGCTTATAATGTTAGTCATTTAGGAAGTTATTTAACAGTATGATAAAAATGAATTTATATAGTTAAATAAATCACAAAATAATCGTCATAACTACTTACTTCAACAAAACCATATGTCCAGCCTAATGCAATACGATCACGTGCCCACATATTATGTGTATTTTCAGCTAATTGATCTACTAAAACTTCTAAACGTACAGATAAGCGAACTTGTGTTAAATCCAATGGTTGAGGCTTATATCCATTCACTTGTGTAAAGCTGTTATCAATAGTAATCAGATAATGGGAAAGTAGAATGGATAGGTTAACTCATTCTAGTCTTAGTGGGATTGAGCACTTAGCTTCTTCATATTTATAAGTTAAAAGTAGACCAAAAACAAAAGTTGAAACAGACTAACAAACAGTTACTTTACTGTACTAAGTCATTCCACTTATTTCACAATACCGAGGATATGAAAAGAGAGAAATAAGCCAAGTATTCATGAGTGAATGTTTTACAGATTGAACAACATGTCCAATAATAATCATGTTTAATTTCTCCTTCGTATTCCTTTTTAGAAAAGAATATGATTTTACAAGACAAAAATTGCAATTCTCTTGTTAATGATCAAGTATTTGATATCATATTATTCGGCCGTTTAAGTTAATCAACCAGTAGTATAATCAGTTATTACTAAATCCCACCGAATTCTTTTCAAATTATTACTCGATTGGTGTACTATATCTAGTAAATTGAGGCTATCTAAAAGTCTTTCATTACAAATCACGAAAGATTCATTCATAAACGCTAGTACATGCCTAGAATTTCAACCTATATTACAATTATAACTAAAATGTTATTCGTATTTATGTTCAATTTCACACTTAACATTAGATAATTATATATTTCAGGGCATTTACGAAGAAATTAGTAAGATAATACATATATGCTTCTTAAATGGGTTTTTATTTGTCGTTATTATATGTAATGTTGTTTCATATTGTGCTTTTAAGGACCGAACTGATTAGCTTCTGTTAAAAAGTAGTTTGCTGATATTTGGTCGGGGTTACTCAGTGAGTTCTGGATATTCAGTAAACTTGTTAAATCTGACGTTTTAGTCACTTGTACATTCACTTAGAGGGTGACGGCTGCACAGTGAACGGTGATCTTTAATACATATTTCATTACGATCTCTGACTTTCAATAAATTTATGCTTTTTATCAAAAATGTGAGGTTCCACTACACTGCCAAAATCAGTGATGATATTTATAAATAACTTTTAACGATTGAAATTTAGTTTCTAGAGAGGTTTGCAATCTAATATACACTGGTCATTCTTGAAACAGACAGACAAATGATCTAAAGTGTGGAACACAACATATTTAAGGAACGATGAGAATACTGATGATATATTGAGCATCAGATTTTTATCTTTATTATGAGCTCTTATTTGTAACTATTCATTCATGTAATGTACCCTGGTTGATAGTGAATACTGGGAATACAGCCTGCACTGGATACAGTATAAACAAAATATCTATCGTAGCCCATTGTACAATGTTAAGGAATAATAGGTAAAGTAGAATACAAGTAGTATATAATGTCACCTTTCAAACATTATTTAATTTACCATGGAACTAATTAGGAAATGGTGATGGCAGTAGTCAATTTTCAAGCAAGCAGGATAGATCAGTCGACGGTATTACCGACTGACATGAAAGAATAGCACGGAATAGTCTTGGAAATCAGCCTGTGGAATAGGTAAGGTATTTCAGACTTTTGGAGTTAAATCATTGAATTTTTCTACATATTGCGGGAAATTGACCTAGATTGGGACAAATACATTTATTTCATGTTTTTTATACTCCTGGACATGCTTCTGCTATTCATTTACTTTCACTACCTTTATCATACTTTAAACATACTTTTATCCATGTTGACAGTCGTGTTGATACTGATATGGACTATACGATAAAGACGTAGTGTTTTATTGCATAACACAATATTTGATTGCGTCTCAATTTATCGCTTTTCTACTAGTTCCTTCTCAGCGATTTTTATCTTTCTTAGAGTAAATTCACAGTTTGATATGTTGAAATTATGGGAGCATTATGATCATAAACTATTTTACATAGTATAAGTCTGTGTTGAACGCTCTAATCAATAGTAGGATAAAAGAATCCAGAGTTAGTCAGACATTATTATCATTTAACGTTACTCATAAAATTTCATACCTGTTTGGTAGCTTCATAGTTCGCAATCTTGTACCTTCAGGTAATGGTTCATAAGTAATGTTATAACCTAAGCCAATTATCGTTCTTAATGTTTCATAGGCGAGTGTTACGTTATACTGTCTATCTGATGGTGGTAGTTTATCAAATGTAGTAAGACACGGATGCAAGCCATTTTCATCATCACGACGCTATTTCAGAAGAGAAATGAAAAGATTAAGCATTCAGAAAGATTAAAAAAAAATGGAAGTCAATAAATCCATATATTTTTTGTATAACTCATAAAAATATCTTTTCAGCTTTCATTTAGTAAAAGATGCTTTCAAATGACCCTCTGATAGTCGCTTAAAATGCCCTCCACAACTACTATGTAAGTGGAACGACGGATTGGTTAGGATGGTTCAGTTGCTAAACGGAATTAATCTGAACAGAAAATATGCGTTTATACATGTTACTGATCAAGACAAGAGAATGAAATCTATGACCATAACTAAGTGAACAATACTTTGATATCACACCACATTTGCATTCCTAATTTATCGTTTGCCTTGAGAAAGCATGTGATCTCTCTGACATCAACACAAGTAACGATATATGACTCATTCAAGATATCAGAAATGTACTCCGATTAATTATTCAGGACATTGAAACAACGATATATACTACCATTAATAAATTATTTCACTAAACTTTAGGCTGTATCAAAACAAAGCAGAAGTGATTTAATGAACTAAATTGCTTCACATGAGGGCCCCCAATCAAACATAGAAAACTTTCATTTATAACGCGCAGTTAATTAACGCTCTTCAGGTTGCCTTCCACTACTAATAAACATCATACAGTTTCCACATCATAAACGTTAATGCATACTGAGCATAAATATACTTTTCACATATTCACTTAAAAAAACGAATATAGTAGAGTAAGGTAAATCCATTTATTTTGAGGTTCCTTTTCTACTACTTTACAATGTAGAATGAATATTAACTATCTGAAATCGTTGTATATACTTCATATCACGTTTGTGAAAAGTTATTAGTAAAACAACAGTTTAGAGGAATGATGAAAATATTCGAAACGGCTGAATATTTACATGTTAATGTTAGTGTGAGAAATCTCGAAAGCACTAATAAACACGTGACAAAATCTTTTAAGATAGTAAAAATTGAAATTGACGTTAAATGCTAATATCAAGGAATGTCAATGTTCCACTGTAAACAGCATATTCTAGAAGTTTCCTACTACTTAACATAAAACGATAAAATATCTATTCAACAAAATAGGTAAATTCATCTTATTTTGTTCGATTCGTTGATGATTCTTCATACAAATTTATAGACGGAGAAAACTTGCATAAAATAACATTCATTTTTTTACCTGCATTACTATTTTCATACAATCAGTGTAGAAGTTTACTAAACTTACTTCACCATATTTCCAGCCTTGATCAATTTTACGCATAGACCACATTTCATGTAGATTTTCGGCTAATCTATCACGAACAATTTCAACATAATTTGGCAGTTGTATCTAGTGATAAATAAAAACACCGGAAATTAGTCAGAACTGAATTTTTTTTCTAAATGTACGGTGGAAGTTAATGAATTTTAAAAATTTTACTAGCGATTCTTTGAAAATATAATACATTCTGGAAGGTTTACATATATTTGAGTTTGTCACATTACTGTTTTCATAACATTTTCGTATGAACAACTGACAATTTAAAAATACATTTTGTGTAGCAGTCCTCGGAGTTTTGGTGAACGGAAGCGCTTAGTTGGGTAGCTATAGTATAACGCAAAATAGAAGTTCAGTATTCTCTCTCCTTTAATGATGTTAATGTATGAGAGGAACGTTTTACAAATTGAAATATCTTAAAGTAAACAATGATGTCAGCGACGACTATCAAATAAAACATTAAAAATTGAAGGAGACTGAAGAATCAGATAATCAATTTACTTACATGAGAAGTACGTACTGTACGTGGTACAAATACGTATTGTTGTGGTGTTGGTGAATTCAATGGACCCGTGAATACATATTTATCAAGTTGACCAAATGTGAATACAGGTTCAAGACGAAGTTTTTGTCCAGGTTGTCTAGCATAACATATAGGTGAATATCCTGGTGGAGGACCATGATGTAAACGACCTTGATTTGATCCTAAAAGAAATCTTGCACTGGCTTTTGCATTCATACTTATACATGGATAAAATAAGCCAGTTATGTTGAAATCCTATATATGTTAACAAGTAGGAACAGAGTATTAGTGCAAATATATTATTACGATAAACGTGGTATAAATGACAAATAAAAAAATACAATTGTATAAGACATTACAGTGAAATTTAGTCACCTGGCTCAAATCAGAAATGAAGTATCAACATAAAATTAACTGATCCAAGAAACATGATTTGCTAATTGGAAACGTTTAAGTAATTTGTTCGTTAAAACAGAGAAAGTAATGAAATCAAAGATTTGTATTATGACATATATACAATATGTACACAATATATACTTAAAATATTTTGTATCCATGTTTGAAACTTATCTTAAACAAAACAAACTTGGCAGATTATGTATAAGTTCTTCATTTAATTTATCATAGTGTTTTACATAATGACTGCATACACACTAAATATCAGTACATCAAAGTTCAGAATACATTATTCTCCTAATTTTTATTATTTGAATTCTTAGTTCTTATAAAGCCCTAACTAATTCATCTGGTATCCATAAAACATTGATGCCAACAGAAAACAAGCGATAGAAAAAACCCAGATATTGCAACTTAATAATTCATTAATGAGTTAGAAATTTCAACTTACCTGGAAATATCCCTTCACTAAACGTCCGTTTACATTAAACTGTATGACTGGTCCAGTTAAATCTAACAAGCATCCAATAATATCACCACGTTTCAATGGTACATTAGATGCTGTTTCTTCATTTGTTGTCTCGTCTGTTCCAATTGTAGCCTGTTTTGGTTTACCACCAGCCCATAAACAACTTCCGTCAAAGGCATAACTGAATAGATCATCACCTAAGCTTGCAGCACCCCATCCAGGGCCACCGCATGGGTGTGCGTTATAGCCTTCTGTATTAGCCCAACCAACTCGGATTTTTGCTGGTTGATGTGTAACGGTTTCAAGCAAATCGATAATCACCTCAAAATACCACTTTGGATACATAGCTCCGCCCTTAAATAAAAAGTACAATAAAATTCAAGTTTTCTGAATCTGATATAAACACTTTCCGTAAGTTTTATTACAACCGACGTTTATAGTATTTTATCACGGAATATGGTTAACGAAGTATCTAAAAATAAAACTACATGATTTAAGAAATTTATCTGAAGATTGTATCTGAAGTTTCAAGTCTATAAAGACAATCCTAATGATGCAGTAAGCCAATGAAAAGCCGCAGTGCTATATTTTCTGAGCTAAATTTAAAAACGATGTGCATCACTGTCAAAATAATTTTTGATGTTGTAAACTGACTACCATCAATCTTATATCTTAAGTGATGAATCATAAATGTTCAGATATATTCTATCAACCTTGATATTGAGATTGTGATGTGCTCATCGAGTTATGTAGGGTAATACGAAACTCTGGGGTTGAGGAATGCATAATGGATACCATTTATAAATAAAGACGCTTCATGATATGGTGTAAAGTTAATATCAACGGTATAGTTGCTTCTGTTCTACTTTTTTCCTTCCCTACATGAGTATATTCTCAACTCTTCCTTCAGTTATCTTTGTTTTGTCCTATTATGTTCAAATTCTCATTGTAATTGATATGACTGCCCTTCCTACTTTACTTCTAATTTTGCTGATTTCGTCTAGCACTGTAACAACCAGAGGTGTGGTAACTTGACTCCATACTCATTCATGGTAAGTTCTATTTTGATAATGGCTGACTAAGATGAAGTTATAAATATGTCAACAGTAAGTTTACAATTTACCGAATAGGTTCTCCTTTACACTTGCTCGCCGGGTTAAATCGACTTTAGAAAGTTGGATGGATTCGTGAGTTAGGAGGAGCTTGAGAACTGAAATAATGAAGAAAATACCTAAAATTATCAGAAATTATTTCTGTCGGCCTCAATTTCACGTTCTATATACTTTTAGGACCATCCTTCGTCACTATGACTTCATAAAATAAATCTCTCAATATCACGTTTAGATTTTTAGTATGGTAATACGTTTATAACAGCGACAACTAGAATGCTTTTGGTTTCTTGCCCATTTATGAGACAAAAGTGGCATAAATTAATTGTGAAGTAAAATGTCAACTCTAAGGTATTTTTTCTTAAAATGGATATGCTTCAGCAGCCTAATAAGTCGAATAAAAATAAACATAAAGTACCGTTCATTATTTTAGGAATACCTTAGCCTAGTACAATATGAGAGATTGCTTATTGATAGTCGGTTATTTGTATTATTCCCTTTTATTTTTATTATGCCACGAGTGTTCTGAAGAAGTGTTTCGAAGATTTTTATTTATAGAGTTAGTATCTAGTGTATTGAAATTAAACGAAACTATGAATCACTTTTGTCATAGAAAACGTGAATTCATGTGCGATCGAAAGGAACTGGATTTGATTAAATAAAAAAAGAAACATCATCATTAAACTTGTATTATCATAATAAAATCAATGAAGATAATGAGTAATCAGTAACCATCAGAAAATAATAAATACATAACGATCCTTACATCTTTATAACCGACAAATATATTCGGTCGAACTGAACCACATTGATCAACTAATTTTGTTTGCAATAACAAATCCTTTTGTGGTAATAAAGTTTCATATATTAACTCTTGATTCAGTCGTACAGCTCCACCTTGACGTCCATAGCACAATGAACATAAAGCTTGCAAAACCTAAAAGAATTTAAAAAGTTTAATGAACCTTAAATATATCTATAATAACTGTAACATATATTAAGAATAGTTATCTGCAGTTAATCACATACTTATTACATTATAAAATAAAGTATTCATAAAAGAGGGAGGGGAAATAAGACGGAATTCATAGGCTAAAACGAAAGATAAATACAACTGATAATTGTTACTTCTAACATGATATTATATCAGCTTAAAAGTCATAGTAGCTAAGAGAAAGGCTTATGGGTGTTTAGCTTTAGTTTAGTTGAATATTAGAATTATTCACAAATTGACTGAAAATAAAGGAGCAAGTCCAAAAATTTATAAACATTATCCGTGCTTCCAGCAATAACTAAGAGACTACGGTTCCATCACATATAAAATAGTGAATGCTTACTGTTTCTAGTAAATTTCTAACTAGAATAAAATAGCTTCCTCTCTAGCATGGAACCCAATACCTAGATACGATCTGTGAAACTATGAGTCAATATTATTTGGCAATAAGTAACAGACATAATATCGTTTCAAGTTTCTTACTGTATACTACAACAAACCGTGAAACAAACTACTGCAAAATATTTGCACTCCTGATTCGATTCTAAAGTTCGAACGACTGATCGCTTCATCTCTAAAATCTAAAGATCGACATCGAATCTTCCTCAAATTACCACTTAACCTCGAAGTACTTAGTAATAGTTGGTCAGGTTTCTAAAGTTTGAAACACCATAACACATGTTTAGTGCATCAGAACAAAAAAACGAAAATAGAAGGAAATTGATAAAAACTAATCTTTTTACTACTAATTAATTTTTTTCTCACTCTTTTATATATTCTGATGTATCACCGTTTTCTCGAGTTTAGTGGCTGTTCCCACAACAAAGTAGTCTCCCTTAAGCAATCTACTAACGCTGTGTGGCAACATTCTTACTTATGGCATCAATAACTTACCATTCAAAATCAATGCACATGGATTCCACCACCACGGTAGAATGTTCTAATAAACATGTTTAGTTGGTGCTTTTATCCAAGTGTCAAATACTTTCAGTGTTATCCCGTATCTAAACATGCACTATGATTCCTTCTGTTGGTTTCCAACCGTTTTCTGGAATCATTATACCCGAGAAGAAAAGCGCGCGGTTGTTGATCATAAGCACGCCATAATACAATGCTATCTCTGATATCATAGTTTGGTAACCGTTGTTGTTGTTGCTGGTTTTGTTTTCAATTTATATTCTCATGTTATGACTTTAGTAACACTGATTCTACCGAAAACTTTGTAAGTGGATAAACTCTTATCATTTTGATCTTGCGTGTAAACTGGTATGCGCTCACATACAAAATGCTACTTGAGAATAAAGTTATCATTATTATTATAACTACTTGGTGCAACCCTGATGTCATTGGCCTTTATTCAACCAATGGTACACCAATAAAATAAAGTAGGTTGAAAATATGGGTTATTTAATATCCTGTGAACTATGATACATAGTCATAAATGACCGACTTGAAAAATTGCATCAAAACTGAGGATTTTTCACCCTTATTTTGTTAGGCAAGCATTCTACTTACAAAAGGAGTCAAGTATATCATACAAGAATCATGAAATATTAATTCATTAAAATATATCATACAATTTCAAGCTTTGTGTAGTGGATTAGTGTGCAGACAGATAATAAAATATACAGGCTATAAGACATTAAAAGTAAACGGAAAATACTGTTTTTTTAATCAGATTAAATGTTAGATTTATTCATTATCAGTGGAAACACCAACATTAATGAAAATAATTTTCCTAACGATTCATTGAAAGACAAAAATAGTCATTAAGGATCCAATTACAAGTCACTAGCATATAACAGTATAAAATACTTCAAGCCATTTTGAAATTATCCACATTAATAAATTCAATACGTTGACAACGGAAGATTACAACTAAAATGTATAATGTTCCTAAGTGTTTTGCATAAGTCAACTTGCTTTCCATAACATATATCTCCACCCCATTCTCCTTATGCTCTGAAAAAGAATCTGTTTCTTCGTGATCATAACAAGTTAATGTAACGATTAAATCAGTAAACTAGGTGAGTGTAGACATAAATCAAAATATAAGTTGATTCGGATAATAAATAATTTAAGGGAGACTTCAAAAAATTCAATACTGACCCTTGGGTCGCGACCCTGCTTATCCAATAGACCAATCAGAGTGCGTATATGACGCTCTGTTATCAAATACAAAGCTTCATCACTGTCAGTTAAAACACAATGTAAAGCATCCAATACACCTTCAGCAAAACCTTGTTGTAGTTCTAATCTATTGAACAGCCAATCTAATCGAGTAGGTGTAGCGAATTGTGCACAGTTTTCGCGATTGCCACGAATCAATGCAGCCAGCAATAGATATAAATAATTACCGAGTTCATCAAATTGATCAGCTTTATCTTCACCGAGAGCTTGTGAAAATTCTCTACGTGTTTGAAATGTCCCAGTGAATTTTTCTATAGTACTTAATACGTGTCCAATCATACCTTCATTCTGAAGTTTATAAATGACAGAAAATTAAAAATAAGTTAAAAATAACATGAATCATTATTAAATATAATCATATAGACGGAATAGGATTGACCATTATATATTTATTAAATAATTTCTGCTATCTGATGTGAACATTAAGCATGGATCTTATATGAATTATTATGGAACTTTTCCGTATGACTTAAATCGTGCTACAATATTGACAATGTCTAGGTATGTCTAGCAGACCTCAAAATTTCATACAAATCTACATGAAGGCTTTGATAATTTATGTAAATGTATCATACTACTTACATTCAGAAAGTAGTATGATTCCAGTGTACAATATACTTATGCTCATCTATCATACTGACAGTTATGCAAAATGAAAAGAATCGTAGATTTAGTTTGAACTTAATGAACAATTTCATCTGTCATTTTCAAAATTATAGGCATATATTTTAAAAAAAGCTCTAGATAACTCGTGTTAGTTACAACATGGGAAAGTCTATATTTAACGTTTGCACAATTGAATAATCATTTTAGTGAATCTACCAATTCGATATTAATGAAGAGCACGTACGTCAAACTAGTTATAGCGGAGTGTAAATATAATTAATTAAATAACCCAGATTTCAATAAAAAATGCATACGCCTGTATATTTCTTTTGAATTATAAGTATTTCTTATGTTGAGGAGAGAATATTCATAGATATATGTAGTGTTTTAGAAATTCGAGAAGCGTTCAGAACTGACTCTGCCAAGTCGTTGAAGGTTCTCTGCTGAAAATACGCATGCTCGTTTCGTACTAATTGGCAGCTGTCAACAAGATTTAATGAGATTGATTTTTGTTCCATGATTTTAACTTTAATCATCCAGCTACATAGTCCACTACTGACTTGTTTTAGGATTAAGGTCCAAAGGTTACTGTGTACTATCACCGACCGCCTGCTATCAAAACTTAGTGAATGGAATGACGAATCAGACCGGAACTTAGTAGATCGAATTCAGTCAGGATAAAGAAACCATGTACACTTAATGATCAATTAATGCAGATTTGACTATTCATGAAATTGTTTTCTTCATACAATTTATCAATAACTACTAAAACATAACTCTGAATGGAAAGATTTGCATATTATAATTTCCTGCTAATTAAAAAATTTTTTTTGATAATCTAATACTGAAAGTGATATTGATACATTACGACTGAGGTGTGCTATATAAAATTTAACACTAAGTGCACTTAACTATCAAATTATACAAATGAACAGAAAAGCTCCATGGTTTAAGAAAATCAAAACGCCCATCGTACACCAACGACACAATCAGTTTATGCAACGTTTCATTTTGTGTAGTAAATTAGTGGTGTTAGTAATATAAAAATATAATAATATAAAAAAATATCTACCTGAAACAAATTCTGACGATTTCTTAATGCAGCCAGCTTAGATTGCTGAATTTCATGATCTTCATGTGGACTTGGTTGAGCGAAAAATTCAATTAAATCCTCTAAACACTGAGTTACTTCACCTAATAAATGCCCACTACTTAAATTATATTGACACTGTTGTATTGGTAAACTGATATTTTGTGGTGACGATATATAATTTAATGTATGTATGAAATTATTAAAAACAGATGTACATCGACGTATAGCTGATGCTGATCTGATTTCTTCATCTTGTGCTCTCACTAAACTAAATAAATCGTCCATATGACCTTCAACCAATAGGACAGCTTTTTTTTCTTCTACACGACCAACACCACGCTTACGTGTTTCGTATGCTTCATATGATAACCAACGTCCAGATGCAGCATGTTGTAAGTAAGTTAATGTTTCCCCTAATCGAACATCTGGTTCACCCATGCCTTCAGCTTCATGTTCTTCCATGCGTTTTTTATCATCCTACAGATTAACAGAGTTTAAAAAATTAGAAATCAACAGAAATTATGTTATTTACAAACAAATAAATTTCAGGTGTCAATCGATTTTTACCCTTAATTCTAACCAAGAGTAATTTACTTATATTCTGATTTTGTCAAAGTGAACTATTCATACGGACAGAAAGGAAAAGTCGCTGTATTTGCGACTGATTCACTATTAATGCACTGACTGTCTTATCCTAACTTATCACATTCATCTGTTACGAATACTAATGTATAACATTTAGCTCCTACAGAATGCTTAAATTTTTAATCGAGGAAACCATAAGAATTTCATAGAATTTTCGAAGTATGGTACTCAGATCAATTAACAATTAGTAGACAAATCGACATTGACCCAATCTACCAACTCATACAAAAGATATCATTTAATCACATCGTTAGAAGAACACATGAAATAAATGAAGTAAACAAATTTACAAAGACTACCGATCATTGACAAGTCCATCAAAACGAAACGATTTAAGACTTATGGCATGACTGAATCCTCGCTTCTCCTTGAAGCAGGGTTTGGTACTGTTTTTTTAAGACATTAGTGAAAGTCTAGAAATTAGGCCATTTAACTCAGAGGACACAACACTACTGAAACTCTTTTATCTGTTTATTCTTCTATTTTTATGCAGGAATATAAACAATGGTTCACCGTTGTATTTCATCGAGTAGTACATCCTATGTTACATAAGAAATTACAGAATAGTATGGTACTCAAAGATTTCTCACAATAAGTGTTGGTAGTTTATTTTGTGATATTGTGTTTTGACTTTCGCCTATTAACCATGATTAGTTTAACTTTTGAGTTTCATGGTTACTCAAAGCTAATATAAATCTCTTTGTTATGAATAATATTTTTTTTAAAATGACTTTGTGAATAAAAATATCTGGATACTAGCTAATGAACAAACTACCATGATATTAAAAACACAGTAAATTAATTCTACTCGAAAGTTGAATGCGCTTGTACAAAACAAAAGATTACTTTAGAAGGTCTTATCAAAAAGATTGAAGCAGCATTCGTTGCCTCATGTGCTGACAACGTGACGACATCACAATGTCCACTTCCATTAGCTTCACTAGGCAATACACCCAAATATCGTCCAGTAGTTACATGGCGTAAACGTATTTCACAACCCCATGAAAAGAAGCCAGCACTCCATTTAGTTTTTTTGTGTTCTATACGCCACAATGAACAAGCGCTTGTCGAGACAGCTCCAATTTCATACATAACTGCATAACGTGAACTACAAAGGAAATTTACATTTGGGGTTGTGATGGGGTGGGGTGGAGAATAAACCAATAATAACATATTGGTTAGTTGAAAATAATAACTTACTAGTGAAATAAGAGTATGCTAGATAACACTTTACAAATCTAACATAAAATTTGCATACGAATGTTTTGCAACATTACAAACTTTGTAAAGTGAACAATGTCAAAGCAATTAAGTTATTCGTAACATCTTCAATGTTCACTGTGTCACATCCAGCACTTCCAATCATTTACTCTCCACTTATTAGATGAGTACTGCATATTATGGTGTAATTAATAATAACGATTTCATTCTAAATATCCAAAGTTGCCCAGAAAATCTGTCGGATATGAATATGTCAGTTCAACACATTGGATGAATAACAAATGTATTTAAGGTTAGGGCTGGTAAAGAATTCTTTAATTCAAAATTACGCAAATATGCAGCAATTATCATCAGAAGTAACAGAAAAATGAGCGAAAATTTTCCGGATTGGATATACTTATCGATCACTGAAGACGTTACGGGTAAACTAAACTATCTCAAAACATAAATGAAACTGTTCAGGATATACAAACAATTTTACTTATGATTAAAATTAGTTTTATTCAGTTTTATGAGATGCCAGTTTCTGAAAATTATCAATAACCAATAGAATTTTTAACACTTCATCAAAATACCGATGTTTTCTAGACCGACGGTAATAAGAACCTTTTCATTAGTTACTATAATAAAGCACTGAAGTTTACATTGTAATCACAAAATGAGAAAATAATTGAATAAATTATGCTGACAATCTTACACGTTACACAAAAGTTTACAGTGCTTAGGGTAAATATTATTGTTTGCCTCCTGATTATTTGATATACTGACAAAGAGTAACACTTAGTATTAAATTAACTGAACAGAAGACGAATTATTGCATTGAATTAAATAGATATTTAACATACTAAATTCATTAGTGAACAGAAATGAAATGTGGCTCATCTTGTTAGCTATCACTACAGAATTTATTTTCCTAACATCTTGATAAACATTCAGATGTTGAATTATTTTTCTCCACAATGATTAGGAGACATATTTTCTCTTTTACACTATGCTATATAAAGATTTTATTTTAATGACGAAGCCTTTTCTTCCACATAATAAGACTACTGTATTTCCTAAACATCTTAGTTAAACCACGCAAGATTTAATGTTCTAGGCAGTGATCCTAACATATACTTTTGAGGAGTTTAGCAATAATAACATTTAGGAAAGAGGTAGGGTAATTTAAAAGCATAATTCAGTGTGTAGAACTCAATTTCCTACAAACCACAATACAGTAGATACTAAAAAGCATTCAATACAATTTGTTTATTCTATTTGACATTATATCACAGTAATTAGGACATTTTTATATTTATTTTTTTTAGATTTAATTAAAACAACAACATTAAGGGCACTCAAAATTATCGGTTTATTGAGATGGTAGTCCTGTAGAAATCCCGCTATTATTACTAATTTGTTTACAGAGTACAGATTCGTGTACTTGTCTATGAGCGACAGTGTGCGTGTAAAGGCTAATGGTACTGAAATCTTGACTAAAGTGAAGTGGTGAATTGCTTTAACCTGCAACTTAGTAGTTAGAAGCTAAATATCTTAACCGTTGATCCACTTCTTCCCAGTGTACGAATAAGGCAAACCTAATGTTTCTTAACTATTTTCCTTCACGCGTATCGCCTAACTTTATTTATTTCTCAAGCAATATTATTAAAAATTTGTTGAAAAGAAAGTTAACTTTACTCACCTAGACAATGGGTCACAATTCATTATACTTGGACGTGGCATTTTATTAGGAGGACTTCCTGGGGCTGTTCCATTAACTGCCATAGTAATGGATGGTGAAAATTCCTCTGATTCAGTAGCACATGCTGCTGTTAAAGACTCGTCACCGTGAAATAGTCGGACAACATCTCCACCTAATACCATATCTATTAAATCAGCATAATGCAAACATAGTGAAGACAGATTATTAGAAAACATATCCATTCACATTCAGATTATATAGAATATTGTCAAAATGGTTATATTTATTCAGTGTTTGTGAGTTACGGGTATTTTCAAATTATTTTGAGTTATAGTAAATCCATAATGATATGTATTCATCCGATTCGCTGACGACTGAAATGTCAGAAAGTTTAATCACTATAAAAAAGTGAACCATTCACGGAAATATTCACTAACAGTTTATAAATCATAAAGTTCATTCTCTTTGAATAGCAGCTGTTAGGAATGCATACAAATAGGCTCTATGTTGGTGATCATGTATTAAAATAATTCCTCTAAAATCTAAGCCTCTCTGGAGAGAAGGCTACATTATCTATAGTTAAGCCCGTTTACTTTCAACTAACTCACTTATGATTTGCTCCCCCATATTGCGAAAAAAAGAATCTATTGCTTCAATGGTTTCTTGATAATGATACGGGCAGTAGTACAGTGATAAACTATTATTTGATTCCTACTCAGTAAGCAATAATTTACCTCCTTAAGCTAAAGCTTATTACATAAACTAGCACTAAGTTCTAGTTATACTATGTGGACGTGAATGTAGGATTTCTGTTTGAGATGGTAGGGAAGATTTGTAGATGAAGACAACAGTTTTGGTTAAATTCTATCCCCCCGTCCTGGTTAGCATAATCGTGGAGCTTTCATCAACATTCTAGACGACTTCGTCGGAGAGAACTTCTGATAGAAGTTTCTATTTTCCTGTTGTTGACACTGACGATTATACAAGATCGGACTTTGTTAGTAAATATGCATTCTTTGCTGATGCCTATAGTTGCAAGATTGAGCTTATTTCTTGAAAGTGATTAACAGTGGAATAGAAAACTGGTTAGTTCTTCCTATTTGTAGTTAATTAACATAACGTTCATGCACCCTGGTATTAACCTTCACGATGTAAAACAAGTATACTTCCTATTACATAAAAATGAATAGTATAATCTTGTAAGCTAATAGGTCTAGACAGTGACTAACTTGTTTAATCGTTATGATGTTAGGTATTTCCCAGTTATTAATACTAGTAGCATAGTTTTAACCAATTAATTTCAAATTTATCACGTTGTTAAGTGTTAACGGAAAAGCAAATAGGAAGCTTACGCATAGATTTTTGTCTTATTGCGCCACTGGAAACAGGAAGTACTGTCCACAAAGTTTGTTGGAAACTAGCGATTACTCCATGACTTGAATTGACTTCGCCATAAACATGCTGAAAGCCAGGTAAATATATTTGGTAAATAGTGGAATTTGTGAAATTGTGAGAAATATTAGAATATGAAGACAGAATCTGATTATAAACAACGTAATCTCAAGAACCGTTGGAGGTATGCAGGTTGATGTCACTTCCCAGTCACCAACAATGTGTTAGAATACCTCGCCCTAAGGTATCTTAAGGAAAAATCGGGTTAGACGTTGTCTTGATTACCTGGGAGCGTGAAAGTAGAGTCCTATGGACAACTTCACCAATATCCATTCGTCTGAGACTAACACCTTGGTGTACATAGACTGAAACTCACAATAATGTAGAAAATATATTCATCTGCTTTCTTACACTGTAAACCTCGAATATTGCATTAATCATTAGTTATAGTGTGTAAAGTTCTATTAATGCTTCATGCCTCTGCATCGAGCACTTAGAGTTGACGCATGAATAAAAGTAAACAAGATATTTCCTATTTAGTTCTCAAAAGTAGTTCCTGCAAGTGAAATTATTCATATGGTGGACAATGAAATAAAACTGATAGAATACGTTTTAATTCAACCCAAAAATGTTTAGTATAACTCTATGAAAATATTTTTTTCAGCAATCCTATAAAAACATTATTGATTGACTACTACACTTCTTTCTAAGCAGGTAATTAAATACTGATGTGAGATGCGAGTTAACATGGTCATACGTTTGGAGGAAATCGGTGGTAACCAAACCGTAACGTGGAACTAGTGTGTAAAGTTTATTGAAATGAGTTGTATTTGAAGGTGGAGATTACCTGGTTAGGATATTTAATCGTATGTTAGTAGAATACTTTCCTAATTATAAACTACCCAACCTATCATATGAGTACACATACATGATTACTAGTTTTTAAAAGTATTTATTAAATCATCTTGACTCAAATGACTTAAAATGACACAATCAGACTTGTATTTTGACTGTACTAACTTATCTTGCACTAAGCCACGAAACGACAGAAATGTTAATTTGAACTCATTGGAATATTATCATTCATTTTTATTCATTAAACACCTTCTTCAACAGCAGGGTATCTATTAAGTTAATTTCTTCTTTTATGGGTGTATTAGTTAAAAAATACACCACTGATAAATTATGTGTTATTTCATTTATGAACAGTCGTCACATTTGTGTAGTTGTCCAACATCTTTTTAATAATATTATCTGATACATGTTACCACAGTTTTCTAGATTGTGACATCTTATTCACAATACTAATAGGCTGTAACTTTATCTTTTAACCAACTGGTTACATATCACTTTCCTACAGTTAAAGGTTATAGCTTCTGTTAATCTAGAGATAGGGAAATTGTTTTGCCAATGGAACTGTTGAGCGATTTCCTTAAATAACGGACAAGATGTTCAATGCTGCCCAGGTTTCCAGTAGTATGTAAACTAAGGTCAACCTATGACTAATACAAACTGCAAGCTAAAGCGATCACTTAAAAACAGTTCACCATAAATATTTAGCTTCAATTTCACTAAGTACACACTAACATTGATAACAATACATCCAGTCATTATATTTCTAAACAAAGAGAAAGGCAGGGAAAATTCATTTCACTGTTAGCAGTGAATACAAGAAGATACTTAGTTTCATCAAAATTAAGTAATTAATAGCTTTCATATGGATATTTTTCTTAAGTTATTGACTTCTGAACAAATTTTCGAAAATCAAAGAACATTTAGCTAATACGATTGGCTGTGAATGATATTTAACCACCAGTTGAGTGCTTAATTAAAATTAGATTTTGTCTTGCAATCAAATCCAAGACTGCTGTTGCACTCTATTGACAGTTTGTTAGTTGGACTGTACCTATATCCTTGTGTTTATATTCACGAACAAATCGAATCAATCAGCTATCATTTTAAACACCTGTGTTGCATACTGTGCTATTAAGTCGAGATACATATCAGCATGTTTATTGTGTATGAATTTATTTAAATGGGTTTATATTTTCCCGCTTTTGGTGTTAGAAATCACAACTGGTCAGTCTTCTTTGGCATATATTCCATCTTAGATTCTAGTGTTAACCACAACTCAATTTTACTAAAACTAATAACAAAATGGTAATATCGTGGCAATTCGCTCACAATGTGCATAACCAATCAGGGAGTTACCGATTGCAGCCAACAAGGAGAAAAATATAAATCATTTCAAACACCAGGTAATGGGCTAGAGTACAGTATAAGAACAAGTAAATACTATACTTGAACGACCGTGAGAAACTTCTTAAAAAACCGATGAAGAACTAGCTGTTGGCTCGACGGTTGAAATTCATTTCGACTTGAAACGCATACCGTTGACAAACTTTTCTGGTGTTTGGAAGAAGTGATTCTACCTTACAAACAGAGTGTAGGATTGTTACGTAGAACTCTAGAATGTGACCGTAGCAAAACAAGTGTGTGAAACAAAAAGAGATGGCTATACTTTTAGAAGCCACTTCTTCTAATGTAGCAAATCTATGGGAACAGATTCATTCTTTTATGGTTGTAAGTTCACCTTAAGACAAATAATGTTGCTACCGGTCTATTGGCTTTTTGGGTCATCCAGTATCTAGTCCAGCTGCTTTAATTGGCGTTAGTATAATGACTACAGTGTAATGATATGGTTATTGTTATACATAGTTAAACTAATGAGTCTGGAACTGTATTTTGATGGAATCTGTGAAATTGTTGAAATGAATAAATGTTTGATAAGAAAAAGCAAACATAGTAGGGGAAGCGTAAAAAAGGGATGGATACTTAGCTAATACTTAGCAAATCTGACTGTCACAGGTTTTCAGTATATGGGACAGGAATTATGTATAAAGGTCATACTCATAAGGTAAAAGAGTGAATGAAACGAACCCTAATACTAGTAATAAATAAACCAGTCCTACCGGGAATGATGATATGTACGGATGACTGGGAAGGGTCATACAAACGCTTCTCACCCTAAGGTTACAAACATCATGTAGTAGTATACAAACAGCAGCCTATGAGTTTAGTGACGACTGTCCACTACTAATGATATCGAGTCTTTTTGGAGACACCTAAGAGAGTACTTATGTCCACACAATCGTTCAAAAGGTCAGGAGTTATTTAGTCATATGGATGAATACCTCTAAAGTAGATTCGATAGTTTAAAAGTAGTAACACCATTTCAAAACTGAGTTACTTATAAAATATTTGTATCTCCTGTGGTGCACTATGCTTTTTTGATAAACTATTCACTCATAAATACTGTCTCCTCACAACCAAAAAGTGGCTGATGAGTCCAGATGCCAGTTTGATTTATAGCAACAATTAGTACTACGTTCAGGAATATAATTGAGACTTAAGGCTGCAAACAGCATTTATGGTAAGGGTTAATATTAGCAACAGGATTTCGATAGTATATTGAAAACTATGACATAGAGTTAAGGATTTTGTATGGAATTAGCATTTATCAGTATGGAATTTACTGCAAGGTTGTGATTTAAACTTAGCATAGAGTTATAACCCGATCTACATAAAAATAGTAATTACGAATAATTGTATTGTTGTAAGGGATAGATTTTTGCAACGTTAATGAAATAAGGCTCGTTATAATAGGTTCTTCCCATGGCAAACCTTAAGAAAAACGAGATTTGTAATGAGAACCACAGATATATATGATTTATGTTTGGAATCACGGTAATGTGCATCCATCTACCTTTCAGTAAGGAATTTCGTGGAGTGGGGTGAGTGCATATTATGATGAGTCTTCACTTCAAATTCTTTAGAAAATAACTTGACGGCTTTTCACTTAAAAATATGAGTTTCACTATTATCATTTTGTGGCATAACAGCGGACACCACCACAAAACTATGATACTCTTAAGTAGTAGATCAAATATATCCCTTGTTATATAAATGCTTTTTGTACATGATAGGTGATTGTCACAATACTTTCTTTTCATTGGTTTTATGTGGTCAATGAGTCGAAAATACGATTGGCTCCTTTGTAAACTGAGAGCGGACATCGCATACATTGCCTCTCCTCGTTCTTATGTTAGTACTGTATACATTGCTATTTCCGACACTGACATGGTTATGCCATCATGTAACAAATTCTGCTAAGGTTTTAGTATAAGTTGTTGATGTCAATAGTGCATATCATTACACACATATTGACACACGCAGATATATTTCACCAATACACAAGTATAAGATCATTGAGGTGAAGAGAAAAATGACGATACAATAGGAAGTATATATCGGAAACAAAAACAAAATATGTGTATTTGTGTGTGTAGCTGTATGTACAGTTTATACATCAATGCACTTCCATTAATCAATTTTACTAATAGGTAGGAATATAACATATTCCATTCACATTTTAGGCATGGAGAGAAGAAAGCGTTAGTTATTGATTTACGCACCAATCAGTAAATTACAGAGAAAAAGAAGGGATTTTGATCGAGACAATGTTGAACTATTAGTAAATGTCTAAATTTGGTTAAAGCCCACGGAATTTATTGATTTGTTGTACGTTAAACGATAGTTAAATTTTGGTGAATCAGTAGATTTTTTAGTGATAGATAATTCAGATAATATAAATATCAATATAGAATATGAATGATTTTGATGTTTTGTGTTAAAAAAAGAACAACTATTACTAAAATACTAATTATTTCTTTCCTTCTTTGTCCGGGGGGGGGGTTATTCATCTACAATAAATGAAGTTGCTATTTCTTTTTTGGGAAAAATAATCTGCTTCTATATTTCTAATGACTTGTAACGTGGTTAAAACAGAATTAGTGGGCAAGTTCATTAATGTATAACTATCAACACCAAGTATTATAAGTATACGTTTATGTGGTCATAGTTGATAAAAACACCGGATTGACTGCCACAGGTAAAAGCTCACAATTATGCTACACAGCTTAAACTTACCATTACTAAATGTAACTACACAGGAAAAAGTGGTAACAACTCTACAAGCATGAGTTTGCGACGTAAAGGACACTAGAATAACAGACGAATATGCCTATTTTATTTTACAGAAATTCAACCAAATGAGTCTAATCTGACCAGTAAAATTGATTTCCATTCATAATGTACCGTTTGTTTTGAAAGGGATATCTGTTACCCTTATAAATCACAACTAGAAAGGCCTCTTTAAAAATACAGGTGCATCATTTTAATGAATATCAACTACCAGGTAACCTAGATTTAAAATATTCTTCAACCACTAAAGTATGATAAAGCCTAACTCAGACTAACGGCTAACAAATAACTGAGTACTGTTATACCACCGTCGAAACACTCTGAGGTGTGTGTATTATTTCCGATAATCTAGGGTTTAAAAAATTTCCTAGTTGCTGCAAAATCACTAGATTTCAGCTTGTCGATTGCGGTTTCTACAAAATGTATTACTTTAAAAAATAAGATTGTGATTGATTCGTTACTACGCATGTTTCCTTAGAAATTCAACATATTATGTAAAGTATGGTATCATAAACTGCTTATTTCAAATTTCAGAATATTTTATTCCTAGAACCGACTGCATCAGTTGAAAATCTCCAAGTTAAAAATGACGCAATAGTAGATTGTCCTTCATCAAGCACCAGATTCATCACAGTTAACCCAGCCGAGTTTGGGCACTTCACAAATAATCTTTATTGATAGTTAAATTTGATGTTCGATTCAATTTTTAGCGAGTCGCTACTAAGAACAAGGTTATCAATGTTTATAGTTCTCACTAGATATTCTACATCCAGCAATTTCAGTCATTCCTTTCATTAGATGGGTGGCTACTGTACAATAAAGTGTAATCTCCACCAAATATTTCATTCCAAACCTCAGGAGTTATTTCCAAATGCTTCCTATGAATATGCCATTGAGAAGATAGACAGATATAACGCAGAACTTCGTACGTACGTACATCAGTTCAGGTCGCCATACCACATCAGCACTGAGACGCAACTGTCAGTTCAAATCCAAGAGTGATAGCGATAGTAGAAGTATTAGCAGTAATGCAGAAAATTAGGGAGCGAAGATATGATTCGAAAAGTATAATTCAGTAAGATAAATTTGAAAGGAGAAAGCTAGAGAATTCAGAAGGTTAGATTTTGAGAGAACACAAAGAGTGGATGCACCTGCGCCATTGCAAACGATTCCGAGCCACGTCATTCAAGGTCTCTAACCATTGGTGACTTTCGTCTCGCGGACCCCAACCACGCAGCCTACATCTACCAACATGGCTTAGTCTGCTTGTCAGTGACTTCATCGATTTCTGCCATGTTTTGGTTTGGCCGCCTCTAGCTTTCTTCCAACCTATTCCTACTCCGAAAAACATAGCTCGTCAAGGCAGTCGGTAGTTAGACATGCGTAACACATGTCCCAACCACCTCAACTGATGAAGTTTCAATACCTCATCTATTGATTTGCCATTCCTTTCCTAGAACCCGTTTCCTAACGACAGCATTGCTCACTCGGTTGTCCCAGCGATACACTGAGCAACTGCTTCGGAGACACTTATGATCGAAGACCAGTAACCTACGAATGTCCTCTACTCTTAACGGCCATGTTTCGCTCCCAGTATAGTAGGACAGAGCGAACTGCTGCACGGTACACTCGTCCTTTGGTTAGCAAGCGGATATCTCGCCCTACGCCATAAGTGACTGCAACTTGGCAAAAGCCATTCAGAAACATAAATATGGTACAAATTAAGGTATTAAGTGCAACCTTTAACGCTAAACTATGCTGTGATACGCAGCAATAAACGAACAGGGAAACAGTTAAAAGTGCTAGACTGTAACATACTTCTTGAACAAGTATTAGATTGTGAGGTAACCTCAGACGAAAATTATTCTCTATTCTATTGCTTGGTTTACAACTACTGCTGAGGTGTCGTCGATAATACTCAAATAACTATATCCTTTTGTCTACCTGCCATCAACTACTCTTCTCACTATTTTTCATCTATTTTAAATCTCGAAAATGAAGTAATTTCTGACACGAGAAACTCTACGTTCCAGCTGACAGAAGTAACCAGGTGAATAGAACCATTTAAAATATTGCATAATATGACAAGACATTCAATTATTAAAGTAAAAACCAAGATTTAGAAACAAAAAAAGTTAAGGGGACATTTTATTGTATCTTATAAATAAAATCGATATTACACAGTCGCGACAGTGTCCAAATGTAACACAAGCTGTTAGAAACAATTGAATACGTAGATGCAAATATTCAATCAATAATCAAAATAGTTAAAATATGAATCGTAGGAATTAATATGAACCCCTATGATGTGGAATATCAATCAATATAATATTCATGTCCAGTGCTCCTTGGTTTTTAATGGTACCCTGACAACACCAATCTGTGACATTCAATTAACTAATTTAAATTCGTTTATATTTAAATTTCACACTGTTACAGTTATGATGTACTTACCAAATATCGTTCTGATGAAACACTGACAAGAATAAGATCATCTCCTATTCGGAACCTTTTCACCAACTGAACGTTGTTTTGATGCTGGGTGTATTGTCCACCAACAAGCTTCACCTTAAACGTACAAATTTAAAATAGATTTGAAAAGTCGATAATTAAAATAATAACAGTTTTGGATTATCTATGAGAATCAGTGATTAGTGCAGTTACAAAATTTTCTTAATCTTAACGTAATTTATTGCTGTAATTGAGATTTAGCCACCTAGAGATGTTATCTGCTATCGTGGGTGTTTGTATGATACATTAAGTTATAAAATGTACTTGGACTGGGACCGAGTTGTAAATCAAGATGATAGTCCTTTTTCAGTATTAGAATACTTAGCCATACCTAGATGTGTGACAAACAAAACGAGGCTTCCTATCAGGATCAATAGCAAAATCATCACGAAAAATTTAATTTCAAACATAATGCATCATATTACTAAGTTCAGTGACTAGATTACTATTTTCGATCCATTAAACTAGATCAGAAGTGTATTTCAAAACATAGGTTTAGAGGGCATTTTAAAACTGACTGAGGCTTAAATCATGGCTTATTTACAATGCACTAGATTTCCCGTTATAAGCATTAGTCCCATTCCTTACTCATCTACCTCAAGTAAAGAAAATTAATCCCCAAGTGTTAAAAGCTTAAATTTATTTTTGTTCTCTAATTTATGAAAAGCTAAGGCAAATAAACCTGTATGAGATTCCGATGTTTCCAAATGAAATGTAATAGTTCTTTGAATTAAATCTTGGACAACCAGTTTTCCCAGTTTTTATATCAGAGTAGTTTTGTCACTTTCGTAATCAATTACTTCATATCATTTCTAATTATCCCATTACTGCAGCTTTTAAAACTACCTTAATTTGAAATCATAGATTACGATATCATGTACAAAGCTGTTCTAGTGAGATGCATAAAGATATTTCTCATAACCTAAGCATAATATATAAGTAATAACATGTTTGTGTTCAATATTTAAAAATAAAATGAATGGTTAATTGACGAAATTTACTGAATGTTTGTTGTTGGATTATTGGATCTGGTTGTCATAAAGCAATAAAACTAACTTTTGTGCCTGCTGTTAGTAACTAACAAGGAATATCAGTAGTATGATGATGATGTCATTTCAAGGATTCGAATCAGTAAAATTCATCACTAAAGACGTTGTCACTAGGTGCTTCTTCTGTTTTAGTTTATGTAACCTCAGAGTAATATTCGCAAGCTTGATTAATAAAATTTAGTCATTGTAAATTTAGGACATTTTGACTCCATGAAAGCCTTTTCTTAAGAATAAAACGTGTACGCATTTTCTCGTTATATATATATAAATATAAACTTAGTAGCATTGCTATCACTTATCACCTGGTGTTTACAATACTTTTAAACTTACATTATAGATCTTAATCCCATGAATGAGAGTGTTTATGAAAAACCTTTCTAATATCAGTGATGTAATATAGTTTATCAATATCCAATAATAGTATTTTTGTTATGGATATCAGTCAGTTAGTCAGTCAACAGTGGAGTCAAACGTGGCCCAAGTACACACCAATCCACGTCACTACATCACATTAGTACAGCATAATGAAATCATCAAAAGGGATATCGAAGTAGTAGTAATATCAATATTAGTAATAATCATTTAACATAGAGGTTGGAATCCAAGAGTAAATTTGTAGCGAAAAATTCAGGAATCTGAAAGAAGATAGGGTGAATGTATATGTGCTTCTAGCAACCGATTTTGATCTACATCACAGAATCTCTTAACAACTGGCCACATTAATCTCCCAGACCAACTAGATAGTCTATTTAACTACGAATACTAAGTAGTATAAATGAAATTTTGAGTGATTATGCTTACAGTAATGGCAAATAAGTTACACTCAATTCAAAGGAATGTAATCATTATACATTTATAGAATGATGTCCGAGTAATGCCTCTCAATAATAAAATTAATTAAAATATTGGAGAAGAATATAAAGATAAAATACATTTTGAATATAATACCTAGAATCCATTTTTCATCTCTGTGGAATATATAATACATTCACTATGTAGGTAACAAACTATCTGCAGTTCAATCTGTATAGCCAACATTAAAATATTTAATAGTGACTTACATTTGTTGAAGCATTTTTTAATTCGCAGTTTATTTTTAATTGATGCATGGTATGAAAGGCTATGCTCATCGAACTTAATACGTATTGTAACGTAAAGTTTACTCTAGACCACAAATATGCTTTACCATATTTTGAAACTTATGTTTTTGCCTAGATCAGTTTTCCCGTCCCAACAAATAACAATTAAAATCAGTGGCTTCAGCAAATTAACTGAATTGAACAGGGGATATTATCATAACCAAAAATTAGTTCAGAATTCATTGGAAATAGTAGATTATTAAACTTCAATTTATGCTTAAGCTTAATGTCTTATGTCCCTCAGGTTTACTACAATTTATGGCAAAATATCTCTGAATCTTAATTAGCACAAGCTTATTTGTAAAACAACAGTTCACTTAACTAGTTAGTCAGTAATTAACAGCGTAGAACTTGGCATATATCCCCATAGGTTCAAGTTGCCATACCACACTAGCACAATCAAATCAAATTACAATGATACGACGAATACAAAAAGGAAGGATAAAGTAAAGGTGTGTATGAAAGAATAATAGACCTAGATAAAGATAAGGAGTGAATGCACATGCGCAACTGTGACTGATTCTGGGCCATGTTACTCAGTGTCCCGAGTCATTGGTTACAATTGTCATGCAGGCCCCAACTAGGTAGTTTGCATCTAACAGCATGGTTCAGAACAAGTCAGACTCCACCGACCGATGCCATGTTTTGGCTCGACCGCTCCTGACCATTTTCCATCCTACTTTTACCCCAGCCAACATCACGTTGCTAGGTAGTCAGCTATAATGCATACGCAACATATGCCAACCATCTCTGTCGATGGGGAATTTATGACATCTTTGACTGATTCGCCATGTTTTCCTAGTACTTCGTGTATTAACATCAATACTAATTATACGGTCATTAGATGATATACAAGCGATACGATTAAGATTTATATGATCAGAAACCTCCAGCCTACGCATAACTCCCATTTTCATGCCTCAACAAGGTGTGACGAGACTTCCATGATAAGTGAAGTGATCAACGCACTCATCTACTTCACTTCCTATGACAAATCTAGGCGATTATGTAGACCAGTCCTGGAGTGACATTTTGAATTTGGAAGGGGGGTGAAACATATCCCGAGTATGCTCGAATTGTTACTCAAGGTGTTCAGAAGACTCTGGATACTGTCAGCATCTTCACCGAATAGGACTATATTGTCTGCATGTTCCATGTCAAGAAGTGGTCTTCCTAGAAGGAGTTAAATGAGGATACTGAGACTTCTAACAGAACATCTATGACGAAATTCAATAAGAAGGAAGGCATAAGGAGCAACCTTGAAAACCCCAGCATGAGGCTGACAGCACGCCACAAGCTCTAACTCGATTAGTCGTATTCAGGTAGAGAGTCTTTATGATGTTTATGTACTTCTGAGTTATGCTTTTTACTGACAGACACTGCCACAGAAATTCTCGATTTACGGAGTCAAAAGGTGCCTTCAAGTCAAGGAATACCACTATTGTTGGACGTTGGCAAGTATGTCTATGTTCTAGAATCTGATGCAGAGTGAATATTCAATTAGTGGGTTCTTGCTTAGGTCTGAATCCAGTCCTAGTTTTTCCGGTTTCGTAGTTCTCTAGTCAGAAAAATACCGGATGATTACAGGAACCAATAGTTTAAACTCTATGTTAGTCAAACTGTTTTCTGTGTGATCATTACAAGAAGACTTCTGTCCGTTTTATATACCGGAAAGATTAGCGACAGAGGACAGTCGGATGGGATGACTTACAGTTTCCCGACTTTGGTTAATATATCAGTCAACCCACCTACCGAAACTGGACCACTATCCTTAGAAATATCTGGAGTCAACCTGTTAGGACCTGTTACTTTATCTCGCTTCAAATTTCTTATAGCCCTTTCAGCCTAACAGTTGAGGAAACACGTGTCGATTTTTCACTGAGATAGTTTGTTCACTTTACTCACTTAGACACTCAATCAATGCTTGTGACCTTATATGGAGCATAGGCCACTGACCAGCCTTCTTCTTTAACCAAATCTGTCCTGAGCTTTCCTTTCCAACTCTCCCCTAATGCTCTTCATTCTCTTCATGTCTGTCTCCAATTCCAGACGCAGTGTATTCTCGGGTCTTCCTCTTTTCCTTTGGCCTCCAGCATTCCATGTTAATGCTCGTCTTGTGACACAGTTTGATGATTTCCTCAATGTGTGTCCTATCCACTTCCAGCGTCTATTCCCAATTTCTTCCTCGGCTGGAAGTTGATCTGTTCCCTGTCACAGAAGGTTGTTGTTGATGGTATCTTATCGACGGATCCGAAGTATCCTAAGGAAGCAGCTGTTTGTAAATACTTGTATCTTCTGAAGTATGCTTTTCGTAGTTCTCCATGCAAGTTTCAGCTCCATACAATAGAACTGTCTTCATACTTGTATTGAAAATTTTGACTTTAATGTTAACTTACAGTTGGTTTGAGTTCCAGATATCCTTCAGCTGTAGAAATGCTGCCCTTGCCTTTTCAATCCACGCCTTCACATTTGGATCAGATCAGATCCTGATTGTTCATCGATGATGCTGCCCAAGTATGTAATGGTTTCTACATCTTCCAGAGTTTCTCCGTCAAGTGTAATTGGGTTAGTGTTCGTTGTTTTGTTTCGAAGGATCTTGCTTTTCCCTTTGTGTATGTTTAGGTCTACTGCTGCCGAGGCTGCTGCTACACTGTTTGTCTTCACCTTGCTGTGTGTAAGATAGGAGAGCTAGATCATCTGCAAAGTCGAAGTTATCTAGTTGCATTGATGTTGTCCACTGTATTCCGAGGTTGCCTTGAGATGTTGCGGTCTTCATGATTCAGTCAACCACCAGGTAGGAAGAGGAAGAGCGAAAGTAAGCAGCCTTGTCTGACATCGGTCTTCACTTCATATGAATCTGTAAGCTGACCTCCATGCACAATTTTACAATGTAGTCCTTCGTAAGAATTCCGTGTGATGTTGACTATCTTTTCGGGTAAGCCATAATGTTGAAGAAGCCTTCATATTGTTCTCCTATCCACACTGTCAAATGCTTTTTCGTAGTCGAGGAAGTTGATGTAAAGTGGTGAATTCCATCCAATTAATTGTTCAACAATGAACCGTAGAGTAGTGATTTGGTTGGTACACGATCGGTCTTTACGGAATCCGGCCTTGTTGATCTTGAAGTTGGGCGTCGACTGAATCTTTCATTTAGTTTATTAAGACTCTGTTGAAGACCTTTCGTGGTACAGAAAGTAAAATGATGCCTCTATAATTTTCGCGAATTGCTGAGATTTTCTGTCTTTGGTATCTTGATGAGGTATCCTTCTTTTCAGTCTGCTGGCACTTGATTTTACTCCCAAATCTTCCTGAAGAGAATGTGGAGCATGCTTTACAGTTGCTTCTATATCTGACTTCAGTGCCTCTAGTGATATGTTTTCTGGCCTTTCTGATTCGCTAGTCTTGGTTTGTCGGATGGCCATGCTGATTTATTCGACTGTTGGTGGGTTCAGTATTTATAGGAAGATCCGTGGCTGCTGCTTCGATGACTGGTGGGTTCAGTGGGGCTGGTCTATTCAAGAGTTCTTCGAAGTGTTCTACTCACCTGTTTCGTTGTGCATACACTTCAGTAATTGGTTTGCCAGCCTTGTTCTTGATTGGCGGTTCTGGCTTACTAAATTTCCCAGCTAGCTTCGTTGCATCGTATAGGTGCCTCATGACTGCTTCTCTTGCAGCTTTTTTCCGCCAGTCATTGCCAAGTCCTCCATATATTTACTTTTATCCAACCTAACGCTCCTCTTCACTTGGTTGGTGACTTCGGTGGATTCGGCGTGTACCTTGGCTTTCTCTGTTCTTATTCGGCTGTTGATAATTGCGATATTCATGCTCCTCCTTTCTTGGATCTTATCCTATAGTACCAATAAAAATTCATTCTTTATGGTGATGCTTCTTGCAACCCAAACTCACTTAGACAGTATGGTTTATATTCAATAATTCTTATATTAAAATATTAAACACAGTTGCCTAGATTCGTAAGAACTGCCCACATATATATTCTTGAATAAACGACTTACTTTCAGCATTCTGTTGGAGGCCAACATCGAAAGCTAATTTATCTTGTGAAGTGCTCGTTGAAAGACACGAAGAGATACTGTAAAAAATGTTTTTAAAAATAGAAAATGATATAAAGCGTTCAAAGTAACGTAATGGAATAAAAAATATAGAATATTCATGCGTGAGAAAAATTCTTTTCTAAAATTTAAAAATCAACTCAAATTGAAATTAAGGTAATCGCTTTGCAACCTACGAAGAGAGAAATAATAGATACTGAAATGTGTGAATATAAAAGTGAATCTAAAAGAACTCAACAAATCTGTGTCTACTAATATGAGCGAAAACCCCTGAAATTATGTTTTGATATAGTCGATTAAAAACTACCAACTATGTGGTTAGTTAGACTAAGCTAATCTACGCTAACAACGTAAAATAGTTCCTTAATATTGACGTACCAAGGTTAGGAAAATAAAGAACTATTGTTAATTAAAGACCCAATAATGTGAGATGTATATATCAAATTTAAATCAATTTCTAAGAGGTACTTTTGAACTATCTATTACTTATCTATAATAATAACATGTACTCCATATTTCTGAAAGATATTAGTAGAGAAAATTCAAGACTGTTCTAAATATGATCAATCCAACACAGACATTTTATTACTCCCAAACTAATCAGAAATTCAGTTTCGAATGATAATGATGAAAGTCGGTGGAAACTGAAACGTAGACTAATAAAAGTCTGTGCAAAGACCATTAGTGGTAAGTTGATATCGGTCCCCGAATCTTAGTGAGGTTGAAAAGGTTATAGAGAATCTGAAGCTAGGTAGAGCAACAGGACCTGATGGAATAACTCTTGAGATATTTAAGGATGGTGGTTCTTTTTTAGGCAACGAGATTAACTGAGATCTTGGCTAGAATCTGGGGACTAGACGTAATCCCATCTGACTGGTGTCGAGCACTAATCATCCCAGTCTGTAAAAAACGGTTAAAAGTCCTCTTGTGACGATTACCGAGGAATCAGTTTAACGAACATAGTATCAAAATATTAACTTCAACTATGTTTCGATGCCTAACTAAGGCTTGTGAAGCGCAAACTCGAGAAAACCAGAGTGGTTTCAGACCTGGACGTGGTTGTATAGACTAAATATTCCACACTTCGGCACGTTCTGAAACATAAGCACACTTTTAGACGTTCAACAATAGCTGTATTCGTTGACCTTAAAGCGGTGTTTGACTCTATCGATCATGAGGTTATGTGGTAATGTCTGTCGTTGAAAGGCCTGCCAGTGAAATAGATTAACCTTATACATGCTCTCTACTGGAACACTACCAGTCAAGTCAGAGCTTATGGAGAACTGTCCTCGGAATTGATTACTTCAAGTGGTATTCGCCAATGTTGTCCACTTTTCCCGATTTCAATTAATTTTATCATCGACATACTTTTAGAGTTAATATTATCATCGTTTGATTTCTCTGGGGTTGACCTTCTTCTAGGAGATAAACTTACGGATCCAGAATATGCAGAAGATGTAGTTCTAGTGGATGAAGATGCTGACAAAACGCAACATCTTTTGACCACTTTATGCATCAATAAAAGCATGCTTAGGATGAAATTCTACACCTTAACGTGCAAATACTGTCTCAGGAGTGGCTTGCGTCAACACCGAAATTAGTGGTAGGGAGCAAACAAGTTGAATTTGTTAACCACCTGAAAGTTTTATCAGTATCTGGTGAAATCTCGGTTTGTATACGAAAGCTCGATTGGCTTTCGCCAGTCTGCGTCACTTGAGGCGTAGGCGAGACATCCGTCTACCGTCTAAAGGACGTGCTTACTGTGCAGCAGTCCAATCCGTTTTACTTTATGGATATGAAACATGGTCATTAAAGATAAAGGATATTCGTAGGCATCTAGTATTCGATTATGGATATATTCGAAGCATTGCTTTGTGTTTGCTGAGACCACCGAGTAAGCAATACTTGGGCTTAGGATAAGAGTAATAGATAAATATGGTAAGTCCATTAATGAAGTAGCGAATCTCCATCAGCTGAGGTGGTTTGAACATGTGTTACATACCCCTCACCACCGTCTACATCGACGAGCAATGACGTCTGGTGTATGAGTAGACTGGAAGAAAGCTTGGGGCGGCCAAACCAAAACATGTCACCGACCTATGGAGTTATTGAAAATTGGAATGAGCTATGTTAATAGATGCAGACTCCCCGGTTGGGGTACATGTGGTGATCATAACCAATCGTTAGAAACTTTGAGTGACATGGCTTCCTCCTTGTTCTCCTCCAGAGTCTTAGCTTCTGAAATCATCATAATTTTCTGTTTACTGAATCATATATATATATATATTCCAATCTTTGATCTCTAATTCTTTCCATTAATACTTATTCTGTTACTGCCTCCACTACTCTGGGATTTGATTCGACAATTTCATCTCTATCTGCTAATTGAGGCATGGCAATTTAAACTAAGGTGCGCACATACGAAGTTCTACGTTGCAATTGACTGACTGACTACAAGGACTGTGATCAGGGATAAGCAACAAAAACAAAAGCGATGGAAGCAGAAACGGCAGTAGGCAATACTAAACAACTGTTTCGGCTCATCAAAGATACCGGTGTTAAGAAATAGGCTGTTAGTAAGACAACTGCTGAGAATGATGGTTTTACGATCATCACACAATGTACTGCAGCAGATACTGATAGATGGATAATTAGTATTGATATTATATACGAAAGTACTAGGAAAACATGGCGAATCAGTCAAAGATGTCATAAATCCCCATCGACAGAGGATGGTTGGCATATGTTGCGTATGCATTATAGCTGACTACCTAGCAACGTGATGTTGGCTGGGGCAAAGGTAGGATGGAAAATGGTCAGGAGCGGTCGAGCCAAAACATGGCATCAGGTCGGTGGAGTCTGACTTGTTCTGAACCATGCTGTTAGATGCAAACTACCTAGTTGGGGCCTGCATGACAATTGTAACCAATGACTCGGGACACTGAGTAACATGGCCCAGAATCAGTCACAGTTGCGCATGTGCATTCACTCCTTATCTTTATCTAGGTCTATTATTCTTTCATACACACCTTTACTTTATCCTTCCTTTTTGTATTCGTCGTA
This sequence comes from Schistosoma japonicum, assembly GCA_025215515.1. NCBI lineage: Eukaryota > Metazoa > Platyhelminthes > Trematoda > Strigeidida > Schistosomatidae > Schistosoma > Schistosoma japonicum. The sequence continues at coordinate 16,502,636 of CM046061.1, read as the reverse complement.
TCATTGTAATTTGATTTGATTGTGCTAGTGTGGTATGGCAACTTGAACCTATGGGGATATATGCCAAGTTCTACGCTGCTTAAGTGTTGACGTTTAATGATCTAGTAGCATTTTTTAGTCATGTAGTAACAAACATTTTGCAAACTAATAAAACTATTAAATATCTTTCAACTTACATACTTAATAGAAAATATCCTCAATACAATGTGATATGAAACTTTGTTAACGTTATATTGGCATGACAATATTCTGATAATTGTTTTGTAATGTTAATGAGCTTTATAGATATATTTTTATACCTTTTATCTGAGCTTTGATTAAATTGGAACTATTCCCCCCTAGCCAAACTATGATAATACTTCGAATGTCTACGTCGTGCAGAATACTTTCGATTCTATACTGTAACATATTGTAAATAAGCCCTAACCGGGAACTAACAGTATATCAAAAGTGGTGTGCATGACGAGGAGGATGAAGAAAAATTAATTTTACTGACGTGCAGGAATTCTTAAAATTGCCGGCACTTCATTTATAAATTCAAGGTTCTTGAATTTGGGCATGGCTTAGTAAAATGGAGTCATTTCCTAATAGTCAATGCAAGCGATTAAAGCGCCAAATATTTTGGTCAGTATGGTTCACAAACTAAAAGTGAAGTATAAGTTAAATTCACGAAAAACCATAACAATAAGCACTGCAAATATTATTAGTTACATACGCCTTGTAGTGAGACACTGAAAATAATTTTCCTAGCTCAAAATTTCACTGTCCTTTTCAGTTTTAACCAGTAAATTAGGTATATTTGTAAAATTATAGATATTTTTGCATTAAAGGGTTTAAATAATAATTGAAAGAACTCGGTGAACTGTATTGATTTAAGCAATAAAATTTTACATTTACATGAAATGACCCAAAACAATGCTAATTTTGAGTGCAGTTTCTTCTTTAGTTCAAATAGTGAATACGTGCAATAAATGGTACTTACCATGTTACTTTCCCTATGTTTTAGTCGAATCGCATGTCCATAAAGCAAGGTTCTGTGACCGGACTGACCGCCACCCTAATAAAGATATACACTGGAGTTTAAATTTTATTTTTTACTATCTTTAGAAAAGTTGTATAACACGGAACAGAAAAATATACAGAAGCAACTAAAACATACATATTCACTTCATTTTCTTATAGATTAATATCGACGTTTACTCAAATTTGGAATGTCTTTACAATTGTCCATGAAGCCTTCTAGTGGTAGAAAAATGTTCATTATAGTCTTCATATACATCTCACTAGTAACTCTTAAGCTACAAAGTATACTTCTAAAGCTAAGATATTGACAAGATAGTTAATTGATTTATAAATCCTTTTGTGTAAAATCGCTAGTACCTTCTTATTGTACACTTGCTAAAATTTCATGATATGTTTAGTTAAAACTGTATTAGCAAAAGAAGTGCATAACTCTTTATTTATAAAATTATATATGATTGAATATCCTAACTTTAAAGTTCCTTTAAATTCTTAAATATAAACTCGATACTAAATGTGGCTCATAACTACTACTTGAACATATTTGTTTTCCAATATAATTCTCAGCTATAATATTGCTGCTAATTCAGTTTTGTCTATATACTTATTCTAATAAACTGATCAAAAAATAAAAGCACTGCTACTTATTTCCTAGTTACAACAAGTTATGGCCATTCATTAATCAAGTAAATAACTGATTGAGTTGTATATTTTAAAAGTGGAATTTAGACTGACCATATAATGAGTGTTGGTAGAGTTTACTATATCATTGAGTTACTTATACAATAGTTACCTTATACGTAACTTACGTCTGAGCTTTGATGTTGAATAGAAAGCATTTCTTGAAGTGCTCGTACAGAAAGTGCTTGATCTAGAACAAATACACAGGGCGGCATATTTGGCGGAGGTGACTATATCGCAAAAACATAAAGGTAAACAATCAAATTTAGAGGGATATTTCGATAAGAACATACTAAGCAGTTATTTTATTCATCGTATGTAGTAGCATGTTAGTCTTTGTACCAATAAAAAATTAGATGATTGATAATGAAGTTGATTCAGTTATTAAACCGTTTGGTAGTGGGGAGATTGTATAATGTTTTAAGATTCTAAGTAAGTGCCAATGATAACTGCTGCAACTATTGTAAACTAAACAGACTTCTTATTATTTATGTAAATATCTTGTGAACGCATTCACGATAATTCTTTTACATAATCAAAATGACTTAATTAATTTAATATTAAATTTGTATTAAGAATGTAAGCGTTATGCCATTTGGCAAGATCACACTAAGGTGAATACTTTGTCTTATGAAAATAACTCAACGTTTTTAATAAACTACAGAAACACCTGAAAAATTACCTCTCAGGAAATAAATTCAGTACATTTAATAACAGGTAAACATCAAAAGTATTCAAGGGGTGATACAAAAAGTCCAATCGATCGATTTATTTAAGGAAGAGAAATATAAGAGGACTTACCGCTCTTAGATTTTATGAACCAGAAGGTCAAGGAATTTATTATTTGCCTAGTATATTATACATTGTTTACGGAGCATACTACAAAAATTCACATTTTTGTGACAGCTGAAATTATGCGCTTAGTTTAGTTTTGTTGCAGCATAACGTAAGTTGAGCTTAGTATAACTTTCAATAATAAACAAAATTGCTACTTCTAACTTTAAGTATTCCAATCAATATGATTACGATTCAGAGACAAACTTAAATTATTGATAGTGTCACAAGCGTTTCAGCTTTCTTGAACTATGTATCAAAATGCGTTTTATACTATTTCTCGAAAAAACCTTGCTGCTAAGCTTGTAATTACGAATGCTGAATAGCTATACCTGTTTAGACATCAATATAGCACCCGAAAATGAAGTAAATAATTGTTGTTCTTGATTTTCTACATAAAGGCTACAAGCATCATACACTTGTAGTGATGTCACTGACTCAAACAAGAATACAGTATACACTGACTAAGTTTCATATCTAAATGTAGCTGTCTCTTGCTTTATGTTCCGATTGTCTGGTTCAAACTTGTGTTGAAAGAATTAACGGAACAGTAATAAGCATACTGTTCTTGTTTCAGACTTAGACAAATTCTTAATGCAAGCTTCATCGAAATCATCACTGCAAACAGAACGTTGGTTACGAAATTCGCAGGGCGAAATGTTTATGCTTATTTGCATCTATATCGCCAAACAGCCTAACATTTCTGTCTCCTGCCTAAACGAATAAAGTATAGTTAAAATAATTATCAAGCGTGTTTTTGAAACAAAAACAATAAAAACATAATTCGGCTATAAATTCTGTATAGACAACTATGGTACGGGGGTAATGATTCGAAAATCTGGTTCACAATGATAGAAAAACATGTAATATAGGGTCCAAGAAAAACTAAGCACATCTATAAGCTAAGGCAGCGCAGATTCAGAAAACGTTGCATAGATTAATGCATGTCTAAGCGGTTTAAAAATTGCTGGCTGTCACTTAAAGTGGGGCATAATTTTTTTTCTTTCAACACAAAACATGATAAAAGTTACCAAAAAATAAAGTATAAATAAACATATAACTCATTGCATGCGAAAAATCATACTTCTCTTGAAATTATTTCTAGAGAACACATCCTATTTCCAAAGCCTTCGGCAGCCAAGCAAAGTCTTTCAGAGCTTCCATGTGAAAAACAGCTGAGACAAATAAAGTCCTCCTGAACAAAAAATATCTGGTTAACAATTTAGGAAATCATACAGTCCTAAGAAATGAGGTCTCCTCCTCAGCTGGCAGTGACGACATTATCGAAAATACGTGTCAATATATGATAATTTCTTTCAGGTTATGGGTCAGTTATTTCTTTCTAATAACAAGGTAAAATTGCCACCATCGTGAGAAATAACCACGAATACCTTGTAAATAATTCAAGATTCCTGTTACGAGATTAGTGCTAAAATGAAGTATTAAAACAAGCTTATTCGGGTTATATGAATAGTCAGTTTGACTTACCAAAACATTTCAATAATCCTTATTTTGAAATCTGACTCTAGTAAGATATTTCGTTTTATCTTTCTTAGGAGAGACTGTAGAGTTGACAATTTCCACAAGGATATAGCTTTATAAGCATTTAGAAGTTATACTAACCACGGTATATTTGGCGGACATTATCTGCTGGAGAAGCCAAATAGTATGTTGTTATTGAACCACAAGTCGATATAGAATAAAATGCTTCATCTCTACGTACTCATTGTAGGCTTTGAAGCCCAAGCTACATCCTGTCAACTGTTAAATATACCTATTTAGTGATTTTCTGTTAACTACTTCCTAATTACCGCTTGGTAGTTAATCGTCAGAAGTGTGGCGGTAATTAGTTACTCGAAATTAATATTTGTGTTGATATTTATCACTGGTGGAGACCCAGTAGGCTCTAAGAATATTTTCATCCGGACAGGTAGTAAATGCTTTCATGTAAATATAGAACGATTTTCCTTTACTCTTTAGATGCTAAGTACATAGCGACCTATATGTCTTCCAAGATGCAAAAAATATTTTTGCAAGACGTCTTATGACGAACTTTTTTATAGATGCAGTGTAAGATCTTATCTTTGGTTTTGTTGAAAATCCCTCCAAGTAACCTTTTTCTTTAATTGTAATTCGTTGTGTTTCGTTCAAAATACGTTTGTCACCCTTTCTTAATCTGTTTAGTTGTACATTCTAATAATCTTTAATTTCTAAATGAGATAGTTGCTATTTATTTTTATTGTTATATCTGTATTTTCTTGCGTTCGTGCTGGATTTGTGTTATTCTTATGAACTTTATACACTTTGTTTTACTGGACGTTTTGGCTTGGGCGGAAGCCATATTGGTCTGTTCCTCTTTTGATTGTATTACTTGCCTTGACTGGATTTGTGCATTTCCAGATTGTGGGTTGACGCACATTTTCAGAAATTGTTTTGTAACAAGTAACTTTCGATGCGTTGTTGTTGATATTTCTATAGATTTAGATCTTACTTTCTGGATAAACAACACGCAATCTATCCTAAAGGGATAGAGTAACATTTTTGTATATTATTTGGAACTTAATTGATTATCTCCATTTTTGGGATAAACTTTGGTTGATTAACTGGTGGTGACATTTGTTTAGGTAATAATGTACATTTGTATAACGAATTTTATATAGAACCGTTCCTCACCCAACCATTTGTTTTGAATTTCGACTGGGCAAGAGTACGCGTATCTAAACCAACCTCGACAGTTACTCTTCAGTCCAAACTGCCTCAGTTTGGATTCTACATGCAGTTCAATAATATAACCATTTTACCGTGTAAATTACAAAGTAAAATTATAATTCTAGGGATTATTCGTGTGCAGATGTCTGACTAATTAATTTTTGTGAATTCATATATGTTTGTACCATCTGTGTCCATATCTTTTTGTCTTGCGACATCAAATTACTCACTTAACTGGACCAGGCTTTCATAAAAGCATGATTTAGTTCACTCATATCCAAGTGACTTCAATAGGGATTTAAAGGTTTTTGATTTAAAAATGAGATGCATCTGAGATTTCAGGTTGCTAATAAAACTTTTTAGTGAATCGATAGCAGAATGAAGGCCATGAAAGATTTGCTGCGACAAGTTAAAAGTTGCGTAATGTGTGTTGTGATGCGTGATTCGGATTCTTTATTCGACAGCAGAATCTCTGTCATCAATTATTACCTCGTCTAGGTGGACCGCTCCATTCAACTTCTAAGCTTTTATTCGACCCCTTAGGCTGAACTACACTTTAACGTGAACACAAGAGAGAAGAGGGGAAACACGGTAGAATAACACTTTACTGCAAGGTCCTATTATGTACAGAAACCAGGGTATTTATATTATCATAAATGTCCTTTAGGCTTCTAGAGATTTCTATATCCTACTAAACACATCAGTAGTAAGATAACCGTCCAGTCAAAAATATATAACTTGACTTGAATCCAAACCGCGCGTCACAACAATAATTATTTATTCATAGTTAATTTGTTCAGAAAAGCGACCTATCTTCGACAAATTCATTTTTAGGCGTATACCATAATATATATGTGGTAACCTACAAATTAACGAGTAATTGTAAGAATTTCGATTAGTTGCCATAAGCACTTTTCGACTACCTAGTATTCTAGATTTTCAACCGATAATCAGAGGAAAGGGTTAGCGTAGCATGAAAATCGTGCAATCAGTAGGGTGAAGACAGTAATTGTGATTATTATTAGATTAGGGAGAACATTTGTGAATAAAAATCTGAAACATTAAGCCGGAGACAGACCTTGTGATAGTGATAGTATGATAATAATGATTCTAAGAGTAATAATAATAAATAATAATAGCTTAATTTTCAAGTGGCATTTTATTCATGTGAGCATACCAGTTTGCAAGCAGAATCAGAATGATATGGGTTTATCTACAAACAAGGATTTCGATAGAGTTATTGAAGGGAAATTTACACTATACAAAGGCATTACTTATAAACAAGGCAAACGATATCAAAGGTTAGAGTACTAGAGTGCCATGGGTATGTGTTGCATTAAAATACACTTCTGACAAACAACCGCGCGCTTTTCATCACCAGTGCCACGATTTAAAAAGATGGCTGGAAGTGAACAGAATGGACCATACAGCATATTCAGATACGGGACGAGGGCAGAAGTATTTTAAACTTGGATAAGAGCGCCAACCAATCACATATATGGGATATTCTTCCGTAGTGGTGAATTCCATATTAGTCGATTAAAACGGTGAGTTACTGATGCATTAGGTACGTTTCCGACCGCCGTTAGGAGTAAGTTTAAAGGAGACCATTTCCTTACGAGAGCATTCCGTAGGCTCGGGGAAAAAATGATATAGATAAATATGTAAAATAAAGGGGAAAAATAATTAGTAGTTCTAAAATAATCACTTTTAAACCAAAATATTCTTTTTTTCGCTGTTTTCTACTACAATGTCCATGATTGTAGTATTTAAAGTTTTAAAACCCTACTGACCCAGTTGTAATTAGGTCGAGGTTAAGTGGTATTATAATAATGGCAAACATTAATAAAAACAAGAATGAGATATAAAAATACAAAAAATTGAAAAATAAATGGGTGTATGCATAAGCGAATCAAATGGTGTGGGACTCTCCAAAGAGACCAATGTAAAGAAAGCGATCTAAAAAATTGCCTTTGTATGTTCAATTCAGGCTCTGAAATGTGGATTGCTAGAGCTTTCACAATGTAAGTTAGAATTAGGCGTAGGTCTGTAAAATCCAAAAATCACGTCAGCGTTCGAAAATCAACGCTGTTATTATATAGGGCCGACAGATTTTTGAGCTACGCACAAATCCATAATAAGATAACTAATAACACAATTTGTTGGCGTACACGTGATGCTACATAGGACAATACTAACCTCAACGGTTCCTTACCTTACTCAGCCAAAGGAATTATAACAATTTTCACATTCAGTAGTAAAAGGTATAAATATAGTTACTTTTCCAAGAACAAATATATTCCGAAATCACTCAGGTACAAACAGTCAAGACATAGACCCAATATGAGTTACACTATGACCACGAAATCCAGCAAACTGAAACTGAATATATCAATGGTATGTAACATACTAATAACATTGAACAACATAATTGTGAACAAGAACTCAATTAACTGTTATATTACTAGATCAATAGATTTGATTATTATTCTGAAATTCAGTACAGAATTCACGCCAATTTACAGGCATGGTCATTATGATACATAAAGGTTAACTCTTACATAATAAAACATAAAGTTTGGCAGAAACAAGTGCCCGAACAGCAATATCACTTACATAGCACTGGATTCTTATGCAAGGAGGTTAAATGCAAGCAAGAAAAACCGTCAACCATCAGCAGGAAGGTACTTTTGATCTCAAGTATTCACGGATACATGAGTGGAAAACACATATTAATATATACAATAAGTTCAAGTATAAGTGTCATAAACGTAACACTAGGGAGATTTACATAATAGATGGTTGTTTGAAATACTCAATTGTGGCGTTAAGTACGAACATGGCGTTTTGTGAACAGTATCTCATAGGAAAAGGATGGAGATCGAAAGTATCACATTAAGTATCATAAATAGACCATAAAGACGCACTTCCACTTTCAGCGTAGATTCTGGGTGATAATGTCAACATGACACAGCAGTTGGGAACTGAAAAGATAAAGCAAATGGAACAAGCAGTAGGGTGAGTGAACACAAATGACCAATTAAGGACATCTGTTTGCAGTGAAAGGCGAATTATACCTATTGCATTATGTGAAGCATATTTGTTATTCCTCTTTTTTATCTTGAAACACATAGACTAACAGTGGAGATCATTACGATAGATTTTAGATTTACCGTAGAATAGAAAGCTCAGGGAAGTGTAGTATGGGGAAATCAGAGGTATACTGCATCACTTCAATAAATTTATAGGCATCGCGAGATTCCAGAGCACTATCTGTTAGGAAGGAAAGAGCTATATTGCATGTAGGTAAATAGTCGAAAAGCTTTTAAGACCTTCAGGTAATCTTTTTCAGAAGTATTATTAAAAAATCTAAAAAACACTAAATACCGGAAAGTTCATTGATAAATGTACCCCATTCGACATAAGTTGTATTGAGTAAGTTGCAGATACCGGCACTGTCTAAGTAGATGTTTGGATAGAATGCATAGACAACTTTGAATTCGTCAGCAAACACAAAGGATTTTATCCACATGAAAACAGTGGCATATGTCGTTAACATACATAATAAATAATAACGGTCCTATAACTGAATCCTGGAAAACACCACTAATGATATTTTGAGGACGTGAGAGATGTCGTCCTAGTTTTACTAACTGAATACGATCTTTCAAAAATGAGGCTATCCAGTCATACGATTTTCACGTAATTACAAAGGCTTTCAACTTAAATAAGAAATATGAATGATGTACCTTGTCAAACGCCTTGGTAAAGTCGAAGTATAGGGTGACAATTAGTTTTCCATCATCTCTTTTGCTTACTATATAGTCAAAGTATTCTAGGTGGCAAGTTATGCATTCTTTCTTAGACATGAAGCCCGTGCTAGGAAGGATAGGATTTGTTCGTGCTTAACTGAATGAGTGTAAATCTCCTCTTTCATAACTTTCTCTAATAACTCTAGATAAAACAGAAGAGTTATAAATTGGACGGCAGCCTTCGATACTAAACCTATAACCTTTCTTAAAGTGGGGAATTATATATGTAGTTTTCCACGGTCTAGGTAAAGTTCCATCTTCTGAGGAGAGATTAGATATTTTGGTGAGCAGTATTGGAGAGGCTGAGCTACCATATCTGATCAAATTAACCGGTATTACATCCATTCCACTACTAAATGGAGGTTTGGTGATCTTATAGCATCTTTAACATTACTGACTGTAAATTCCAAGCCGGTTAATTAATGTTGGTTAATGTTGGTTAAAATTGCTGGTTGTTCTTCACATGGACTGTTTCTGGTAAAAGTGTGCAAACGATTTAAAAAACGCTTCATAGATCTCCACAGGGTTACTGGTCATTTTATTTTTGACATTCAGAATAGTAGGAAGAGTGGATTGGGCACAAGCTTTCTTTATGAGTGTGGCTGCTAAATTGGCTATCATGTCAAGCAATTTCAGGTGCATTTTTTCGTTTTCTAATTCTCTTGTTTTTCTGTAGCTTGCTATATTTATGAATACTGAATGGATACTAAAAATTACAGAAAAGTCACGCTGAATAAATAATCTCTTTCGTAACTTCCTTTGTTTTAGATTTAACAGGGATGTATTCGTTATTTAGGATATGCGGTTTAATCACTTTAAAAGGTACAACACAGTCAAGACATGAATTTATATTATGATAAAAAGCATCTAGTGAGTTATTAACCTCACAAGAGGAGAAAAATGTGTCCCAATGAAGACCATGTAACAGTTTTTCATGTATGAGATCAGTAATTCTAAGCATAGTTTCTGAGGAAATCAAGGGGATTACTTTTCCTACTCTTAGTACTTGAACACTCACTGACAATTAACTGGCAGGTGACAACCATGTGATCGCTGCCAGGAAATTCGAGGCTAGTATTTTTTGTATAGTTTGGGGCATTATGTAAAAGGATTAAGTCTAATAAATTTGACTTGCGTATAGCTTTACGTACTACTCGAGTCCATGCATTACTTCCAGATATTTCAAAGAATTTATCAAGATATAGAGGTCCATGTAAAGGGTTTCAAGTAACAGAAGGCATATTGAAGTCTTCTCCTATTAACTTGGTCAGCAGGTAGGAATGATAATAATACGAATAAATGACTTAATTACTGGATAAAGGTATGAGTAGCATTAGGCGGTCTATAAATACAACCTCTCAGGAACCTGATTGATGGGGACAATTGTCAATGCTGACAAATATAGCGTTATCTTAAAGTTCACTACCTCTCGGGAAGATAAACGATGATGAAAAACCGGATCGAACGTATATTATGTATCCTCCACCTTTCCTGAATTCCGATTTTTGCGGTACATGACATAATAATCAATTTTAAGTGTAAGGTCTGAAATATAGGGAGTACACGAAGTTTTGGTTATTAGGACTTAGTATGGGTTAACAAAGTACATCAAAGATTTTAAATAAGTGATTTCATTATAGAAGGAATGGGAGTTAAATAGAATAGTGGAGAACTGTGTGAGAATAATAAAGTTAGATAAGTCATGAGTTAGATGAACTGGTAGAGAATTTTTATGAACGTTGTTTGGACCAGAAAAAGATGGAGTATAGGGGAGTGGTATCATTGAGACATTAGTTATAGGGTGGTTGAAAGGTGATACTTTGTCGCCTAGTAGGGTACCATCTATATGATGATGTGGAATAAGTGAGGACTGAACAGAAGCGAGTGTTAGACTGGTATGACAGGATAATGAAGAGGCAGACTTAGGAGGATTTTTGTTTGCACGAACTGCTAAGTCAAGAGTTGAAGTTCCATCCGAGTCCATTTGGGTATGGAATAGCTTGGGTAGCGGTTCATGTGAAAAAAATCTAATGGATTGTAGGTAGGCAGCCAGTAATTATACACTGTCACGTTGTTACTGTATGGCATAGAAGCATTACCAAGAAACCCGTGGTTATGATGCACTGGAGTTTGAGGGAGATGTATTAATGATGTGTATGAACTCGATGTGAGCATGGGGCTGCTAAAGGAAAGTGCAGGGCTATTGGTATAGGTGTAATGAGCATGAAGAGCAGGATTTATAGGTATCTGGTATTCGTGTCTCACCTGGTCTTTATGCTCATTTTTGTGGTTTATTGGTATGAAGTTTGAGTTTGTATGGTTAGGATCTAAAGAATATGTGGACTGTACATTTTTAGGCACATGAAGTCTGTCCTGATGAGTTGTTAAGAGCTTGGAGGTGCGTCCTACTCTACTGGAGATATAGCACTTCAGTTAACCTGCGATTGTCTTTGGAAGTACTCCACTGCATAGGGGGTTGGTTAGCAATAAAATATGTCTCCCCAGTATTTGATGTAAAGCGCGAAAATTATACTTACTTGGGATACCTCTGCTACTTTACTGTCCGAACTCAATTTTGTAGATGTTATCAAAAAGCTCTGGTTGGTCTCAAGTGAAGTATTATTTGTAGTGCATGTTATGATATCCTGCAACTTAGGAGAAGTCTTACTTTTTCTCTGCTTTGATGTCATGGGACAGAGTTTGTATACTTTTATGGGCTTGGGTTTTAGAGTGCCTTGATACATTAGCGTATAACTGAGATATGCACTCAGGTTCGTCTAGTTCACTATGCATAGTCGTATGTTGGCTGGTCAATATTTTACTAGTTTCTGATAGTTGTTAGCTATCTAGTAGATCTAGAGTAAGGTTCTCAAAATGAGAGCATCCTTGGAGAGTACCACTGGTGTTTTTATATCTGCTGGTATCACTGGGAGTATGGGGATTATCTGTTGACGCATGGGTTGTTGACGTATCAAAATCTACAAAATTACAGCTCCTAGGTTTGGTCATCTTTTTGTAGGGTAGAGAGCATCTATCAAATTGAGTGCAGCTGACACTAGGACACGATGAAGAGTGTGGTATGGTTGGATAAGATCGGAAGCTCGAGTCATGTTTTGGTTTAAGCTTAATTGCACCGTTATGCAGCGTAGTGTGATTAACCACTGTTCGTTGCAAAGTCGGTTTGTCTGCGAATATCTTTATATGCTTGAAGCCAGTAACAGACCTAATGTTATCTACGGAGTCGATAAAACACTTCAGCGACATAAATTGACGTGAAGTGGAACAAGAGTGGACAACTAGTTTGCCAGTATTTTTTCCTCAGTCTTCTACAGTCACAGGAGATATGCAACATATTACAGGCTTTCAAAATGATCAACTTGCTTTACGTAGAGGGGAATTTATCAGGAATATTGTAAACAATAGCTTTATGGTGAGATATTAGCCTACTTGCAACTTTGTGAGATTTAAAGTTGATAAAGGTCTCCATCTGCTTAAGTTTTTCAACATATAGATCATATTTTTTACGTAGTAGGCAGGATATAGGTTCCTAAATCTGACAAAATACGGTTGATTCGGCCGAGAGAAGACTTCACTTCTTCTAGTTCAGTCATATAATTTGTGTCGTTATGTTAGTTTTGCATGATATCCACAGCTTTAACAAGTGGTGATAGCCACTGTGTCACCACAGAATCAAGAAGAGGGTCACCAACAGGAGGATATATCACTTAGTTTTGGTGAACTCCTATTAAGTTTAGAGCGCTTAGCCTTATTGTGTACCATTTGAGTATTAGAACACACCATATAGTTATTAGTTAAGGGCGATGATAGTACTACAAGTTCAGATATGAGCAGAACTTAACTAAATATGAAACTGATAGACCACTGTGAATAAAACATTACAGCCTTCAAAGTCCGTGCGAAGGGCAAACAAAAAAATATTTGTTACAGAGATAGAGAACAATAAAGTAACACTAAATACGGGTTGAAGGTAACTGATTAATATAGAAAAAATAAAGTGATTCTCATGCAAGGAAAACGGATTTTACAGGCTTCTTGTTTTATCTGACTGGATCTTATAGATTATGTCAAATGATGAATTCCGAGACTGAGTTCCCCTGATTTTTTATATGTTACTTGATGGAGGAGGTGGTTGATATGCACTGTCCCTTGTTCAGCCATGTCAAATATTTCCTGCAATTCTTTTTATCGTGGAGTTATTTAATTTTACTACTTTTGACTTGATATATTCCTTGCTGACACAGGCAAATTAAACAGTAAGTACTATGGCAACGTACTTGAGTCTTCTATTTGAATGTTCGTAACAACTTAGTTACAGTAAAACCATACTCCAGTTTCGAAGGGTGATCATATCAAAGTGCATTTTATATTTTATAGTCACAACATATTAGCCTCCTTAACTCGACAGTCCCGCATACCTAAATTAATCAATTTTTACATCTTATTTCATTTCAGTATAAAAGCTGTTGCCAGTGAGATTTATCGTGGTGAATACTGTCAAATACTTAGATGTTAACCACTTTTTGGTTCAATGATAATAAATAAAGATTAGGTCACAAGCGTTGATATCTTTCTTGCGTTCTGGACATAATCGAACTGAAGTTAGAAGAAAAAATACAAAAGTCTATAAGGGCAAAGAAACTTATCGCAATTTCATATTATTTAACGCGTGTTCATTTGTCCGCCGATATTAATAATATCTGAAAATTAAGCAGTACCACTTTGACTCCTGACTGTGCCTAACCAAAACTTCTATACTCGCATTAGCGCACATAAACCAAATTTAGTCAACCTCTCAAATTTGTTTGAAACACAAATCAATAAGACATCAACTCATCTTTATAGTGGTATGTGTAAATTAGATCTGAAATAGATGTGGAGTGTTTATGCAGATATCCATAGATGTGAGTTAAAGTAACTAAAAATCCTGAAAATTGAATACAACAGAATAACAGTGAAGTAGCGTAACTGGCATACAAATTGTATTGTGATATAACTAAACCTATACAATAGGCAAATATAGGATACGTTTAAACCCACAGGTTACTCTTCATGTAATTTCCGCAAAACTGTCGACTCAGAATCCGGGCTTAACTACAAGTCAAGACAAAAAGAAATTGGCATAAACTTATATCTGTTTCTACAACGCAAATTAATATAATTAGTGCAATGACATAATCAGTATAGCCAGTCAAATATAAAATAAGAAATCATATACTGAACAGTGATCGGAAATGTGTCTAAATGAACGATTGTGATTATTAGTCATGTTTGCGAAATTAACGCAGACTTATAGTTAATAATTAAAAAAAAGTCTATACAATCAGATTGGAGTTCAAGTTGTAGGCTGTTACAATCAATGTTGTTGGTCGGGTTAATTATGAACATAGTTACTGTAAATATTTTGTAACGAAGTTATAAATTAACGTTTAACGAAGGGTTTCACAGAATGAAACAACCGTATGGATATGAAAACATAAGGGTTTAGTTTTTAATGAGTATACTTGATAAAATTAAAACAAATGACGATAGAAGCAATATGTTGTTGTTACATGTAGTGTCACAAGATAACAATTTGTCTAGTTTGTGTACCGGTGTTTGGGATATTGAGCAACGGATAAAGGTTTGTGATCAACTATTGTGTACAACAACATTTGATTCACTATACTCATAACTAACACTAACAATACAAACAACCTTCACTGAATATTACAAGTTTAGAACAAAATTCAAATTAATCGTTTACTTATGTTACGGGTGCGCATTCACAAGTCAGACGTCTGCGAGTATGTAAACATGTATCAGTGTACAGATAAATAGAATCAACAAGCAATGTATAATGTTTCAACGGTAATTCAAAGTTTACAGCCAATTTAACAGTTGCAACGCTTTCATCCAAACACTAGTGCAACAAATTCAAGCCAAGTTAATATATGTAGTAAATTGCAATTATATGACAAAATCGAAACAATCTGATTAACAGCATAAAGATCGAAAAATGTAGCATATTGATATATATATTAGGTGGAAGGTATAAAGCCACAGATCATGCAAATACAGAGAAGACAACAAGGAAGAGAACTAAGGGATTAGAGTCAGTAGGCGGTGCTATGTTAATATCCAGGTACGATCACGGAAAAAAATCGCAGGAGAGAGCAACATGATTTAACTACATGATACAACGAAGAGATGCTGGAAAATACAATTGACCGGAAAGACAGGTGGAGAATCGGGACGGCAAACCAATCACTGAGTCCCATGAGTAACAAAGCAAATGACTAGAGCCTTCACAGAATTCTCTGAAAGACCAGCTCTACCAAACCCACCAGTCATCAAAACAGCGCCAATAGACATTACTATAAATATCACCACACTGGCAATCCTAAGAAATCAGACATGACAAACAACAAAACCAGATACCATATCAGCCGGGGTACCAAAATCAGACGAAGACGTAACTGCTAAAATGCTTTGAGTTCTATTTTGAAATATCTGGGAAAAGGAACAAGCAGTAACAGACTAGAAATAAGTATACTTTATTAAGATACTAAAGAAAGGCGATCTCTGTAAATGTGAGATCTAGAAAAGTATCACTCTGACAAGCGAATGATTGAATGGTCGATCATGTAATATGGAATTTACCAAAGTTTGTAAAACGATGGATAACAATCAGAGAAAGTGAATAAAAAGATTCTACCAGAAGTTTCGAAGCAAAGTTAAATCTTCTTAATAATAAAAATACAAATTACTCCAACGACTATCATTCGTTAATGAATGTCATAAAAAAATATATGCAAAAGAGAGTCCTTCACCCGGAAATTCTCTCCAAACTTCAATCTAATGTGAATGATCAGATTAAAAATGATTGGTAAGGGGCCAACGTTATTAGAAATTAAACGGAAAACGAGTAGAAGTATATACTGTTACGAGATTATATCAAGCGGATAGCAATCCGAAAGTCGAAAGGAGTCAAAACGTTCTAAATACACTAGATTCCAGAAAACCAGAAAGTCTAGTGCTTGAACAGCCAATCAACGTTTGCACTTAAACAATGTAATAGATGTTAAACACATAATGACTACAAATTATGTAACATCCGAAATGTTATTGTATTACAAATGAAAGCATGAAAATAATGTCCCTACAATATACTATTATTAAACTGCTGATCCTTAATTTTCTTCGTACGTGCATGTATTTTTTTTAAAATTAATAGGAATGAACTACCACAAATCACGAAACCTTTTAAGACCAAAAATGTTTAATTACTTGGGTCTTTTTATATTCTATGGTGAAACAGAATACTTACTGAATTCACCTTGGTTGGTGGACAGATGGGTGAAAAACCATCTTTAGACACTATAACACATTTGTATTTTTTATCTTGATACCATGATGACAGAATGATAAGCTCAATATAGTTAATACTAACTTGTCAAGACCAACTTGGATTTTACCATTGGACATCGAATGACCTTTAACCGGGCGCTCTAGAATTGTGCTTATCTAGTGTCCCTCCATACGGAATGGACTTTCAACATCGTGTTGGCGGCAAGACTGGCTCGGGGGGTGTTGCATCGGAGGCTGAAGCAAATCGGGACCGTCGAGAGCGTTTGCGACAACTGGCCCTTGACACTATTGATTTGAACAAAGATCCATATTTTATGAAAAATCATTTGGGGACATACGAATGTAAACTGTGCCTAACTTTACACAATAATGAAGGAAGCTATCTTGCCCACACTCAAGGTACTTTTATTTTGCCATTGCCTTATTTAGGAGTAGTTGCATACTGAATCACTAACTTCATTGTCTTTATTTAATCGAAACCATTTATACTGTGTTGAATTGAAATATAACATCGATATTATTCAGTCTCTAAAATTACTGTCAGCTTAGTTATAATCATAAAGCATCGTCTTTTGAGGCATACTCTTCTTTTATAGTATATAACTATTGCCATTTCATCTAAGTTGAAAAGCATCCTGTCTAGTATCTAGACCCTCATTCCAATTACACTTCATCACCTAAATCTCATTGGTCGGCAACCATGGCCTAACCCTGCCTTACAAAGCCCGTCAAAACCAGGGACTTTAACTGGGCTGCAAAATATTACATTTGGTAACATAACTGAACGTTTGTGTTATCTTACAGTAGATGATGATATTCTGAAAATATGCATACGATGAAATAAGGAAGATTACTAACAATAGGATTATGTTTAGAATACCTGTTTGCTAATCTTCTACAACTATTACGCTAATAGCAGTTATTTGCCTACTTAAAGAAAGCTTAACATGTCAAACACAGTGAAACGAGCACTTCTTAATATAGTCCCAGCTGACAGCGTTCATAACTCGATGTATACTTTACTGAAAACTGATATTTCCTGCTTCTGGATTATTCGCAACTCTTGTGATCTGGGGACTATTGAAAAGCCTGTTAAATTTTTTGCTCCTCTAAGTCCTAGATCTTGCCATGATGTTTTTTAGTAAAACATTTAAATGTCCATGCTTCACACAATCTTGTTGGCTGCTTGGTTCATTTTCACAATCCCAAACATACTGTTAACTCTACCCGGTCTATTATTATCATTCCCTCAGTTCGTTGTACTCGTATTTTCATTGCGCATAACAGATTTGTCATTTATTTGGCTCTTGTAAGAAATATTTTCCGTTTGCAATCACTACGTCATTTTGATAGTTAGTTTACGTTATATCATTCTCGATCGATTCGTTTCGTTCTAGTTACTGACAAGGTAATTCATCGTTGTCATTCATTAAGCTGCAGCAGTATAAGATCGAATTTTACTCTGGCTTATTGTTCTATATTATATTTGATTTGACTAAATTTCGAATATGATTTGTACAACATATCTCAGTAAGATTAGTTTTTTAGTTTCACTTCTGATTTCTTTTACTGTGTCGTTTTTTTTCTAGGCAAAAAACATCAGTACAATTTACAACGACGAGCTGTGGAGCAGGCTCGTGAAGCGCCATCTACCATGCAACCAGAGCGTGTAAAAGTAGAGCCTAAAAAGTTCATCAAAATTGGTCGTCCTGGATATAAAGTAAGCTTGCGTACATATAGAAATGTAACGTTTCATTTACATCGTAAATATTAGTTGTAAGTTTAAAGACAATGAGTACTTTTTGGTCAATCTTTTGTTTGCTTATCTCTTATTCAACTTGGCAGCGGATTTCAAACTGTATGCTGTCTTCTAGCCGTATAGTATATAAGTAAAGTGTGTTAGTGGCTTTTATTTAATGCTTCTAAACTTTCCTTTTAAGTCGATTTTATACAAGCTCGTGGTGAGTTGTCTTGAAATTAGAATTATTGGTTATTGTCTATAGTTTGATGTTCTTAAAGTAAATTTAAATGTGTTGGAATAAGTAGAATAAAATTGATAATAAGTTAGATTTTATATCTTTAGAGACTTCGATACAATGGTGATTGCCACTTGACTCTAACAATCATGTTATTTTAATACATTCTGTAGTCTTAGAGCTAGTAATATTGTGAACATAAACGCACTTGTAGAGTCATTTCAAACTTTCTTTTTAGCTGTAGATTTTTCATTATAAATGCAACAACAAACGTGATTTACATCTTATATTCAATGGATAATATTTTACTTTCTAAAATATCCAGTAAGCCTCATTAAGTTGATTGCACTATGTTTCTGCAAGTTCTAATGAAAGCATGTTTTTTATAGTCAATGGAACGTCTTTAGTTATTTATGTATTTACAGTAAATGTTAGTACTATACATCATTATATGTAGGGAAATGTAGGCTTTCTAGATGACATTGTCCGGTTAGTAGTAACTAATAATTAAAAATGTTTGCAGTAAACTGTTCTGGCATTTACTTGCAGATAATTTAATAAAACGGAGTCTAAAGTCGACTTGTTTATTTCCATTACTCCACTTGTTTAACTCATTTCTATGGTTCATGTTTTTGTAATTGTTATGCGATGTGTCAAGATTTATGACATCAACCAGAAGCTTAACTGAACATTTTAAAAATACAAGTTTTATTAAACTTAACTTACGACACTTAAACAAGAAAAACATCTTATAGACATCTGGTATCAGGGTTTTGATTTCAGCATTTCAGTGGAAAAAGGCTGATATTTGTAAGGAACTTGATATAAAAGTTACTCACTATAAGTCGCTTCTGACAGGTACAAACATACCTCTCATTTAATGAATTTCTTCATTAAAGTACATCATAGTGTACGGTTTACGATGGGATATGAACGTGATAACAAGTTTCACTTCGTTAACATTAGTATTCAGTGCGACGCAAAGCAACTAACTTCAAAGATATATTTCTTTCTTTATTCACACTAGGTATTTAGTATTTTTTGCAATAACCTTATTGTTCGTTTTATTATCCATTCCACTGTTTTCCTCTATAAATTGTTGAGAGAATCTTGACAGCCTGTGAATTTGTGCACGTGATTCTATGTTTTCACTTTCGTTAATATATGATTATCCATGGGTTGAATTACATCTCATAAGTAAAACCAAATACATCATTCGTCGTTATTTAATCCCTAATGTAACAAATGTGGAGGTATGAATATCTCAGCTTGCCAATTTTGGTTTGTTTTTACTTCCTAAACTAAAAGTCGTATTCTTCCTCGATCATGCTATGGAGATACACATGGAATACTAGATAACTTAAAAAATCACTACTTCAATAATTGAATTGTCGCCACTAACATATATATATATATATATATATATAACATTGAATTGGATTTCAATTCGTAATAGGCGAAGTTGTTTCATATGTTCGTACTCATTATTGCTTATTTTAATGCAATTAGTTTTTCTTCTACGTAGGTAACAAAACAAAAGGATCCGGATGCTAATCAACAATCTATGTTATTCCAAATTGATTATCCAGAAATAGCTGATGCTTCTGGTGTGATACCTCGACATCGATTTATGTCAGCATACGAACAGCATGTTGAACCACCAGATAAAAGATGGCAATACTTGTTATTCGCTGCTGAGCCATATGAAACGATTGCTTTCAAGATTCCAAGCCGTGAAGTAGATAAAGACCCAAAAAAGCTATGGACCTATTGGAATTCCAGCTCGAAACAATTCTTCTTACAGGTTAGTTCAAAGTTACAGTGCTAAATGTGGTGTGTTAGTAAAATTTCATCCATTGTTGCTACTTAGTTTTGAAACACTTAATTGTTATGTTGTATAAGTAGTTACAACTATAGAGAAGACAATTTTACACCAGTGGTAGCTTTTTAAAACAACTCTGTTATTTAAACCTAGATAATCAGCCAAAGTAGGATTGGATATATTATATTATTGGTTTATAATCGATCATCTGGTCAACTGCGAAACAACCTAAAATTACATATTTTTCGTATACAGCTTATCAAGAAATAGATTTGTTCGTTTCTTCATGATAGATTGTCATTCGACTATGAGCATGGTTTTTAAAATAGTACCACCCATCATACGAGTATTTTTAAATTAATCGTATCTACATGAGCATCGTGAAAACTACTCCATCCTTATAACTAACCTCACGCTTATTATATCCTCGATAATGTTTGAAAGTGGAATCGGAAAAGCTCTTTTCGTCCGTTTTGTAATCACCAAAGAAAAATGTTTTGGGAAATTTTACATCAATATCCTTTTGAACCACACCTTTTGTGACAATTATTCATTTTTACAATATCCTGCTGTTGTCTGTATTCAGCGAAGTTAACCTTAAAATTTAAGAATAAATTCAGGTGTTAGAAAGTATCACTTCTATCACTAGTGTTCCTGTTAACAGTTCTGATGCAGAAGCACCTGGCCTAATCATCCCTAGCACTCAGACCTCTAACCAGATTTGAATGGTATCGGGAGAGTGAATTATACTTCCGCTGAGAAAAGCGTAAATTTAACGCTGCGGATATACCTCAGCGTAGTTACATTGTTGTGATGTTAGTAGCTAAATAGTAGATATATTCTATGATACTTTTCATTCCGCATGTCAATCTTGACATGTTACCAGTCTTCAATATTTGTTTCTGCAGTTGGATTCTATAAGAAGCAAGTTTTTATACTACACATGTGATACTCAGCAGTGTGTTTTTGTGAATTAACATATCTAATAAGAACACCGGGCTCATAAATGACCTGCCAGCATATGTATTCATTTCTAGTTTAGTTTTCATTAATAACAGTGTTCTTATGATGTTTTTGACTACATTTGACTTATTATGAAACTTTATTTTGTTAATACAGTTCGCTTTCAAACTAGAAAGTCAATCATCTTCTACAGCTATGCTTCGTGATTTGGAAATGCAAAAAGCTAAAGCTCAGCATGCTCAGCTTCAACTTCAATTACCTCCACCTCCACCCCCACCACCTCCGCCCCCACCACAAGCTATTGGACTGCCTATTCCAAGTTTCCTCCTTAATATGCCAATGAACACTACTCTGACAAATATGCCACCACCCCCACCTCCACCATCATCTATAGTTGGTGCTAAAGATACTAAGCCATTATTACCTCCTCCCCCTCCACCACCGCCTGCATTTTCACTTGGGGCTCCGCCACCTCCACCACCACCGCCTACATTTGCACCAAACTCTGGGAGCGTAGGAACAAATGCTTCCTCGACACCATTCCCGCCTCCACCTCCCCCACCAACACCTCCAACTTCTGTTCAAATGAATGGAAACTGAGAGGTTGATTTATGTATTTCGCTGTTTCTCTCACATACACATAAGCTGCTTACTTATTTGTATTTACTCATTTTGTATACACCGTCGTCAGTATCCGTTGGTGGATGTACTGATAGGAAAGATGTTGTAAATGCCGTTAAACATTTAGACTATATAAGCCTGGTAGTCTTATGGACATTTATTGCATGTATAATAAGTGGTCTATGGTATTATGCTTTTTAGTAGCACATACTGCAGTGAAGCAACATAGCTATTTGTCATATTTTGAGGTTGTCCTCAACAAGTCCTTGCATGGTTTACATCGGTTTTTTCTTCGCTTGCTGATTATTTTCAGGCCAAATAACTTGTTAATAGTCGAATGAGAACACTAGTAAATTCAAGTTTAAAAAATCTAAAGTAATTTAACAGGACCGAAGTTATCTGTGTGTCGTGTCTGTTAGGTAAAAACATCCGAATCTCCACCAGATTTCGATCGTTAAAAAACTTCAACGTACGTTCAACAGTCTTTTGTGCTACCATGCTCTGTTGCAAAAAAGACGTCCCTTATTACTGGTAACGATAAGATTATGGTGACAGTTCCTCCCAAACATGAACCTAAATACTTATTCCAGCTTTTTTTTTCTCGGTTTTCTTAGTTTCGTTTCTACTGGTATCTGGGCAAGGTTGGTTACGTAAGGTTTAAAGTGTCACTAAAAAGTGAAATTCAAGACATTAAGCTGTGCATCATTTTCCGGTTGCTCTAAATTCAGCTCCCCGTCTGACAAAGTACCTAACATGGAATCTTACTCAAAAGCTCAGTGAAAATAAGAAGACATCCCTTTAAAACTAAGAAATGAAGGAAAATACACAGCATCATCACAAGCGTGTATTTGCACAACTGGTTTCCAGTAAAGCAAAATTTAAATGCAAACCAGTGTTATAGGAGTTTGCAAGTTTTTTAACTACTTGGGACCCCCTAAACTAAAACAACTTTGCAGGCAAGCATTGATAGGTAAATTAACAACATAAATAGTTAAATATTATGTTCATGAATCAGAGTTGTAGCTATCGCGAGCGCCTGTCAACAAACGTGCAGCTCATAAAAGCCTTTGCAATTAGCACCACAGATTGTGTCTAAGTTTCTTGAGACATCTTTACCTCATTAAAGCCGCAATGTGAATGGTATATGAATGAGAAGTTCTACTTCTTCCTAACTCATAGTATATGCAACATTAATGCGTCCATCCAAAGACAGCAGCATAAAGCGATTCTTAGGGGGAACGTTTGCATACTAAGTATGAACAAACTACCTACCTCCCGCTATTAATTATATTAGACCTCCAACAGCAATATATTTGCGCTCTCCTTGCTTTTTGATGCTTATGTTAGAATTTTCTTTACTGCCATTAGTTTTAAAAAAGATACTAATGTTCATACGACTTTGTTAGCTTTTAATAGTAACAGATGTTCCTCAACGGTATTAGTAAAGGTGTCATGAGATCGAGATCCACAGATTCTTGCCAGTAAAGAATTGCAGCGATTCTTATGTTACTTCATATCCCTGGTTGTGCCTGCTAGGACCAACCTAGTTAATTTATTTCCAGAAAGTGTAGAAAATTGGAAATGATTAGTGTAACTCTCAGCACTTTTATTGAACAAGTTAAAATCAATTAGCACTCTGTAATTTTATTTTTATCACGAAGCAGACGTATTAACATGAAATTATTTATAAGTAGATCTTTACAAAAGAGAAAAACACTGATGATTAATAGATTCATAGTGTGTAACAAGTAAGAGACCGGGTATGGAATCACACGTTACGTTTTACACAACCATCTACATATAAACAGGATTTAAAATATATAACTGATCATATCAGTAACAACAAATATAACCAAAAATACAAGAAAACCAGGATGTCCAAGATAAGGCCTAAGTGTTTATGCGTGAGGAAAAAGAGCATCACAGATTATTTTGAGTAAATAATGTAGAGTAGCACACAGAAATTAAGATTTTATCAAAGCAAACGGGCGTTTCAACAAGAATTGTAGCCCGTTAGTGTGTGCGGACAAAAATGGACAAATAAGCTGTACACAGGCATAATTTCCATAAATACGAAAATACATTCAAACCAAGTCTGACGAAATAAATTATGAGCAGAAATGAGATGCAGAAAATTATTGATAATCCGAAGGTAGTGATTAAATATATATAATTTGTGGGAGACCCACTTATGTTCAAGATACAGCTAGTATTTAACAACCACAGGTTTTCCACTGATTTTCTTGAGGAGGCTCAATCGGCTTCAGTTCGATATCTGAATGAAATTTCCAACAAACAAAATCAATGTTACAGATTTTCAAATGAAATGAGACGAGTTGAATAGACAGTGCAATAACATTGGTGTATGTAATTTGAAATTAAGATGGTTAAGGATATATAGACACTAAGAGATACATATATGCAAAGACGGGTGTTAGGAACAACAATATTTCACCGACTCAAATAAAATGCAGGGATTAAGTGATTACGCATAAACTGATTTTCAAATAGTAAATATATATTTAAGTGTTAGCATGGTCAGAACTTGCTGCCAAAATTATGTGATTAGAAAATGTGCGGGATGGTAACTACATATAATATATTGAACATTTACTGGTACTTAAAATTAGTGACCACCGGAGATTGGGTGCCATTTGTGATTGGAATCTACTTCGCAAATTAAAATGTGAAGGCTATCGACCAGTATCTGAACCAATCATTAAAATACAATGTTATGCAACAAACAATTACATAAAATGTGACGAAATATTACTTAGTTATAGTCGAGTTTTTCCTGCTACATTTAATGAATAAACTTTAAGTGTGACCAATATAAAAGTATGTCAAGACATTACACAGAACCACCAAATTTAAAGGACATTTTGTTAACGGGGGAAATCAAACATAAAGTCATTGAAAAATATGCTCCAAACTAGGTGCGCATTGAATCAGCAGCTCAAAAAATGTGCGAAAAGGTGTAGGTACGTTTTGCAATAAATAAATGCTTACAATTAAAAGTGACTTAGCACCAGCAAACTCGTTGGTTAAAATCAGTATCCTTAGAAGCATCGTGTAACTTTACTTCAATGACTAGTTTTATTAAGCAAAAGCAGGATAGCAACACAAATAAAATGCAATTTGAAAGCACAGACACCAACCCCCCAATTGGAAATTACTCGAATCAAGGATAAAAGCAATATTAGTAAATTCAGAGTTTATAATAGCTTAATCTAAATATTGGGCTTGTGATACTTATTACAAGAAATGTAGTTATTTCCTTAGTTGTACAGTCCAGTTTAATCTCTAGTGACTGATCGCAAAAGTATAAATTGATAAACTATCCTGGATTAGTTTCATGTAGGCTATTTTTGTATGAGAAACCGGAAAAATTTCTTTATTCTGGCAAACAGAGTGTCATTTTTTTGGTGAGACCGCATAGTTCCTCAGTTCTTTTTATGGAAGTTATACTATACATATGTGATAGTGACAGTACTTATTGATACAATTGTATCCGTGATCCTGTGGTTGAAAATCGAGTGCTCCGAACGCCAGACCACCACTTCACTGAATAACAAAACTGACTGAAACACCGGTAGTAAGAATTAGGTGACACAAAATCATTTTAGCGATAGTAACTTGTAAACATCCATATGGATGGAGATATACAAGTCTGTGGTTATTTCTGCACCTGGACTTTGTTTGTAATGTAAAGTAAATACAGTTTTGCACTATTTCAGATAATCATCTTAGTCATCAAAGATCTGCATGATAATTTGTAGTACATAATTTCGAACTTTTATATCAGCGATGTGTATGAAATCTAGAAATGCTACGTAAATTAGGTATTTATTAAACTGCGGTGAGGATAAAAATATTGGCTTAGAAAGAAATATAGTTAACTTGCTTAAAATATTTGTTATTTACGACTTACTAAGTCTTGACTTGCTCACAATCACGAAATATTACAAACTAAACCAGTCTAAAACTGTTCAATTTTTTAGGATTGTCAATAACGACTAAGCAGGTGATGGATACAACCTATCTGTTCGGAAATTGGTGGGTATTAAACAGTTTCAGTATAATGGAGCATGTATAAAACGAGTTTCGAAATACCGACTATGAATCAGTTGATCATGAGTCCATATGAACAACTTTCAATTACTTGGTAAACTAAAAACACCATAATGGTTTCTTATTTTTAAGTGGTGCTCACAATGATTGAAAATTTTACTAAAATCTTACAACACGTCGCATGAAACTATTACAAATAACCGTATGTCCGGCAGAATAGTGAATATTTTATGACCTTGTCCATACTCTTATTTCAAGGGGTGGTGGAGGAGAATACAGGGTAGAGGATAGAACTGACATTTGGCTAGCAGATAATGCAAACAGAAGTAAAGTTTCACGAAGAACAACTCTTAAGCAATGTCGAAAGTTAGCAAAAATATCATTCCTGTATGACGCAGTAGTTCATACACAGGATGTTCTATTTATAGAGACCACTTTCTAACTTCATTTACAACTTAGGGAGTTAGTAAGGGCTGGTACTATTAGGGTGGCTGAAAGGTAATCATAGTAGTAAAATCTATGCTAGGGTGCAACGTTGACAGCTATAGTGTTTTTTGATGGTTGTGCATCACCTTTGACTTTATGTTGTGATGTAAGCAGTGACAATACGTACTTTGGGGTCTTATAATGTGGAAACAAACATATCATTAGCGGCTTTCCGCAATACCTATTAAAAGTGTATCAAAAATTAGGAGCCCCACATTATAGCATACTAATGTAGTGGATGCAGTAGCAAAAGGTAACAGTGACGATTTACCACTAATTAATTAGTGAGTAGCCTAAGTCAGTAGGTTTTTAAGTGAAACAAAATAGACGTAACTTGTCTACGTAGTACAAGATTATGTACTTGACTTTGGACCATACGGTTTGTGTGATCGCTAGTAATACTACGTCACTCAAACTGAAATAGATGGATGAAGGCTGAGTGCTTTTACCACCAAACTACTGTAAATAAAACTAGAATACAGACTCCATTAGATGGATAAAATATTTAAACTTTTGTTGTATCACTGAGTGGAACACACAAAATGAGGAAACATGCAACAGATATAGAACAAAAAAGGATACAGTCATCATGACGAGGAGCTGGATTCTCTCGATTTAATAACTCTGTCGCGATCCGGCGAAACAGCTGCAAAAAAAAACAAAAGGTGAAACAGCGAATGGTGACCTATTACAGAGCATCAAACAATACAGTAATCGAGCTATATATTAAAAATAAACTGAATGCCCGTGGATCATAAGATGAAAGTTGTGAAGTAGAATTTAGTTGGGCCTAGAAGTAGTACAAATCGGCAGTAAGTCTTTTAAGGCTTAAGTATCAAGATACTGGGTATTATGATCTTGATCTATTTCTGTAACCCGTTTTTCGTGTTAACTGGGAACAGTTATGTTAATAACATAATAATCAAGTATCCATCGGTGACGTACAGAGTAGAACCTTGAGTGTATCAGTTCTAGTTACCATACCCCATTAGGATAGTAAGGTGAATAATCAATGGGGAAGTATTAATTGCATCAGTTGTAGTAGTAACACAGAATGTAAGTAATAAGTGAGAAAAAATTAAGTCGTAGAAAAACAGTATTGGACAATTTCGAGCGCGGGATCTAAGGGAAGATTAAGTATGCGGACATGCGCTACTAAGACTAAGCTGTTACCACGAGCCTCTAACCACTGGCTACGACGGTCGCGTGGACTCTGACCATGCAGTCTGTACCTGCCGGCTAGACTTTAACTAGGAAGCAATAGTTTTGTGGACTGACATTACGTTTTGATTTGCTCGTTTCTAGACTCCATCCCTCTCGAATGCGTCACCGCCGTACCTGAAGATAAGTAGCAGTTGATCATACTTACTACGTTCGAACTAAATCAGTCGATGATTCACAACCACATTAGCTGACTTCCCATTTTTTGATTGGTAGAAAGATACATCAAGTTGGAAAAAGCCAAACTAGCTTTCTGAATCCGTGCCAAATATACCACACACTACCCTGCTTAAACTGATCAAAGATAAATGAAATGGTTGATGTGTTCAACTACTTCCCTCTGTTTCATCAGTTCAGTTGTTGACGTAAACCGGTCTTGAAGTAACATTTCGTACTTAAAGAGGTAGAAACATGTCGCGAACATGCTTCCATTGTTGCGCAATTCTATCGAAAGACTCTACATTTTATCAGTCTTCACTAAACAGGACTGCTATCTGTACATTCCAAGTCAACAAGTTAACTCCCAGATAGATCATTTTTTGAAAATTCATAGGAGCGTTATGCATATTAAAATTTGAATAACTGTGATGTCAGATTTAACTACATGATTCTAAACAAACATCTATTGGATGAAATAAGAGACGCATATAGTTAATGTGAACAGCAACTGAGCGTCGTTAAATTGTGGCGAATACGTGTAAATCATAATGAAAAATTTTCAGTAGAAACAAGACATCAAATAATGCTAAAATGCGAGATATTATAAATGTATAAGTTAAATATGAAAGTAGTCAAGATAAAACTGAGAGAGACCTAACAAATTACCCTGCACATGGAACTCAAGTTTTAACTTTTAACTGTAATATAGTCCATGTTAAGATCTCAGCCTAGTTGATCTTTAATACTGTAAGGGCAGTAACATCAACTTACTATGCGCAAAGAACACCCAGAAAACATCAAGGACATCACTAAGTGGTCTAGATGGGATTTCTACAGTGTCGTAAATTTGGCGAATCAAGAAACTGGTCCATAACAAGAGTAAATTATCAGGAACTGTAGGCAACTGATCAGAAAAACATCTTCATGGAATAACCATGAGACTGTTTCGCATACGATGAGTAACATCTGCAAACTGGGTATTGTTCATCTAAATTGCCTTGTGAAATATGCATACTCGTAGTATCGAATGCGAGGACAAGACCAAACTGAGTGGTTTTCAAAAGCTTTCAACGTAGTTGTTATGATATGTGAATCAAACAGCGAGACTCCGTAAATACCATATTAGGTATATCTTTGAATAAAAAGTCATTAGAAAAAAAACAAAAATTCACAGCAAAACTAATCCGTATTTGTATAAGGTCTTCCAAAAGCTGACTCTCTTCAATCGCTAAACAAACCGAAACGAGCTTGATTTCCTTTACAGTGTAACAATCTGGACGATGCACATTAACGCCAGGCTTTGAGTTGCTTATGAACGAATGGTTTGCTTTGTAGGCTAAGTTTAATTAAAAGTGAAATCTTCGCATATATGGAGGACAACGTTTAGGAATGCAAAACACAGGTATTACTTAACAGGAAAATCCAACCAAAAACATATTATTTTAAGATTACTTACAACTTTGACATTGTATCCAGCTTTTGCGCTTGTCTCAATAAACATAACGTTTAGCTGACCAGCTAGTCGCTCACCCTCTTCTGTAGTCACAGTTCTGCAACATGAAAACCTAGGACAACTCAATCTACCTTTTATCTGATAAATCCGTCTTGTTTCCAACAAGCATAATAATAACATCGCTACCACGTTCATTCCTAACGTCGTCGATCCATTTCGAAGTTAACTGGAAAGATTCAGCGTCTACAAAATAATTTCCGGACGTAACACATACTGCATATGTCGTAAACGACAACGGCGACTGAGGAGTCACGTATGTAGCTGGGAATCAAACTTCGAAAACGTTCCTGTCCCGCAGTGTCCCATAATTGCAGACGAATCTATGCTGGGTTCGTTAACAGTGATTAGCTTACAGTTCGATCTTCAAGGTACATAGTTTTTGACAAAAAATCAATTCCGATAGTTGCCTCAAAAGAGAAAATATTAGTGTTATATAATAATGTACCTGATATAAATTTTCAAAAGTATCGTACATGAATCTAGTTATGAGTGACGTCTTTCCGACTTAAATCGAAATATATTTTGGCAGGTTTATTAGAAATTACCACTCTGTTCTCCCAGGAACACAAGCTTAAACTTCCGCAACGGATTATTAAAGTCAGCCATCTACTAAGACTAAAGAATGAAAGCCACGAGATTTACCGCCTGAAGTAAATTTAATTATCCAATATCCAATATCTGTGCAACGAGTTGACATAAAGTTCCAGCTTCAGTTGAGTGGATAGTAAGTTGAGTGACTTGTATCAATCATTTTTTATGTATTTTTTTAATGAAAATCTAGTATCTTCTTGAAGTTGCTTACTGATCGTGCTAATACCACATGATCTGGTAGGGCGTTCCTATAGTCGACTACTCGATGGGAGAAATGAAAACTCAACTTAAGCTTACTCGATAGTAGTTTCGGGACCTTCAAATGATGGTCTCTGAGCTAAATGATCTCATAAGAATTAGAAAAATAGGACAAGTTATTTCCCAAATCATTGTTCAAAGTACGGAAAGCAAGTATGATGTTACTTCTCATTCTATTTTTTATCAAAGGGAATAAGTCAAAACGATCTAGTCGTTCCTAGTATGGTAGATTTAAGAATCCTGCTACAAGCTTAGTGCTCATTCGTTGGAACCGCTCGAAAGTATCAGCATTTTTGATTATACGTAAACTAGCTTCTTGTTTATTTTCAAACCTCGCTTTTACATAATCTATCTAGACCATCTAGATCGTTTTAAAGATAAAGTACCCCTGTATTTTTCTGGGAAGTTTAGAGCCATCAGAAAGCGGTGGTGACCAAGATTCATCGAGGCTTGTCACCTCGTTAACATATGGTGAAAATAATAAGAGACCTAGTATTATACCTTAAGGTACTCAACTATCAACAGATTTGCATTCCAATCGAGTGCCATTTACAACGACTCTGTGACGTCTATCGCACAGAAAATTCTAAGACCTATTTCGCGTCTTTTTCTGTTATGCCAAAATTAGACAGTTTATGCAGAAGTCCCGCACGAGACACTTAATCAAAGCTTTGCTGAACTCTATGAGTATTACATCTACAAGTAATCCCTTAGCATATGCAGCCACCCAGTGCTCTGTTGTAATGACTGAGGCCCATTGAGCATGGCTGATCTTTGTGTAATCATATTGTTCTTACAATAACAGTTTATAGATCTACACATATTAAAGCAGCTAATCTTGAATAAATCTCTGCAAATGGTTAAAAATAACACCAGTCAGACCGAAAGGTTTGTAGTTAGACACCGAGTGTTTTCTCCATACATAAAAACAGAACTAATTATAGCATCTCTCTAGTTGAGGTTGGAAGAAGTATATAATAAGCAACTTTCTGAGATGCTTTAAATTGATGAGCACAAACGATGACAGCAATCCTAGATACAGGCCCTCGAGGCCTAATGAATTGTTTGGTTTTAGGACCCTAAGTGATTCAGTAATAGTATCCTGAGTCACCAATAACGGGGACATAGTTGGTACACCAGCGCCAAAATTAGATAGTGACGATGTTAATATCCTTCGAAAAGACTTCAGTGAAGAATGATGTTCCTGTGATCAGTTAATCAGGGTTTGAATCGGCCAAAACAGCCAGGTTATCGCATAAGAGTTAGGAAGGAATTCTAACATTTCAATTAGGCCTTTCCTTAATATAAGCGAACAGTCGTTTGTGTATGTACAGTTGTCTTAGTCAATCGACTTTCGTCCATTGGTTGACGTACACTTGGTGAAAAACCTTTGTCAGTAATTTTTTCATCTAATATACAGCATCTTGATTACAACCAAGCATAAGTCAATTGATTTTTTTCGTCCATGCCATACAACATTGGCTACCGTTCTTGGTTTTAAAAGTGGTGAAATTGGATATGTTTCAACAATTGGCTATAATAGTCTCACCAAATTCCCAAGAATTATTTCAATTTTCCATTTTAATTTCTTCCATGTATACCTACTGCATATCGTATGGCAATAACACTAGTAGTAGTCTGATACGACACTGTAAGATATTTGCTCACCAGAATTTAGCAGTATTTGACGAATGAACTTCCATAATGTGTATAAACTGAAGTCATTCATTTGTCTTTCATCTTATGTAGATTTTTTTATTTGTATAAATATGTTTTAAGGTAGTACATTTTCTAAATGATTGAAACGGCTTGCTCATTTTAAATTGTCCACTTGCTTGATTTGTGATACTTCTTACAAATGATACTTTACTCCACCCTTTGTACTACTTATTATGTTTTGTTGACAGTACTCCAATAATTCTGTTTCATATTTTACATTTTTAAGACTTACAGCTACCTCAACAAACCTTCATTTG
Source organism: Schistosoma japonicum (assembly GCA_025215515.1). Classification (NCBI taxonomy): domain Eukaryota; kingdom Metazoa; phylum Platyhelminthes; class Trematoda; order Strigeidida; family Schistosomatidae; genus Schistosoma; species Schistosoma japonicum. Next base: position 16,470,555 of record CM046061.1, on the reverse strand, counting down.
TTTATCATTAGTAACTTTGTTTCTTAGTTTATTGTCTTTATTTCTTGTTGTTAAAATCATCAATAGATATTATATCTTGAATGTTGCTTTTCCTAGATAATATCAACCTTAACGTGTGTGTTGTTTGCTGAAAACTGTGCAAGTATTAATGTTCGCATACATCATATCAAGATTAAATTAAGCTTATATTCGTGCTGAATTCAAGTATTAATGTGTTCATCAACACCACGATCTAGGTACAACTAATAAATAAGTTCAAAGTAGAATAAAATGAACTTTTTGGATTTATTAATCGGAAACCACGCAATAAATATAGTAAGACAGTGTGTTTGTTAAAAAGAAGTGCATTTAATATTTAAATATTATTTGTTTTTAGTTGTTTACAAATTAGACTGGTTTGTACAGGTGGTAAGTGACATGAATCATCAGTTGTTTGTACTTCAGATTCGAGTTCTTTTAATTTTATCCAGTTGTTTAACTTTAGTCTACATGGCAGAAGATGATCTGTAAGATTACATAAATGAGAAGAAAAAGCCTCACTTTTAATTATCATATGGGTTTTAGGTGAGGCATAATATTGAAGTGACTTAATTAGGGATAGTACTTTCTCAATGAAACTTGTAGTTATCGTAAGTTGATGATATAGAGTTGTAGGTTTGATCCGTAACAAAGTATCTACGTGAGTAACTATGATCATTCTCACAATGGAACAAAATAACTGTCTAATACTCCATAGTTTTTAATTGCATTCCAACTGTTATCTGTTTATACAGAATGCTATTTATATATTTGCAGTGGTTTTGGAATAGGTTAAGTATTTATTTATATTATATTTCCTATTTTAGTTTTACTGGCTCTTATTTTGTAGTTGTTGATACTCAGAACTGAATTTTATGATGCATAAAATATTCACTAAACAAGTTGGTAACTATCGTGATACAGTTATCTAGTGAAAACATTCCAGTAATTGAAGTGATGCATACTGAATTCGTGTGTCAGTGTAAACATCGATAAAAGAAGGCGTTTATCGTCAGTCAGTAAGCAAGTCCCAAATAATAATAACAATGTCGGATCATTGTTTTCCACTACGAGATATTATTCCTCGTTTAAATGTCAGTAATGTTGATACAGTTCGAATTCACATTTTTCACTTCGTTTGTTTCGTCTATATGACATGTTACTATGGTAAATTCTATTTATGATTATTATTACTTGGTCCCGTCAACATAGTTTAGGTCATTTTCACTGTATAAATTGTCTACCACAATAACTAGACTGGTTAAACAGGCCACTGTAACACACGTCATGAATGTTATTGAATTCAAAGTTAATATGAATGCGTTTAAGCATTATTCTGAATTACGATTTAAGCTGTCTTAGAATGTAGTTATCGAGTCAATAGGGGCGTCTCAACAGATAATGTGTACGCAAGTTTTATTAGATTGAAAACCTAATTTTCTGTTTAGTGGTCTTATCTTTGGTATTAGTCCATTGAGTAGGGCTGCGTAAAGAATTCTATCTTGGAAGCAGTCACTATTCAACTGTGTTCTGGGATATAATTTTATCTGTCAATCAGTGTCTTATTTATTCATTTGATCAATTCTAAACCTTTCCTATTTCTCGAATCCTCTACTATAATAAGACGAGTATGCATTTATCTGTAAACAATTTTCATCATGAATCGCTGTATCATTTGGATAAGTATCGGGTACCAAATAACGGTGTTCATCTATATATTGATTGTTTATAATTGTGTAAACTGTACAATATATGGGATACTTACTTGATTCATCAACAGCGAGTGATTGTTGTTTATGTTATGTTTGGTGCAATATATATAATGACCTTGATAATCGCTAATCACTGTACAGACACGTCAGCCCCTCGACTACCAGTCCCAAAACGGAATAGAGGAAAAACAACGACTTATGAGTCAAACAGACAGATCAGATCGGTTTTTATTTCAATCATGACTTTATATACATGCAAAATCAGACCGCATCATAAACCAATTAGAAAACTGACATGAATACAAAATAAGAGTAATAGTGAGTGTGAACTGGGGTAACGTATATGCAGTCAATTAACTATAGTTCATAAATGAGAAATGATATAACAACAGTTAATGCCTTAAACAGTAGTATAGGATAAGAGCAACGTCACAATAATAATAATAATAAAATGCTTACTTTGTATACAACCAAAAATAATGAATCGTTAACAGAAAAAGCAGTTCTAGAAGATAATCAATCTTCTTTAAGTGCCCGCCATAACACCTCCCCTATTTTTTGAAAAAAAATCATCGGTAAGATTTTATCATAGGGTTGACTTTGATCTTGTTTGGTTTCCTTCGAATTCTTTGTGATTTCCTGAGAAACAATGCTGTTCTTGTCTCCACTGCTGGATCCCAGCAACAAAGTTCGGTTTTTCTAGGGGCTTTTGCAGCTTGTGCACTATTTTGAACATCTCAATACATAATTCATAACATCAGTATCAACGTTTGGCCAGTATATATAACTGCGAGCCAGTGCTTTCGTTCGGACGACACCTGGATGTGCAGAATGTAACTGTGACAGGACTTTGTGGCGCAAAGATTTGGGAATAACTACGCGGTCACCAAACATAAGACAATCGTCAACAACAGCAAGGGCGTCTCGTCGATAAAAATATTGTTGTTCTGTTGCGTTGAGGTGTAGGGGCCAACCTTACAAAAGATAGCGAATAATTGTCTGAAGCTCTTCATCCGTCCTAGTTGTAGATTTTACGTCCATTGCTGACAAAGGTGTAGCCTGAATAGAAGTTTGCATTATATGATGAATATCATCTTCCAGTGACACCGTAGCAATGATAACATCTTCGTTCTCAAACTTTTGAGTCGCAATTAATCTGGAGAGAACGTCAGCGTGACCAAAAGCCATTGTTGATTTATAGCGAATCTTAAAGTCATAAGCTAACAACATAATTGCCCAACGCTGTAAACGATTGGCAGTATGTACTGGTATGCCGGACTTTGCCCCAAGAATAGAGAGGAGAGGTTTGTGGTCTGTCAGCAACGTAAATGGTCGACCATAAATCATTTTATGAAACTTCTTTATTGCAAAAATCAGTGCCAATCCTTCTTTTTCTACTTGACTGTATCTCCTTTTAGTAGCATTTAGAGATCTAGACGCATGAGCTATCGGTTTTTCTTTACCATCAGGAAAGCGATGACTAATAACAGTACCAATACCGTAGTTAGAATCATCAGCAGCGACAACTATCTCTAATTTTGGATTATAGTGGGTTAGTAGTAAATCAGAGGATAAGATTTTCTTGATTTCTCCGAAGGAATTCTGGGATGCTTCTGACCAATTCCATGTTGCATTTGCTTTTAGAAGTTGATTCAAAGGATGGCGTAACCTTTGCATAGATGGAACAAAAACACTATAATATCCAATCATACCTAGGAATGATCTTAAAGTCACCACATCGGTAGGTGCAGGCATTTGTGTGATAGCATGTATATTATCTGGATCTGGACGGCGCCCATGTTTATCAAATATAAATCCAAGGTATATGACAGATTGAAGGAAAAATTCACATTTATGTTTCTGCAGCTGAAAACCAGATTGTGATATTCGTGTAAGTACTTTATCCAAACGCGATAATAACTCCTCTTTAGAGGAACCCACAACAATAATATCATCAAGATAAGCGGCAACACCATCAAGATTTAATATCATAATGTCCATCAACTGTTGAAAGATAGCAGGGGCTGGCTTTACACCGAAAGGTAGTCTGTTGTACTGGTAAAGTCCACGATGAGTATTGATTGTTAGATAAGGCTTAGAATCCTCATCATCTTCTACTTGTAAATAGGCATCAGATAAATCCAGTTTTGCAAAATAACGTCCACCATTGAGTTTAATGAATAGATCTTCGGGCAATGGCAACAGATATGAATGATTTTGTAGAGCATTATTTAATCCAGTAGAGAAATCAGCACATAGACTAACAGTACCATTAGCTTTTTGAACGACAACAATGGGTGCTGCCCATGATGAGAAAGTAATAGGTTGTATAACCCCAAGCTTTTCTAATCGGTCAAGTTCTTTATCAACTCTATCGATGGAGGCGTAGGGTACCTGCCGTTTTGGACGGAAAACTGGTGTAGCTCCGTGACGTAAATATAATTTGGCTTTACCGATATTGCAACATCCCAAAATATTTTGAAATACATTCGAATGCTTTTCAAAAAGACGAGCTGTAGTCAAGACGTTGTTGTTTGATGTAACATTTAATACAGGTGGATTTTTAGGAACATGTGGATCTTCCAATGTACACACTGCGTCTAGTGGCACCTTCCAAAGATTTAATTTGTAAATCCAGTCAATACCAATAAGATCTAAATCATGTATGTTTGTTAAATAACAAGTTCCAGTAAAAGAATGTACTCCAAATTTATCAGCACAATTTATCACTCCAACGAGTTTTAGAATATCTCAAGATGCATTACGCGCTGTATGTTCAGTAGTCAGTAATGGAGGGCAACCCATCGATTCCCAAGTTTTCTTAGAAATAAGTGTGATATCAGATGCTGTATCCAACTGCAAACGAATCTGAACGTCGTTAACTAATAGATCTACATATCTTCTTTTGTCAGCAAGATTACACGTGAATGTTGAATATATACTACGTATGCAACTTTTATAATTCCGGGAAAATTTTATGCTTGGTCCAGATTTCAAATAGTTCTGTTGTCGGCACACTGTTTCTTTATGACCAACTTTATAGCAAATGTTGCACCTATGATGTTTATAACGGCAAAATCTCGCGAAATGCCAAGATCCACAAAACCAGCACTTCGAAGACGGTCTGAATAATTTAGATTGACGTTGATCCTTTACTGGAACACTCTTACTTTTGTTGGATTTGACAGCATGGATATTGCAATTTAATGAAGCATTACCTTTAGTCTCTATAAGCATCGTATCATTTTTGAGGTTGACTAGTCGTTGACATTCTGACGTTACCATCTGTAGTGTCATGTCATCGTTTTGCTCAATGCGTGATAGCAATCTTGTTCTAACATCAGCATATGCTGGTGACTGGAGTCCAGAAACAAATAATAAACACTTAAATTGATCATTTGACAATGTATTTAATTTAAAACGTTCGGCTTGTAGATTAATTCTGCTTGCATAAGAGAAATAATCCTTATCTGCATCTTTTGTCAATTGGAGGCATTTATAACGAATATGAAATAAGGATGCTGGTTCACAGAATATGGCATTTAAAATGTCAATAGTTTCATTAAATGTCAGATCTCTTGGATGTCGTGGGAGGATATAATTCTTGTATTTAGAATATTCATGCTGATCAAGTTTTTGTGTTAATAAACGCACCTTCTTCGCCTCATCTATATGTTTATATTCCACTTGAAAAAGATCTTCGATTCTACCGAACCATGATTCAAATGTATGACCATTTTCTGCATCAAAAATAAATTCTAGAACTGAACTGAGTGATAACTCTATTCCTTTTTCTTCGGGAGTTATTCTGAACTGGATAGCGATTTTTGACATTAATGACTCGAGCATTTGTTCTTAAGAGGCCAGGAATTGCTGTTGTTGCTGCTGTAGGCATAATATCATTTGCTCAAATGTGATAGTCATATTGATTAATTTTTTTAAATGCGATTTATGACACTGAATGCTGATTGGATAATAATTTATAGTAGAATTTATGACCAATGACTGCGTAGGTTGGATTCACTTCTAACCCCGTCGCCAATTGTTGTTTGGTGCAATATATATAATGACCTTGATAATCGCTAATCACTGTACAGACACGTCAGCCCCTCGACTACCAGTCCCAAAACGGAATAGAGGAAAAACAACGACTTATGAGTCAAACAGACAGATCAGATCAGATCAGATCGGTTTTTATTTCAATCATGCCTTTACATACATGCAAAATCAGACCGCATCATAAACCAATTAGAAAACTGACATGAATACAAAATGACAGTAATAGTGAGTGTGAACTGGGGTAACGTATATGCAGTCAATTAACTATAGTTCATAAATGAGAAATGATATAACAACAGTTAATGCCTTAAACAGTAGTATAGGATAAGAGCAACGTCACAATAATACTAATAATAATAAAATGCTTACTTTGTATACAACCAAAAATAATGAATCGTTAACAGAAAAAACAGTTCTAGAAGATAATCAATCTTCTTTAAGTGCCCGCCATAACAGTTTATTCGCATTGTTTGTTCTGCCAATGTAAATAATTTACGATCTAAGAAAGTTTAAATTCTAAAATATCAATATAACTCGATTATTTGAAGTGTGATTAAATGTTATACAATACTGAATAGTTTTCAATGTTTAAGTGGAGGTTGATATGGTCTTCATCAACAAAGCTTGTTTAGCTTGCTTATCTTATTTCAAATGGTTGTGGTAGCCCACCTATTCCTTGCTTGCTTTGAATTTTTTGGTTTGGGGGTGGAGGCGGATTGGACAACTGACATTATTGATTCCTTTTGTCAGATGCGCATTTTAGGGATGGGAATTCGGCATTTGGCATTCGGTAGACTGAATATGGTGCTTTTTCCTCCAGCCTTTTTTTTCTAACAAATTGAAGACATTTCGGAGCTTTCTAAATTCACCAGCTTCTGTGGCTCTTCAATGTCTGACATAATCCAACAAGAGGGCAGATAGACTTGATTTTCTTCCATGATCATTAGAGGAGATGTAAAATAAGAGGGATCCTACAAGTTTATCTCGTGAAATTTCTAGTGCAAGGGTTTCTCAAACCATGTGAAATCGTTTGAGTTCTCTTGAAGACGGAGATCAGTGGATCTTTGAAGTTAATGTTTAAAATCTTTTATTTGTTATGGTTAGGGCGACGTCGGACGCCTTCACGAATTCGAGGAATATGGCGCATGTAACGATTACCGACCTCCATACGTTGGTCATCTTCCCCATGCTAAGTGTAAGCTGAAGACAGATAATCCACATTTCCAAGATCTATGTTGAACCACCTGCATGACTTTGTATCCATCAATATATCCCCACACTTAACAATTGAATAAGAATCTTGATTGTGACTAGTATGAAGGCAGGCACTTATGGTCTGAAGAACACGGCGTCATCTCCATCACATGAATAATAAGTCGATAATAGGCTATCTTTACTGGATACTGAGTTAATGGCTTCCTAGTGGGCGCTTGATATGATCGCAAATTAGATTGTTAATAAATGCTACACACTGCTGTCGCAAAATCTGAGCTAATTCGCTGAGAGTAGTCCTTTATTTGAGCCCCAAAATGCTAATAATATCTTGTTCTCCATTAAAAGTGGAAGCTAAAATAGCAAGAAACTGCAAATAATTCATTCTGAATATTCAATCTCAACAATCAACATTCCACCATTGTACAACTGTACGCTTCACTCATGTCAACAAGAATATGTAAAATTCCTGAATGATATTGACTATCAGCAACATGGACGCTCCTGTCAGTTTATTCTTACACAAATATTTGGTACCTAAACAAAATCCAGCAGTATCTCTTGTGTCCACAAGATATATGACTGTGATAGGGATTTCTTCTTTCAAAGCGTTTGGCTCAGATTATTAGCGAATGAAGACTCCGGGTATCTGCAATCTTCTTACCAGTGGGGTTTTTTTCATTTCAATCTTTTAATAGGACATGCTGGTTAGTGGGTTTGCTTTCCCAAAACCGTAAACCGGCACAGACATTTAGGACTAGTCTGTGAAGTTTATTTTTGTTTTGACAACCCTATCACCTTTCATCGTGGTTACTGTAGTGAACTGTTTCTCTTTACACCATATTTTATCTTGCTTTATTGATCACTATGTTCGTGATGACTATCATTATGTTCATTTTATTTTCTTATTAAATGTTTGCCTACAACCCGGCTAGTAGGTGTGTTTTATTGTTCCATATTATTTTCCGTAGTTACGATCAGCTTTGTTTTTACCTAACTTCAAAAATTTGCTTCAAGCTATGTTTTTTTGTTGTTTAGGCCACTTTCGACTGAATAGTTTAACTTATTTTCGTTGATCGTAGAGAGAATCTGGTTTCTTTGTTTGTTGGTGACATATTTCCTCTGCGATAAAATGCTGTTTTATGTTTTAAACTGTCTAGTTGTCATGTTATAGAGGGAATTTACATGTTACTAGCGTCACTTTGGCTTTACAGGGAAGGGACCTTGTGGAGGTTTGCGAATTATATGTGCTGACTTTTTGAATATAGAACCGGAGTAGATTATGTTATTGGTTATACTTGTTAGGGATTCATAATCCCTAAAAATACAATAGTTGACTATTTAGATGAAAGAAGTTGTATTAATTAAATGTTATTGATTTCACTTAATGAATAATCATTGTAAATTGATTGATATAAAAATCGATGTATTTAAAAATACAAATTCACTGGTTTGCTAGTTCACTATTCTCTCGTCTCACTTTTGCTCCACAATATAATCTTCCTACAACCTTAGTCTTTTGTAATAGCTCCTGGCTGGGAAGGAAACAAGTTGCAGTACACGTCTGAGGTACAAGTATCAGAAATAGCGTTCGCTCACGCAACCCTAAAATTTCTAGCGACACAACAATACTAATATGAAACAGTACGTCACCTGCATCACCAATCATCTCTATACAAAGGCAACTTTCCTTTACTACCACGACTGCTACCTTAGCCTTCATGTGTTGGCTAACTAGCTATGAAACAGTTTCTTGACTTACCTCATCTGTTTTTAGAGTAATACACGAGTGATAGTTCATCTTCCCCTGAGACATCTTTTACCTACACCAAGCTTCATGCCTGATTTTAGATATGATTATATATAGTTCGGCATGTTATCATTAAGAAAATGGTTAACAGTATCTGTAGGGAAACTTCTTGTCGTCTACTAATCATCAGCCCCTTCACCTATTGAGTCAGTGTGCATGCTAAAGACACTTCTTCATTGGTGTGTAGCCTATCTGACTGTAACACTGGCAGAATGCGTCATCACCACACGATCGAGTGCTGCTAGTATACATGTTGAATTCTTAAACTGAGTGTCTGTTACTACCAAAAAGGTTTTCTTGAGTACATTCTTGATGAGAAGAAGGTCATTAGATAATGAGCGAACCAGTTTACATGACTTTCAATTACGGGCTTATTGTATGTCATTTCATGTATGCTCAAACCGATCTACGGCTTTTTTTGCCTTCTCTAGAGTTGAAGAAAATCACCAAACAAAAGAAACAACTTTGACTGTAAAGTTGTATGAGTATGTGGTGATGTTTTCTCCTAAACTTTACGTACAGCAGTGATGGCAGAAGCTGAATCATCTGCCTATTTCAGTAGTAACTGTCACATATTCAGAGTTATTTTCCCTGAAGTGGCATTAAGCTCAATGCGTTGCACTTAGTCGCAGAACAGGCCAAGGGAACACCATACGATGAATACAAGTTAATGATAATCAACCTTTTAGTAATGTTGTATTAAGTGAATAGCTACCACTCCAAAACACTCATTAACAGCCCATTACAGAAAATCCGCCAATTGGATTGTAATCTGTTTTTATTGGCTACCTAATTACATCATTACTAAAATATATGTGTCGAACTAGAGTCAACAGACCCCAAGCACACTATAGACATGGATGTACCAACAACAAGGACTTCTCATCTGTTACCTATTGTCTGTCGTACCTTGCGTACTTAGTGAGACCTACTCTTTTGATATAAGCCATAAACTGCTATCTGCCCTTTTCCACAGTATATGCAGACCTATAGTCTACTAAAACTGGCAATTTACTGAACTCATTATTACTGAACACGTCTCCTAATATGTCCGTTCAATGTGATTTATCATATTTGATATCATCGTCGTAAACTAGAGTTTAAGACAATTAATTTACTTGAGCCTGTAGACTTGGCGAAATACCTACCGCTACGACACAATTCGTTGTTTATTGAGACGTAAGGTATTCCGATAGGCATGAGTAGTCCCAAAAATAAGCCTTCAGAGTACTAGTTGTTCTTACTCCAGAAGCCAAACCAACCAGACCTGCGATCGCAAGTGTATATAAGCCAACTAACTAGGATACGTGGTAATACAATGTTTACAAAATAGCACAAGTTTAATGGCCATGGTAAGACATAATAAGTCTGAAACAATAAGCTGGCTAACAATCTTTTGTACTTTTGAATGTATGTTGTCTACTATTTCTTCTGACGAGCGTCACCATCAATGAATTATAGATGTCTAACAAACTGGTGACAATTTGACCAAACTATGTTCAATACTGCCAAGGTGTCAGCTCCCTTGACCTCCAGTTAAATACTCAACGAACGTCACTTTGTTGAAAATCTACGAGAAAGTGACAGCAATGAAAATAAAGCACCAATTAATTTGTGTTGTGGGGTTCGTTATAGAGTGTCTTTAGTTGATATGTTTGTAACTTTTCCTATTGCTATCACCTTGAATACTACTTGACAACTAACCGGTTTTGCATTTTACAGGGGTTTAAGGGGTTTCGGAAACCTCAGACGATAACTGTCTTCAAAGTGGGCACCAACATAAGCGTTTAACACTAAATCTAAGATTACAAAACCACTACTATAAGAGTCTGTCGATTACCTTAAGTTTGACGACTTTAGAGCTAAATCTACGTCGTTTCATAGGTGTTAGGTAAACAAATCAGGAAGATTTAATCCTGACATAGTGTTATGTAGCACCTAAACATTCGACGGTACTAAAGTGGTCTAAGACAATTACGTGAAATCCGAAGCAAGGCTTCCATTCATAACTCCGTATCAGTAGGGCTATGTAGTAAATCCTGGTTTGTAGGGACAAATAAACGTTCCACACCTCCATTAATATCAATGACCACTTTACAATCGGGTCCGGAATGATTACCTCATGGAATGACTGAACTACTTGCTCTTCCTGCTCTCAAACTGACTACCCGAATATTAAACAGTAAGTTTACTAAATACTGTTGCCAAAGTAATAAGAAGAGGTGTCTTCAAGCTAAGACTAAATTGCCTTACAATCGTTCTACTAAGCCCAATAATATTTGTGCATAAACTAACCATAAGAATTCCGTTGGCAGTCGAGAAATAGGACGTTTGTTAAAAATCAAGCGGCAACCTCAATGCAGACTGGAAAGGTAACGGAAATACATTCATATATCTCTAGCTTTTTCTGTCCTTGCCACCTGACTGTGTTGTTTATATTTCTGATTGATAACTTATTGACAGCTGAGCAGAAAAATAGGTATGGATGTCAAATGCACTTATATGTATGTGGTGAAATTTCACTGATTTCAAGCTATTTCATCGATTAGTAATGACATCAGCTTAAAATTTACGACGACTTAAAATTCAAAACAAAAGCACAAAGAGTGAGATTTTTCGCTCTCATAGGCTTGCTTCTTTTTTCACCCAATTTCACAAAATTTACTTTTACTCCTCAGTACACTTATCAAGAGCACATAATGCTAATAGGCTAGATATGGATCACTACACATTACTGTGTTGTGATCGAAAATCGTCCATTTTCCTTTCTTATTCATTGATTCTGAAACTTTTAGGTATTGTAATTTCGAGGACTTAAACTTAAAAGTGTCATTATTATCCTGCTCCAATTAATTAGGTAATTTGTTTTCTGTCACATAAATGGTTCTCTGTATGTGTATTCTGTAAGAAAAGAACAGATGAAACCTAACAGAGTTTATAATCTTTTTTTAAATTGCTTGAAACTATAGTGGCAGCTCTGAAGGATTATAAAGTAAGCTGAGAGGGCAGTTAGCCAATAAAGTAAGTACATTAGTGGATTATATATATATATATATATATATATATATATATATATATATAGGCTTGTATAATCAACAGTAAGCAAAAATGAAGACATGTTAAGTTTTTAAAATTGATGGAGACTTTTAGGTTATTTAATAGTTTTTACTTTAAATTTTAAAGAAATGAACGATAAAAAAGTCGCTTTTAAAACCGTAAACTATTATTTCATGTAATCCACTGTAGAGCACTAAGTACTTGCATATTCTGCCCTATATGCCTTCTATGCTCCACTTCTTGGATAAACGAAATATCGTCGGTGAATAACAGCACGAAATTTGTATCACCGAAGCTTAGAAAACTTGTATAATTTTTCGTTCTGTGTGTATATTATTATTGCCAGAAATATGTAACTCTTTATAATTACCAGAAAAGTTGTAACTGTTCTGTCCTGCCCCAGGCCATCTGTCCTGTTTCGAATTATCAACAAGCGCTACAACATAAAATCAACTTACCGATTTTAATCTGAAATACCTGTTGCAATCGTATTTTTTCTTTCTAATAGTGCATTCATTAATCACAATAAAATGAGCGACATCACCTAATTGCACACTGGTCCACAAGATAATTTGAGAGCATTTATTTCTGCTCTTAGATGAAGTCCCATGTACACATACGACAGCCACTAATAACCAGTGACATCATATTTTACATACTAAACTTCTTTTTGTAGTATGCAATGTGTAATTGAACCCTAAATTAAGGTTGGTGACTTACCGCGGTTGCGTTGAGCATTTGCGTCACTTTATATAGCAAGATATTCAACGCGCAGCAGTCACTTGGGAACACACGAGTAGGAAGAAGTCGTGGAGGACCGGAAAAAGAGATGTATATATTTTTTAAAACAACAAAAGTACATATATATAGGGTAATGTGGAGGAGGTTCCAAACGTGGGAGAGAGTCAACATTCTTCCTTCAATCTGAGATCCTTAAGCTTCTCGGAACATTCTTCCACGTTCGCATCCGACTTGTCTGCAATGTAAGAAAGTAGAAATAACATTAGCGACCATTTAGAACCCCTGCAGCGCCCTCGTCTCTGTTACACCACTCCCCCTCGAGGAAGTGAGGCACTGTCCTCAGTGCCACTTCGTGGAATCTGATAGGCATCTCCACCCTCTGGTGGTACTTCATATTCTGCGACGACTGGGGGTGTTTCCAAGGGAGAAGAGAAAGTAGTATTCGCTGGCTTCAGGTGATTGTAATGAGCAACTACAACGTTGTCATTCGGTCTATTCAGATGACGGAGCACGAAGGTGACTGGAGATCTTTTGGCAACAATAGTGAATGGACATTGCCATAACTAGTATACTAGTACATAGTATAAATGCAGATGCTATGTCACGCCACCCCGCACCTGTCGAAGTAGTATATGGTTGCCAGCAGCATGGGGATAATAAACCTACAAGTCAAGAGACGAAAGACATGACGACAGTGGCGCAATGTATCTGTGTCAGGTGGGGACATCTACGATTATGTAATATAATAAGGCTAAGTCTGGGTCCGCCGCCTGTAGGGAACCCCGATCCCCTTCACCTGTCGGCTGTGAGGAGGCTCTTCACTACTTCGACAGGTGCGGGGTGGCGTGACATAGCATCTGCATTTATACTATATACTAGTTATGGTTGATTATTTCACAAAGTGATGTGAAGCTGTACCTATTCCTCAACAAGACGCGGCGACAATAGCTAAAGTATTCATCAACATCTGGATAGCTCGTTACGGTGCCCCGACGGCGCTACATTCAGATCAGGGTCCAGCGTTTGAAAGTTACCTCATTGCAAATGTATGCTCCTTCTTTGGCATCAGAAAAACACGCACCACAGCATACCATCCACAAGGGAATGGGTTAGTAGAACGCACGAATCGGACGCTAAAAATGTTGCTACGCTCCTTTGTACATCAGGTACCTGCTGCGAATTGGGATGATCTGCTGCCACAATGTTTGCTGGCGTATAGGTCCTCTGTTCATTCATCCACCGGCTTCTCACCGGTACAACTTCTTTCTGGACACGAACTAAAGTTACCCATCGAGATCCAACTGCCCCCTCACGAAGCGGAAGAGAAAGAATATGTTTCTGATGTTAGAAGTCTCCATAAACGGCTTGTCACTGCGTATCGACTAGCACACAAGAATCACCTAAACGCTAGCAATCATCAGAGAAAATGTTATGACAGAGGAAGCCACGGACCGGAGTATAGAGTCGGTGATCGTGTATGGCTATACCGACCCACGTGCCCACCTGGTCAATCCACTAAGCTGCATGCACCATGGCAAGGTCCATTCACTATTGTTGCCAAAAGATCTCCAGTCACCTTCGTGCTCCGTCATCTGAATAGACCGAATGACAACGTTGTAGTTGCTCATTACAATCACCTGAAGCCAGCGAATACTACTTTCTCTTCTCCCTTGGAAACACCCCCAGTCGTCGCAGAATATGAAGTACCACCAGAGGGTGGAGATGCCTATCAGATTCCACGAAGTGGCACTGAGGACAGTGCCTCACTTCCTCGAGGGGGAGTGGTGTAACAGAGACGAGGGCGCTGCAGGGGTTCTAAATGGTCGCTAATGTTATTTCTACTTTCTTACATTGCAGACAAGTCGGATGCGAACGTGGAAGAATGTTCCGAGAAGCTTAAGGATCTCAGATTGAAGGAAGAATGTTGACTCTCTCCCACGTTTGGAACCTCCTCCACATTACCCTATATATATGTACTTTTGTTGTTTTAAAAAATATATACATCTCTTTTTCCGGTCCTCCACGACTTCTTCCTACTCGTGTGTTGAATATCTCTCTTCCATAGGTACATATTGTAACTGTTGAGAATGCTTCAGGGGTTTAAGTGGTTACTAATGTCGTCCCTGTTTTCTTATATTGCAGGCAAGTCTAATGCAGACAGCTTGGAAGTATGCTGCGAGAGTCTGGAAGAGTATAGATTGCAGGAAGAAAGTTAAACCTTCGTATTGGGAATTTCCGCCAAAATACCCTATGTACATGTTTTTTTATTGTTTATGTAATGAGGAACATATCATTACTTTCGGTCTACCTTGGCCTCTTTCTATATGTTTGTTTCCTGCGTGACTACTGTGTTGTCAAATAGTCTTATTCTTGTAGGTATAAAATATTTGTAATGGAGATGGGATCCAGAACAGAAAACATTCAAAAGCTATGATGAACTTTCCGTCTTTGCACAAAGGCTGCCACCACCAGTCGTGCCGTCCCTATGCACAGAACCTCTGTTTCACAACATCCCAGTGCTAACAACTGTGGGTTGATTATGAGATTTGGAAACTGAGAATATAGACTACTCGAGGAGTGCTCAGTCGGAGAGTATTTCGGTTAGATGATGATGGCGCTAAGTTTCAAACATGAGGCTGATGCCCTTTACCAAAAATACCATATGTATATATGTTTGTTGTTTTGAATAGCAAATACATTACTGTTTCCGGTCCACTTCGTGCTTTTTCCTATAAGAGTGTTTCTGACGTGACTGCTATGTGTCAAACATCCTTGTCCCAGCAAGTACATGTTCTGAAATTTTAGTCGAACATGTTTCCTGGCTGATCTATGCATAGTTATCCATCGAAAAACACTATTAACACGCTGTTGCGGTCGGTTGTCTTAAATATCACACATTGGCACCTAGCTCTTTTAAATCTCCTCTGTTCTTGCACAGAAAAATCTATTTTTTTAACAGTGCCATAGGAAAAAAATGTGTAACTTTACGTAATAAAGTTTGGTTCTTTTCATAGTCTTTAAAATAACTGCAAATACAAGGCATTTTCTATCTACGACATTACTTCACACTAAGTAAAAGGTATGAAAGAAATCTGAACTGAATTCCTACACGTTTATCATAAAAAATTATGTACATTGAACTCTACACCTTAAATAAGCAAGTCAAGTATCTGCCATTTACTTAATTTCGCTGGTTGATGGCTGCTACTGTAAAGTGGAAAAGTAAATGGAAACAACTGGTGAGATATCATTAATCAGTGGTGCGTTTAACTTGTCATGTTAATTTTATAATTGATAATCATAATGCTAACCACAGTAATTGTGCAGACTTACAGTTACAGCCTCTGTCACTCCAATCGGCTTCTGAAATATTAGGAAAATGTTCATTAATAACTTTGTTTAGTGAATTCACAAACATTACATAAAGTATGCATACCAATAAAAACGTTAATTGATACTTACCGGGTTTCTGTTTGTGTTCGCTATTAATGCTTTTGTACCATGCGTCACGGGCGAGACATTCGTTTACTGACGAAAGGACGCGTTTGCTGCGCAGCAGTTAGACCCGTTTTACTTTATGAATGTGGAACATGGCCATTAAGGATGGAGGATATTCGTAGGCTCCTAGTATTTGACCATAGATGTCTTCGAAACATTACTCGTGTTTGCTGGGACCACCGAGTAAGCAGTGCGTGGGTTAGGAATAGAGTACTTGGTAAATACGGTAAGTCTATTGATGAAGTAGTGAATCTTCACCAGATGAGGTTGTTAGGACATGTGTTACGTATGCCTAACCACCGTCTACCTCGACGAGCAGTGTTGTCTGTTGTGGTAGTAGGCTGGAAGAAAGCTAGGGGTGACCAAACGAGAACATGGAACCAATCCATGAAGACATTGACAATTGGGCTGAGCCATGTTGATAGATGCAGACTACCTGGTTGGGGCCCACGCGATGATCGTAACAAATGGTTAGAGACTGTAGGTGATATGGCTCAAAATCGTTAGGCAATTGCGCAGGTGCATCCACTCCTTGTCTTCCTCCAAATTCTAGTTTTTGAGCTCATAATTTTCTCTTGACTGAATCACTTTTTGCTTCAAATCTTATCTCTGATCTATATACCTTTCCATTAGTACTTACTCTGTTACTACCTCCCCTACTCTGGGATTCGGTCCGACAATTTAATCTCTATCTGCTAATTGAGGCATAGCAACTTGAACTGACGTACGCATGTACTAAGTTCTACGTTGTAACTGATTGACTGACCCTGCATCACGAAAAAACGCCTAGGATGCTGTGTCAATAATTTTGTAGGTGTCCGACGCAGACAACTAATTTGTAAGAAACGTAGTAGTAACTCCGTCTAAACGAATGTAGTTTCCATGAATGCAGCTTCTAATCGTTTCGTGAAAGCGAAATTTCACAATTCTTAATTTGCAAGGTTTACCAGTCAATGTGAACTTGGTGGTTAGTTCCGGTTTTATGGTATAAGACAAAATGTAGTTCGTAGATTTTCTGGCAGTGTAATTAATTACGTGCATCATTTTCGCTGTTTAAACTATCACTGTAAATTTCACAGTGTCTTGACAGTGAATAACCTCCAATGCGTTCTTAAGTGCTGCAATCTCTTCTTCCGTTGATAAAGGAAAGGGTACTTGGAAACTACCTGACATTAAAAGTGTCTCTGACTTTTTTCCCTTAGAATATTATTTGAGAGACAAGAATTCTTCGCAATTAGCCAAAACGTTGCTCAGCGATTGTGGAATCCTTTAGAAATACATTTTCTAACTAGAAGTGTATACAAGAGAGAATTGCATTATCACTTACTTGTTATTGTTATTTGCAGCAGTGTGGAATATAGTTGGCAAACGTTGAAATTTGCCTTGTAAAGAGCTATTTTTTCAAACGCGAACATCAAAACTTACTTAGCAACTAGTGACGAGCATCGTTCGATAACATTGAAGTTTGGATACTCCACGTGAATTTAACAAGCCTCATTATTAACAGCATCCTTGTGAACACTATCGTAAATATACTCATCGTTTTTACGACGTTTGATATCCCTAATAAATAGTTACAGTGGTGGAATCTCACCTTTATTTCCTGTGATTACTCATTTCAATGGTGTCATAAGCATTAATGCCATGCATTTGGCCAGTTAAAAACTTTCCTATGTATCGTGCTGATTTTTGGCCGATTATAGTCATCTAAATTGAAGTAACATAAATTAAGAGCACTGCAGTAAGTTATTATTTTGCAGTTGACCAGTAATCATTCATCTTTCAGACCTTAGTTGTTATCAACGTCGGATTACTGAACATTTTCGCTTTCCAGTGGTCATATATTATCCCTCAATGCCATTTTGTGCGAACTATTAACATTTTGTTCACTTCAACTACGTAAATGATGGCGAACCTTCTAATCTAAATGAATAGACAATCATAACAATGAATATGCAACTTACACATAAATCATTCCTTAGTTTTCTAATATAATTATTGGTACGTAGAAAACAGCTAGTTTCTACATTCCATAGGGTTCTTTATTTAAATGAAATCTAGGTACTTTTATGTTTATTCACTTTCCATACAGTCTAAGTTCATTGCTGGGATGTAACTTATGTTCACAATAGTATGTTCTCCTCTTCTAACGATTTTCCTAGTTTACACCTATTCTTACAGATGTTATTTTAAGTGTAATTAACCCTATGTGTTTCAAGATCTGTATACGTTCATTATTTTAATCCAATTAACCTTAAGTTTTACAAATGCGTCTTAAACGTTTGCAGGTACATCAGAAATGATAGCGACATACGATTTCTAAATCATCTATCGATTTGAGATGTGGAAGTATATTTTACGGTTCGCGAGATTTTACGGTCATCATGTTCACAGGTACGTCATATAGATAGTTGTCAAATATGAATTTTCACTTCTAATTTGAATCCAGGCATCATTTTTTTAAATTGTTGCCTTTACGCTTTTGTATTTCCTCGGGCCTGTTTTTATTTTACGAATTCACCGTATTCACATGAACAGCTAGTTGTGAATTCTGGATCTAATGATTTCACATAATTCAGAATGAATAGTAAAACTCTATATTACTGAGAAACCTTACTTGTGTTGAAAGAACTAGGGCGATTTCCGTATACGTTGTTAATGCTGTCATTATTTGGCGTTTGTATGTAATATGCCTACTTTACCAAGTATGCGTTTGTGCGCTCAGTTTTGAGGTGCATTGTTTTGTCCAAGCTTCTGATTGCCTAAATCTTATTAGGTACGACAGAGCTTTAACCTGTGATCAATTAGTTGACAGTTAATTGTTTTAGCCACCACTTCACTACCTGTGAATTTACCTAAACCTGCAGGCATATAATCTTCATTGTGATGTTGTGATACTTCGCGAATTCTACGTTATTCGACTGTCATCATTTTCCAAGTTGATTGGACATTCTATCGATCTCCATGTATCAGTCGTTTATATTTGTACACATGTGTATTAGAACCATGTTAAGCCATTAAGAATAGTCAATTATTCTTGCCTGATTGGTGTATTTCTATAATTTTTAAATGCCTTATTATATTCGCAGCAAACAGCATAACATTAACATAGGAATCAATATTGTATATATGTATAATTTCTCTGTGTTAAAACTGTTTTGTTATTTCAAATAAGTTGTGGAAAAATCTGTCTAGTGGTTAAACAATAGTAGTGTATGTAATTGCCTTGGATGGTATAGTAGGTTATAGCATTGTTCAGTATCTGAAATAAAATCTTAGCGATGAGATGTTTACTTCTAGCATTATGTATACGATTGTTGCATCCTGGCTAATCACAGCGCTGAGATATGTTTTCCTGAAAGTACCAAAAGGGAAACTGAATCGGAAGTGAAGATTTTGTAAAAAGTGGTTTGTGACCACAAAGCTCAAGCAACATCTCAGTCCGACTGCTATAGTCATTTTACGAGTAGTTTACAATGTAGCATTACTTTTAAGATCTTACCGTTGTTACCCGAAATTAGTAAGACCATAGTGCAGTGTACGAACTTTAAGGACGGAATTATTTCTGGAAATCCTAGTTATTTCGTAAATGCCTTGCGATTGTCACATTCTAGTACAGTCAGCACTGCAACATCTTTAGACCTTGAATGCACTGCTTTCAGTTTTATTACTCTTTAGTGGGACGAACAAGAAATAATCTTACTGACAGCAAGTTGATTTAATAGCTACATTCATGTTATATTAATTCGAAATCCCATAATCTCAGGTCTTTAACATATTTTAGCTACTGCTAGAATAGTTAACCCCGATCAGTTAAATTTTTAAACTTATTTCTATGTTTCAGTCTGTTATATGCCCAATACACCTCTCAAACCCAACCAGCATTTTCTAAAACTTTATCGTTTGTAATACCATTTACTTGGTGGCCTTTCGAATTTTGGAAAGAAAAAGATATACACGATCAGATTCAACAGTTGTTCAACGATTCTTTATTTCATATAGCTGCAGGTGAATTCAATACGGCAAATGATAAATTACATGAACTAATGTATTTTGTCAATCAATCTTATCAAAATCAAAAGTTAACTGATCTTGAATATGTCAATAAACGTGCAAGAATATGTTCTGAAATGGCAAATTTAAATTTAATTATGGGTAATCATTCAGCAGCAGAAACATTATTAAAACAAACAATGCAGGATTGTTTGACAGGTCAGATATCACTAGATGACTCAATGTTTATCGAATTATCACTGAAAATGGCCTTGCTTTTTGAAAAATCTAATAGATTAGATGATGCTGAAGCTGGTTTCCGCTTTTGTATAGAAAGTCAAGAAAAAAAGTTAGCTAATTTAAATGAAAATACTGATTATACGAATGAAAAAGCTTTACTTGGAATGTGCTGTAATTATTTTTCCAAGTAAGATCTGCTGTTAGCTTCTTTGTCAATATAATCATATAGAAATTCACACTAACCTACTTGACTGCTCAGTCTGAGCAGTTATATTTTTGATGATTTTATATTTACCATACTAATAATATAGGTTATCTTGGATGGTACCTATCCGATCATTGGAGCCTTCTACAGTGAATTAGGGTGTATTCTTCGGCCTAATCGGATTTAAGGAAAAAATTCAACGAATGTCATCTGTATTCGTATGAATCTTATTTAAGAACTAGTCCAAATTTTTATCATAAAAGCCTCAAAATGGACGATTTGTCTAACTTGTTAATCCTATTCACATAACCAGTGTTTTTTTCTTCATCTTATTGTTTGTAGCAACCCGTTTTTGATATGTAGAACTAAGTTTCCACTAGTCCTTGGAGGTATTTTTCATCCTGGTATTTGGGGCTAGTTCAAATCCTTTTATAAACATGAATACGTATGCAGGTACATCCATCTGAGTCCTAAATGAGATTAAGTAGTCATCCTGGGTTCCACTACTAGTCATAATCCACTTATTCTGTTATTTTATTGCTAAGCCATTGAACCTTTACTATTTTGTGGTGACAATTCACTTTAACTATCTTGAAATATCAGATTTTTCATTACAGTACTCGTGATATGTGTGATGAATACTAAATTTCTTCTGTTTTATATTTTCGACAGTCCTTTTATAAATGTTTAGTCTAATATGCGACAGAAAAGTCGTTTCGCTGACTGTATATGGGAATGGTGACAATAAGCTATTCTTACCTCAGATGGTTATGCTGCTCTCTCACATGGGATAATCAGGCTGAAACAATACAGCCTTAAAAAATACATACCTCACTGTTCTTCACCGATTTCAGCCTCCAGTGATATGGCCTCCATAAGTACGCTTCCACTACACTAAAAGCAACCCGCAAAATGGCCGTATGTGCCCAGGCTCAAGCAGCTGACTCGGTCACTGCGCTCACGTTCCCAGGTCACCATGACTATCGCTAATTGTTTGCACGTACCTTAAGTGGAATTCTTCTGTGGTATGAGCAACCGGGAAGTGATAACTTCCCTTCTATTTCAAGCATCATTCAACCTCGTCATGTTTGTAATCAAACCACTCCTTTTCCGAATATTTCTACTCCCACCATCAATCTTCAACTTGGACTTTTTTCTCATATGTTACCAATGCAAATGATTAGAGTTGACGAAGTGATATCCCAGGTCTACTAAAATTGCTTTCGAAACTGCATGTTAGCGCCTTCATTTTCTTAACTCTATGTCGGATCAGAAAGTATGCCCCACTAGCCTACATCGCAGAATCTGATGTCACTAATGCATGCTATGTTTCCAAAACATGCTTGCAAGGTCCTAGAGTTGGTATTTACTTGACCTTATATCCAATATAGAGAGCCAACACGATTTGCCTTCTGTTATCTGATTATCTATCAGCAACTTTTTGTTTGGCCAGAATATGAAGTTTAATGAATTTTACCGGACACTCGCTTGTGTTGCTGTCCGCTTAAATGGTTCTGTAAGCACTAGAAACAATAAAGATACATGTCGTTACCATTCTGTTTTTTATGCCTACATTCCCACTAACTGCAGTCTGAAGAGTGAAATGGGATTTTTACAGAATATCTTCTAAACTCTTAAAATTCACAGGAAAAAGACCTATCATTTTTCATCTTTGCAACGTACAAGCCCATAGTTATTCCACAAACAGCTAGAGACGTAACTATAAAAATGAAGCCTACCCTGACGTTACTTAGCAATATATCAAAATAGCTTTGAGTATAGAAGTGACATTTTTTAGTTACTTGGACCAAAAGGTTAAGAAAAAATTAGTGAATTTCACTAACATCTGCGGAATGAGTGGACTCTCAAAAGTCCATCCCACCAGGCTATGAACATAATGGGGATAAAAGAAAACGTAGCTCTAGACTGATAAAGTGTCAGGGAAACGATCGTGAGCAGCTTTTGGCTACAAAAGCAAATGTGGTGGAAAACGTAGTGACAAAAGTTAACACTGAACCTCATTTCGGACTTATAAAAGAAACTGGAATTAGAAAGTCAAGTGTTATTGGAACAATCCTCATAAAAGATGAAATTCCAATCTGCTATTTACCTAGATGGTTAGAGCAAATGGGCGGAACACTTCTGAAATAAGCTCAGTTGTCTACTAAGGATTCCAAAATTGAACTGGAGATCGACATTGCAATGGCTAATCTAAGGAGAAGAAGAACAGCAAAGTCTAACAGATTAACTTCAGAGGTCTTTAGGGATAGTG
Organism: Schistosoma japonicum; assembly: GCA_025215515.1. Lineage (NCBI taxonomy): Eukaryota > Metazoa > Platyhelminthes > Trematoda > Strigeidida > Schistosomatidae > Schistosoma > Schistosoma japonicum. The sequence continues at coordinate 16,447,738 of CM046061.1, read as the reverse complement.
GTCCAATGTTAACAATTAGTTTGACGGATTTTCCAGCTGGATTATGGGAACTAGACGTAATCTCATCTTAGTGGTTTTGGCCACTCTTTGTCCAAGTATATAAAAAGGACAGAAATCCGGTCGTGCTAATCACGGAGGAATCAATCTGATTAATATAGTGTCTAAAAGATTAGTTTATGTTAATGTCCAATGCTGAACTAAGACTCATGGACTTTAAACTCTGGAAAATCGGGCAGGTTTCAGATGTAGTTGTGACCGTATCGATCAAATATGCACCATTCAACAAGTTTTAGAATATAACACGTTGACGTCCGATAATAGTGGTATTCCTTAACTTGGAAATACCATTCGACTCTGTAGATCGAGAAGTCCTACGATAGTAGCTCTCATTGAAAGGTGTTCGTCAGAAGTACATAAACCTTGTGAGACGCTTTACACTAATAATCTAATCAGAGCTTATAGAAGTGGACTTGCAACTTTAGGTGGTGTTCATCAAGAATATCCACTATTCCTATTTTTGTTTGTTTTTATCAGATTGCTAGAAATAACGTTCTCCTTGTTTAATTTTTGAGGAATTGATCTCTTACCTGGAAGTTCACTTATTTACTTAGAATGTGCAGGTAACATAGTCCTGCTTAATGAAGACGCAGATGAAATGGAGAATCGATAGGATTAAACAACAGTGAAACCATATCCAAGATGTGTTTCCACCCCTCTAAATACGAAATGTTACTTCAGGACTGGTTCGCGTCAACGCCTAAACTAGAGATACGGAATGGGGTATTTAAATACTTAAACTATTTTATTTACTGTTGATCAGTTTTGGTAAGTTGGTATGTGACGAAATCTCGGCAAGGATTCGGAAAGCTGGTTTGGCTTTTGCTAACTTGATATGTTTATCTACCAATCAAAGGTCGAGTTTTACTGTGTGGGTGTAAAACGAGGTCTTTAAGGGTTGAGATTCATGCGTTATTGTTATTTGATTATAAATCTCTCCGAAACATCTATTGCTTTTGTTGAGTAAATACTACTAAGGTTAGATGTAAGATACTAGGTAAAAACTGAGAATCGGCTAGGGAGATTCTGATTTTTTTTATCGATTGATGTGGTTCGGCCGAATACATCAGCTAGATTATAGAGCAGTTGGGAACTTTTATTTTAATTCAAATCTATTTAACAGTTCACAACAGTTATATCTCATAGCATAAAATCCAGAATTTTTAAAGATTATGAACTCGATACTCAGCTACTGAATTGGGATTTTTTTCTAAATTTACTCTTGTCGTTTCATAGTATATCAGCTATTGACATCACTCTTGTGCCTTACTCTCTACTATTTTGCGAGTTCAAGAAAGTTTAAAGTCTGCTTCTCCCTAACTACTACAAATCTTAGTATTAAATAACTTACTCGAAGATGTCGTCAAAATAAGTAAAAAAAAATACAGCGTTGACTTATGAATTAATGTTCACAAGTTGATTTACTTGAAGATAATGATTGTTAAAGTATTTACAGTTGTCTATATACAAGGCAGTAAACCTGAAATGCTGGACTTAAATTTTCCAATATTTACCACTCGTTAACAAGGCATACTCAGGATCCTCTAGGAATCGATAATTTTAGGTGAATGGGGACCCACATCATCTAATTTTTCAGTCCGAAACGCCACCACTGAACTATCTAGGCCTCGACTGACCTCTCGTTGTACAGATACCCTCAGTGATTAATTAACATGTACAAACCACTTATATTTCTCTAGCCTTTGTAATGGTGACCGAAATGTGTAGATCAAGTCACAACATCGCCACTATTTTAAGTGACTTTACAGCTTGTCTGGATTTTTGGCCAGTGGAGGTAGTCGGCAAGACACTAGACATGAATTTCATATTAGATGATACTTGTCACTATTGACATGGCTGCAATGTTGAGGGAAGTTGGTCAGTAGAACCTTACTACACAGTACTTAATAAGTATATTCAAGGCTATTTTTGAATAAGGTCAACAGCCTTTGTTGTAGAAAACTGTGTCCACTTACGCTACGTACACATTTCTTTTCATTTCATAGATTCCTATTTTCTAATCAAAGACAAACAGAAGCGTTAGTTTATGCTCAACGGGCTTATGATATTGCCAGTCAGATTTATCCATTAGACCATACAAATTGCTTGAATTTATTAATTGATATCAGTGCTATCAAAGCTGATTTAAATAGATTTACAGAATCTGAAAACACTCTTGAACAAGTAATACAGATAAGTCAAGCAAAATTTCAATCTTTGATTGATCACGACAATCTACTAATATCGGATCCTTCAAAACTATATGAAATTCATCAAATTATCTCTACACTAATACATTCACTATTACAATTGGCTGTTGTTAATTTAATGTTAAAGAAACAAGAATCAGTGAATCAGTTACTGTATCAAGCTAATCAAATTGTTAATCAAACTAGTGAATTAGGCTTAAAAATCTCTGTGTATCGTAAACAAATTAATGATTTCAAAATGGAACATCATTTACAAATTTAGATATTTTGTTTTTCTCTTACTATTTAAATGTTTTCTATATCTATGAATATGTTTTAAGGTAGTACATTTTCTAAATGATTGAAACGGCTTGCTCATTTTAAATTGTCCACTTGCTTGATTTGTGATACTTCTTACAAATGATACTTTACTCCACCCTTTGTACTACTTATTATGTTTTGTTGACAGTACTCCAATAATTCTGTTTCATATTTTACATTTTTAAGACTTACAGCTACCTCAACAAACCTTCATTTGTTCATCATTAGTAACTTTGTTTCTTAGTTTATTGTCTTTTTTTCTTGTTGTTAAGATCATCAATAGATATTATATCTTGAACGTTGCTTTTTCTAGATAATATCAACCTTAACGTGTGTGTTGTTTGCTGAAAACTGTGCAAGTATTAATGTTTGCATACATCATCGCAAGGTTACATTAAGCTTACATTATTCGTAGAATCAGTGTTCAGTCCTAACTTTAGTTCGTATAAAATATCACCTCCAAAGATATATACAATCACTACTCATCGAAATATATTTGACCTATTACTGCTCACTCTTTTCTCCGAAAGACAGAAGAGATAGAAAATACAAATCTCAAAGATGACACTTTATGAATTTCTCAGTAATTAAATTCGTAATGCTCTGTAAATGTTTTATGACAACGCGTAACTATAGGCTATTATAAAGGCAAATTTAGAAAAGGTAGATTTATCAGTCTTACTAAACAACTAATATAATGTAAGATTTCGCCACTTTCATTTGGTGTTTGCGTAATAGCTTAAAGTTAAGTACGTATTCGACACTTTGTATGTTAAAATATTTCGAAAACTTGTACTCCCAAGTGGAAAACACTTTTAGCCAATCTATAAAATAGCCAATCAACTGTAGATATGACTAAATAAGTAACAGATGGATTTTTAAAGTTCTGTATCCAAGTATTAATGTGTTCATTAACACCACGATCTAGTAGGTACAACTAATAAATAAGTTCAAAGTAGAATAAAATGAACTTTTTGGATTTATTAATCGGAAACCACGCAATAAATATAGTAAAACAGTGTGTTTGTTAAAAAGAAGTGTATTTATTGTTTAAATATTTTTTGTTTTTAGTTGTTTACAAATTGGACTGGTTTGTACAGGTGGTAAGTGACATGAATCATCAGTTGTTTGTACTTCAGATTCGAGTTCTTTTAATTTTATCCAGTTGTTTAACTTTAGTCTACATGGAAGAAGATGATCTGTAAGATTGCATAAATGAGAAAAAAAGCCTCACTTTTAATTATCATATGGGTTTTAAGTGAGGCAAAATATTGAAGTGACTTAATTAGGGATAGTACTTTCTCAATGAAACTTGTAGTTATCGTAAGTTGATGATATAGAGTTGTAGGTTTGATCCGTAACAAAGTATCTATGTGAGTAATTATGATCATTCTCACAATAGAACAAAATAACTGTCTAATACTCCATATTTTTTAATTGCATTCCAACTGTTATCTGTTCATACAGAATGCTATTTATATATTTGCAGTGGTTTTGGAGTAGGATAAGTATTTATTTATATTATATTTCCTATTTTAGTTCTACTGGCTCTTATTTTGTAGTTGTTGATACTCAGAACTGAATTTTATAATGCATAAAATATTCACTAAACAAGTTGGTAACTATCGTGATACAGTTATCTAGTGAAAACATTCCAGTAATTGAAGTGATGCATACTGAATTCGTGTGTCAGTGTAAACATCGATAAAAGAAGGCGTTTATCGTCAGTCAGTAAGCAAGTCCCAAATAATAATAACAATGTCGGATCATTGTTTTCCACTACGAGATATTATTCCTCGTTTAAATGTCAGTAATGTTGATACAGTTCGAATTCACATTTTTCACTTCGTTTGTTTCGTCTATATGACATGTTACTATGGTAAATTCTATTGATAACTATTATTACTTGGTCCCATCAACATAGTTTAGGTCATTTTCACTGTATAAATTGTCTACCACAATAACTAGACTGGTTAAACAGGCCACTGTAACACACGTCATGAATGTTATTGAATTCAAAGTTAATATGAATGCGTTTAAGCATTATTCTGAATTACGATTTAAGCTGTCTTAGAATGTAGTTATCGAGTCAATAGGGGCGTCTCAACAGATGATTTGTACGCAAGTTTTATTAGATTGAAAACCTAATTTTCTGTTTAGTGGTCTTATCTTTGGTATTAGTTCATTGAGTAGGGCTGCGTAAAGAATTCTATCTTGGAAGCAGTCACTATTCAACTGTGTTCTGGGATATAATTTTATCTGTCAATCAGTGTCTTATTTATTCATTTGATCAATTCTAAACCTTTCCTATTTCTCGAATCCTCTACTATAATAAGACGAGTATGCATTTATCTGTAAACAATTTTCATCATGAATCGCTGTATCATTTGGATAAGTATCGGGTACCAAATAACGGTGTTCATCTATATATTGATTGTTTATAATTGTGTAAACTGTACAATTTATGGGATACTTACTTGATTCATCAACAGCGAGTGATTGTTGTTTATTCGCATTGTTTGTTCTACAAATGTAAATAATTTACGATTTAAGAAAGTTTAAATTCTAAAATATCAAAATAACTCAATTATTTGAAGTGTGATTACATGTTATACAATACTGAATAGTTTCTAGTGTTTTAGTTGGATTGTGACTGACAAATTTAATCCAGGTGGCGCGTTTCGTCGTATTTTGGACTCATCAACTAAAGTTACCTGCATCCAATCTTTAATGTTCACACGGGGATTTGAACTCTATTCGTTTTATGCCATACGTCACTGCGTTCAGGACTAGGCTACCATTTCCAGATAGTCACACTTGTGCAACGGGTATGTATGTAATTAGAATAAGCTTGTATCTTTCTGTTGATTTGTAGTGGACTGAAGCTGGTCCACCTTTGTTGCTTCCTGGATTCCGCCTGCCAGTCACAATCCAACTTAAACATTACTTGTATATGATCTCTATGTCGAGACAGTCCGCTCAGGATACACATACAGCAACAGAGGTTGACTAGTTTCAGTCCATTAGAAATCAACGGGAAGATACAAGCTTTTTCTAAATACTGTATAGTTGTTTCGTCTCATTTGAAATACAAATATGCAATCATAGCCCGAAACCTTTTATTCTTATTCTAACAGACGTGACATCGTTGGTTTTTGAATAAATATAGGAAAAATCATAAAAGTCAATAGTGAAGCATGTAAATTTATCAAATTATAAAAGTAACAGTTTCAAGCGACTGTATTTTTCAGTTGGTAATATATTTAGAAGTGCATTCAACATAATTATTAACATGTGCTGGTTGAATTAAGCCCTTTATATTGATTCTGCCTTAGCACATTGCATCAGAAATCGAAGGCGAAGATGAGAAGGACAACTAGCATTTGACAACAACTGGAAGGGGGAACCCAAAACAGAGTTAGTCGGCAGCTCATGTTCCACAAGAAGTAACAAGCATTGATTGATAAGTTGATTATGCTATATTCATTGGTTATTACATATAGCTTACATGAATGTATGGCGTTTATGAGGAACTAATTTCCATTCCATGTTAAGAATACTTCAGGCTATCGTTATTTTCTAGTAACTTCTATGCAAATTCTATATTATGATGAGTCATATTATCACTATTCGGCTAAACAGCTACCGAATCAGTTGCAAATTTCAGCATGTTTTCCAGAAAATTTCAGAATCTTAAGGTTACATATAGTGCATACTGAAGATGTTCTTGTTTTTTGTACATAGACTATTTATAAAAGGAAAGGTTATTTCATACATCCTATCTTTTATTTTCTTTTCGATGTATAAGAGCAGAAGACTTCCAGGAGCTACACAGCCATTAGTAAGTCACCGTTGCCTAGGAATGTATTTAATTATTCTGAATTTCCTCGTAGATAATAATTTTTCATTTGATATTCTAATTTCATAGACATTGATTCTTATTGATTAACATGGATGAGTTCATTGGTATTTATTTATTTAATGCATGTACTACTTATTTCCAAAACAGACTTAAGAAATGTATCATATGTAATTACTCTATTTTAAATGCTTCATTATGTTAACATCAATTTTATTTTAATTGGTAAAAAGAGTTTTTAGGCAAACATTTGATTTTACTTAGACCTACTCATTCAATTTATCTGAATCCATCTTGATATTACTCTTAGAAGTAATCGTAGTCATTTGTTGGCAACATTTGGATAGTATGTTCTGAAGTTTTTCTTCCTGTATGTATAGCGTATTAATAGTTTATTAACATTCATTTATACAAACTTTCAATGAATAGTCATTAATTCAATTAAATAAATGTAATGTACAACAAAATCAATCATTCTTTCTGTACATACATCACTATAGGTGGCTGTCTCTTCTATAAATAAGTTGAGTGATATAGTTTGCATAGAACTACGCTTTCAACTCGATTAAATTTATGTAATTGTGCATACGTTTTGAATTGATCGTCAAATAACTATGAATACCATTTAGTTTAGTCATTTAGCTAACTGATATCACACTAAACTAGTGTGGTTAGAAGTAAATTCACAGAAAAAAAGGTTTACATTATGCTTTCTTTTACCATTGAAGTATGTCTGTGACCATTTTGGTTTTAGGTCTTGGAGGAAACGTATTGAAAACATGATTTAATTTTGTTTTTAATATGATCAAGCGGAAAGAATTAACATCGATAATACACAAATCGATAACAAATATGATGATCTCAATGTCAGGTGACTGATGTTTAATGAAAATACCATTCTTTGGGTATTATCAAATCAGATTGTCATGTAATGGTTCCACATAGCTTGTTTAATAAGAACCTAGTATTTGATATATTTACATTTAGAAACTTCTTTCTTAGATGTCATAAATGAGTTTTTATTAATAAATTAATATATTTGAGTGACGAACATTAGTATTACAATGGGTGATTTCTGAATAGCTTTGGAATATTTAGATCATTGCTGATTAGTCACAATGATTATTCTGTACGGACAACTGAAGAATCAGTCAAAGTTTGCCGCTACACTAATATCGAAACCTTTATAATGTTGATTTCTAATTTACTCGCTGTCTATTAGTTTTCAATTCATTAAACAAATTGATTAGCCTACATTAAACGATTTTATGATTTACTCCAAGAATTGTGTTATGTTAGGCTATTAAAGAAGAGTAACGAACTTTCAGAACTGTATTTTGAAGGACTATTCCAATTATTCTAACTATGGGTAATGTAAACATTTCACTTCTATGATTGTTACGTTTCTCCTACTCTATCCTCCGGTTCAGGATATTTAACTCTTAGTATACTATTTTTTACTATGAACTACTGTCAATTAGTTGTGTACGAGTTGTTCCTATTCACTACGATTATCTCGTTTGTTCTCTATTAATGTTAGATTCCTAATTGGTTTGCTGTGCGGTCTGGTTCTATGTATATATAAAGGAATGCCTGGAATATAATATGATTCTTTCTGGTTGTTCTATGGGTTTGTGTTCTTCTACATCCTACTTGGGACTCACTGGGCATAGGACAGATGCATATTATCGACTAGGCACAATCAGTTAGCGTTTCGATCAACCAACCACTTTTTGCATCATATCAAATTATCTGTTTAAACTGTTAATAAACCAGTTCACTTTTTAAATAGCCGCATCATATTTAGTGTTAAACCTGAAAAATAACAAACATTTAAGCAGAATAGGATGAAGATTCATTTCACTTCGTATTTTTCTCTTTAGCTCAGTAATATTTTAAAATCAGAATAGTAAACAGATTTGAAGTTAATTACAGAAAGGAGTTTGATTGGAGGTTGTTGTTAACACTTGACATTGGCATAATGTAACAGAGAAGTGAATAAAGTTATGTGATAGAGTACAACATCGAAGAATGTCGTGGGAAAGTTTTTTACTTATAGAAGACAAGAAGTAGACAGTTACATTATGAACAAACGTTAGTGATGAAAAAGTATAACACTAAGTGAGTAAAGTTCAATTATTTTATAATGTAAATTGTTGAATTCAGGCAAAAATAATGTAACTAAGATTCTTCGGTTAGGTGGACGGGAAACCTTATACAGTTCAATATCAAGACATCTTTTTGACGTGGGACATTAGGTTGACTCTTTGAAGCCCGTCAGGATAGTTAGCAAACAGCCATGCTCCAGTCTCTTGAAGCTCTTGTATATAACATCTGAAATTTGTAGTGTGCTACTGCTGTAAGTCTCACGTTGGTAACTTATACTTAATTCTTTACATTGTAAGACTCTTTCGTGTCATTACAATGTTATATTTTTTGCTTGACTTCAAGAATTGTCATTATTAATCAATTGAGCTTTATTCAGTTTAATTCTTTCTCATCATCAAGGTTATTATGCTGTGAGTAGTAGCACCTTAACGAGCTAGATTCGCGATTGTAATCCTGACTCCTAGATGAAATGTTGTATACTTCTATACATTCTTCGACGAATACCTGGATACTCAAATTACGATCCACGTATAATGCTAAAGTTTATAATTAGGTAACACGAGTTCTGAAGAGTGGCAATCAGATAAGCCTATCAAACTTCATTCGGTGTACTAGTTATGTTCATTTCTGTGTTCAATCGTGCTATAACATGCTAACTGTTGAATAATGGATGTACAACTAATAAAATTTGTTATTATATTCAATGATATTAGAGGCTACTACAACGTTTGATCGTGTTATTGTCTCCCTCTAATCTTCTGTTCTGAACAAAATTTTCCAGAATGTTCTTCGATTTATGATAAACAATTACAATGTTTTATTCTATTACATAACTTTATTCACTTCTCTGTTACATTATGCTAATGTCAAGTATTAACAACAATCTCCAATCAAACTCGTTTCTGTAATTAACTTCAAATATGTTTATTATTCAGATTTTAAAATATTACTAAGGTTGTAAGCATCAACTGAATAGAATCAAACAAAATAAAATGAATCCTCTCATCTTATTCTACTCAAATGTTTATTCTTGCTATTATCAACATAAATATTAATTAAGTTACATAGTAACAAAGAGAGAGAAATCAACTTACCCAGTTGAATTCAATGCTATGAATGCCTAAAGTTTACACTAATGTTAAATCATTTATTTCAGTATAACACAGATGAATAGACATTACATTTTATAAAACATTCATAGTTGTTTAAAGTGTATTAATCTACTGAATAAGTGCTGTGTACATACACTTTTGCTACTGTACAAAATAAGAATATTAATGATGAGAAAATGGGATTATGAAAGTGAGAAGCAGTGTTGCATTATCAACAGAAAATCATTTAATTATCTAGTGTTTGTGTTTGATTATTTTAAAACATTAGTAGATGTGATTGAAGAATATAGGATCAACTACATACAATAGTGCATACCAATAGCAACAACAATAGTGATTTCTATAAAAAGTGAAGACTAAAAATTGATATAGTAAAGATCTATTGTATGAGGAAAAAGTTAGGCTGATGAATAATTTCAGTAATATGATTTTTTCTATACAAAGATAGTGTATGCTAAGCATCTATGGTGATTTGATTGAGATCAGATCAATTACATTTGTAATATAAAGGCATAACATTATTTGCACAGATTTTATAAATGATAAAGCATTACATTTTGTGTTTGTGACCTTAGTTATGGCTAGCTATACCATGTGAACGTATAACCTAAATGCTAACCTTACAATCATGATTTTGTTCTACTAATTCATTTATAGATCAATTAGCTGCTGATTAATTCGAGTATATACTTTCTAAAGCCCAGTGAACAATTTCAAAGTCCTATCATTCCAAATTCACTCTTTTTTCAATAAAATGATATTTAAATCTATCTATGTAGATTAGCATAGATGAAGAGGATATTAAATATACACTACATTGTTTAGATCTGTTATATTGGGAGATTAAATAAGAATAAATAAATTTCAGTAGAAGACATTTCAGTTGTTTTAGTTGCCTTCTATCGTTGTCACATTCCCCTTATCCTATCCTGCCGTTTATCACATTTACTATTAGTATATCATCTTATTGATGGACTAAAGTTAATTGATTGTGTACACGTTACCTCTATTCACTACCACTATCGTCCTTGTTTTGTATTGATATTGAATTCCTAAATTGGGTGACTATATGGTCTAATTTGTGTATATGTAAATAGAATCCTTGAAATATGATATGATTTGTCTGGTTGGTTCTTCGTATTATATTCTTCATACTCTGGCCTAGGATTAAATGGGCATCGGGCAGACATGCAGGTACCAGATAGACACTTGTCGGCGTTTGTTACTGTTATTTCGTGCACACAAGGTCACATCCAACCAATTTGGTCATACGTACCATTCGTAACAGCTTTATTTTGTCCTCACGCATCGGGATTCATCTTACCAACGGGAAGGTATTTTCTATGTAATTTTTGTCACAGATATTACTTTAAAATGTACTAATGAACGCGAATTTTGTTAGCTGTTTCAACATTCAAACAATTCGAAACTTTAAAAAATCATTGATATAGCTCCACAGTAACGTTGATTATTTAGATAATGTAGATAATTGCAATACTTTATCTTATTGATTGTGATGAGATCAGTAAGTTTGTTTGTCTAATTAAACGAAAAATTAGGTTCTAGTGTGGATGTCTAGATTCAGTAGCTTAATGGTGAACCGAGTAACGTTTTACAATAACAGACTCATTTTGAGTCCATGCCTAAATATCAACACAGACGTAATACATCTGGCTGACGAAACTGTGGATAGGATGAGATGCGTATCCTTGATTACACTTTTCAGCTACAATTCAAGTCTAATCATATTTATTAATAATATTTTCTAATCATAGAAGCCTAGAATTGATCATTTAACTAGTAATCAGCACATTAAAAAAAAAAAGAAATAAACTAACGAATCTGTTCATTTTAGTTTAATAAATGAAAATGTAAATAAAATTTCTGCGTAAATGTTCAATTAGTAAACATTAATAATCATTCAATTCATTCAAATCAATTTATAATTGTTCAATATTACTGGATGAATTACTCCATAATTTAGTGTAATAAATTAAAAATAAAATAGCATTCAGCTAACATTGACAACAACAACAACAACATGGATACAATAACAACAAGAACAACAACCATAACGATAAAGTAGCAAAACATTTGATAGGAAACAAAATAGGGAGGGAGGGAGGGAAAAAGATAAAGCAAAAATCAAAGTCATTAATTAACATTATGACAATATTTAAAACAATTTGTTCCATTTGATAAATTTTGATAATGTAATAAGAAGATGAAGTTTATGAGAGCTATGTGATGTATTGTGTAATTATATGTCTCATAGCTCTGACGAACTTCGTTTTCTTATTGCATTAGTAAAATTACGATACTAACAGAAATTCAATGCTATAGAAAATAGATTCCTTTTTGAGGATACATTACATCACTTAGAAAATAATTAGTTACTATGTATCCAGCATAAGAACATGCTTAAAACGACTAATCTTTCAATAATTACGACAATCAATTTATCTCTAGAAAAGTAGTGTGGTATTTTAGTCTTAATTTAAAGTATTTGAAATGTTATTGATATATTCAATACTCTGGAAGAAATCTTAAAGTTTGATATTTCTATTTTTAGATCATCCTGTTACTTTGTCTTCATGGTGATTGTCAATGTAATCAACTTAACTGTTACACTACATCATGCATAGCGAAATAAAATTATCAAGTGGAATATCAATATTGTAGTCTAAGCAGTCGTAAAAAATATTTAATTTAGTGAATATGATTCGAAAAGGAAGAATTAATTCATGAAATAAGGTATAAGATTGTTTTCAAACTCAAGATCTATGGAAAGATGCACAGTGAATGCATCTACGCTTTTACAACTGTTTCTGAGGTGTATCACTTAACATTTGCAACTACTAATCATGATTATTAGACCGACTGCAACAAAATAATTTATACCTGATAACATCAAACATGGGGGGTCTCGATTTGGCTTCACTAAACATTTTTTTCCGATCTACTCACACACCAGCCAACATCTCAACTTGAGGTCAACAAGCTTTGAACTCAATTAGAACTATTGTATAGACTTAATTTTATTAAAGAGATGTTATTTTTTAGAGCTGGCGAGGCTGATGATATAAACAGTGAAGATATTACAATTGTGAAAATTTGGCTTATTTACAAGGCTACGTATATAGTGTTCTTAGAAAACCTGTCTACCAAGGTTAAGTTAATGACATATTGTTAATGACATTAAATATATCGTTAACATTCGATCTAATTTTATATTTTAATATCATTACTTCTGCTGGAAATAATACAGCTGACTGTCATTAAATATAGTAACATCCATTCTTCATGACATTGATTGTGAAGCGTATATCGGTTAATCAGCGATAATTATGGTTGACTAATGAATATTTCATTTTCAAATATTATTACATTCTGCTAGAAATAATACGGCTGAACTGTAATTAGAATATGATTGGATATTCCGTTGATTTATCATATACTGTTGTGCATCCTGAGCGGATTCTCTTGAGATAGCGAAAGTATATAAGTACTGTCTGAGTTGATTTGTGACTGACGAGTTCCAAATAGAGCGAAACGCACGTCCTGAGTTCTGCTTGCCGGTCACAAACCAAGCAAAACACTACTGAACTGTATTGTTTTGTGAAAAGAAGTTGATATTATAAAGATATCAATAAGTTAACCTAACAGATATACGTTGCATCAAGCCTTTTAGGCTAAGTTAGGAAGAAACCTACTGAAGACTGAAGTCAATTAGCTCATAAATAGTTCAATAATATAAAGTTATCAATATAGACATATTTCTCTCATACATTTGATTGTGGTCTGTTAATGAAGTTCCTGTTTTGTCTTAGTTTTAGAGTTCCTAGTGGTTTAATTGAGAATTACTAATCATACCAATTTGTGTATACATGTAATTCCGCATCTACTTATCGTGTTTTCAAGTCTATTCGTTACTCGTACTGGCTAATTTAGAGTTCATTTAGCCTTATCAATTAAGTAGAAGATTCGGATCAGCATTATTGAAGTTAATTATACGCATATTTTTGTACATGTGTAATTGTCTCTGAAGTCTTGTCAATATATTTATCGTGATGTCTGCGTCATTCAGGCATGTACACTTATGGGACAGATAGTAAACTAAGTACAAGAGTTCATTATCACGAGTATGTGTTGTATATTTGCTTGGTGCTTGTGTATTCGATACTGACAGAGTAATAACCACTTAGTGACGACACGTTGATACTCCACTTAAATTTTAAGGAATAATAGTGACGGTTAACATTCAACTAAAAGAAAGCCATAAGGTCAGTAGACAAGTTACAGTTGTATTCTGAAACTACAGTAGTTGCTTAGTTATAACAAATTACCTAAGCCAATTTGACAGTTTCTTTGTCATAGTTTTACATATCAAATTAAACTTTCAGACTAAAACAGATATAACTAGTAATTTATTTTCTATGACAATTAAATGTTTACTGATGACATACTTAGTCGTGTATATCACTCGGTTACACATCTTTAATAACGAACTTTTAAATATGTATGAAGTAGCATTGTATGTACATAGGACGAAATCTATGTATGTTTAAACAACATAGAACTTAGCACATGTATGCATCGGTCCAAGTTTCCATACCTTAAAAGCACAGCAAGTTTAACAACAAATCACGATAACAAAGAAGAGTGAACATATGGAATATGGTCCAAGGAGAAAGAATTAGTGTGTGGAAAGAAAACTATGAAATAATTTTAAGCTCACGATTTAAGGGAGAACATTGAATGAATACATCTACGCCACTGTGACCGATTCCGAGCCATGTCACCCAAAGTTTACAACCGCTGGTTACGGTATTTGCCAGGAACCCAACCAGGTAGTGTCCACCAGCCGATATGGCTCACACCAGCAGTCAGCGATTTCATGGACTGACAACATGTTTCAGTTTGACCTTCTTATATCATATTTCAATGTCAGCAATTACCGCGTGCCGAGGTAAACGGTGGTTAAGCATACGTAACACATGTCCCAACCACATCAGTTGATGGAGATTTACAACCTCACCGACTGATTTACCACCTTCCCTATTACGCGGTGTCTAAACTCGTTATTACTTACTCAGTGGTTCCAGTTAGTGTGAGGGATGTTTTAAAAACATTAGTAGTCTAACACCAACAACCTACGAGTGTCATTTGCTCTTAATAACCACGTTTTACATTCATGCATTAAGACTGAGCTGACAAAATGTAAAAAAAGATAAAAATAAATTAACCTTAATGTTTAACGAAACTCACTTCCTCAAAATTAGTTTCTTGAATTCGAGCTAATCGAGTTTCAATTTCATTGAGACGCTGCTTTAACTTCACAAGTATCTTTATATGAACTAAGTGTATATTCTCCTGTACTCAAGGAATCTTTCAAATTCTTCATTGAAATAATTGAACATAGAAAACATATACTACTTTAATCAATATCAGTTGAAAAATTTAACGTACTGATTAATTTCAACAATGTTTTATAAGAAATGTTAACAACTCATAAAGAAGTATATGATATATTCAATGTAATAGATCAAATAAATCTGTTTCAACTTAAGAAATCGACAATTTAAAGTAGTAAATAATCATCACTACATTTGAAAAAAGGAAAATGATTAGGACAAGTACTACTTATTCTAAAGAAATAAGTAATATCTTAAAATTTCTTGTCGACACATTTGTAAAAGATTGCTGTGGTAATTGTTGAATATTAATTTAAAATCAAGAAGAAAATCTGAATCAGACAACCACTGATCACCAGGAACTGGCACTGGATAGTTGTTTCCACCTTGTCTGAGACCCTTTAGCAGTACGTATTCACGACTCTATCATGGACCGAGTCCTAAACGCTCTGGCTTCTCGGTGATAGCTTTACCAATTAAATGCTGAGTCGGCTCCAAATAGTTGATATTTCTAATTCAGTCTATTCATGATACGTTTGTAGTGAACTCATTCATTTCTATCGGTAGGTAACTGCCTCATACCCAACACGGTTGAGCTCTACTAACCATGCCTTTCACTAGAACTTCAGGAATCGACTTGATTCCTGATGGGGTTATGGATATTCACTGTTAGAGAGTCCGATACTAGGATGATACAGCTTTCCAGTACCAGTTCCTTGTGATCAGTGGTTGCCTGATTTAAATAAATTCTTGATATCAAATTGACGTTTGTAAAGGTGTATGTCTTTCTGTTGTTGATATCAGAAATGAATATTGATCTATTGATATTGCTGTTTATGTTTAATGAGGCGTATTGCCTACTTATGGAATTAAGTCAGTCGTGAATTAAGATCAATCAACCAGTGCCTATTACCCTATGTGGAGCATAGGCCACCGACCAGCATTCTACAACCGACTCTGTCCTGGGCTTTCCTTTCTAGCTCTTCCCAAGTGCACAAGTGTCGCTAATTGGACTCAGTAGTTTATTGAACAATACATTACTGTTTAAAGTGAATGGAACAAGTTCGGGTCCCGATATGAACAATAAAACTGGGATGCAAGTATATTTAACTGATCAGTCCCAAATGTGATAAAACGTAGGATCTTGGATTCCACCTACCAACCACAATACAAATATTACCCGAAATATTTCATTTATATCTTGATTTCTAGAAGTAATCTCATAAATTATTGATACAAGTTTAGGATGCTTAATAACATGATACAAACTCACACAAAATCCATCCACCATCCGATATAGAACCACATATCGAAAAACAGTAGTCGTATATTAACACATAATAAGGAGAAGTCATTCATTTAAAACAGTGGAAATCAGTAACATAAATGTGATAATGTAGATAGTCTCTTCTGTTTCCTGTTTGTATATCAACACTCATTAGCTAGTCATAGCTTACTTAAATTTTCTAGAAATATTGGATGTTTGCAATCACACAATTGTGTCCATTATATATATATAGGTTGGATGAATTACTTAGTTGCATAATGATACAAGTTAAAAGAATGGTGAACTTTTACATCGAATACTGTTTAAATATATCTAAAATTCCTCGGCTGTAAATTTGGAATGGCGGAGTTACGAAAGAATAATAATGACTACATGATGTAAAGTTACATTCAACAAAACAATAGACAAATTAAATTATGTAAATACAATAACAGGATAAGCGAAGTATAGTGTTGGGTTAGTTGTGATGATATGAATAGTAAAATAATAATGATATGCAACATGTGGTATAGTAATTACTGTCCGGGTAATTATGATAATGATAAGAAATTCATGTGAAGTAAAAGAGACATTGCTAAGTTAATAATGACGATAATAAATTGGTGTGTATTGAGAAAGATGAATGCGGAATTGATAATGTGACAGCTAAGAGGTAAACAATGAAGATTCTTGTGGAGTACAAGTTTTCAGTAGTTAGCTTATGTAATAGGTGACACGCTCATGAGTCATGATAAACAGAGAGGTTACGTACACCTCATTTAGATATATAAATAGATTTTCTAGATTCAATTCCGACAACTTCAGTTATGTATAGTGACCGTAACCTCATCTTTTATCAATGACTCAGTAAGTTGCGATTCATTGGTTTAATCACTTTTCATATTTGTATATAACTATTGCTGTATATTAGAGTATAGCCTGATGATAATCTGATCGATAACAATAATATGGACCAACAAACGGCAATTGGACTTAGTGATATTCACATTAATGATGAAGCAACTATCCTAAGAACTTTGATGAAAAGTTACTTAAAGAAAATTGTCATGAGAAAGAATAACCGAAGGTTTAACCGAAATAGTAGATTAGAATAATTGTGAAGTAAACATAGGTATACATGTCTTCCACCGAACAAACAATACACTGGGCTCTGTACTTGTAAATATCAAGGATAAAGTACCAAAAGAAGAACAAACAGACTGCGTCTATGAGATCAAATGTAACGAATGTAATGCTATATACACAAGAGAAACATCACAATAGTTGAATGTAATGGTGAAGGAATATATACTTCGCTTAAAGCATATTCTGAAATCCTCTGAAGTTCTAAGAAAACTCGAAAATAAGTCGGCAATAGCATTACATTCAATAGAAACAGGTCACAGTATCAATTTTGACGGGAACCGAAATCCTCCAAAAAGGTTTTAATTCTTATGAAGAGAGATTAAGCATCTGAAGCCCTACATAAATGAGCGAATCCCAGTGATATAAATCCAAGAGATGGGGTACTGTTAGCTGCAACATTTCAACTTTACTTCACTTATAATGACTCATGTAAAAATAGGTTTATGCTTTGCATACGTTTGGACATTCGTAATGAAATTTGACCTATTATTTAGATTAATATTAGAGAAATTTTGATTTTGGTTATTTCTCTGAAGAAGTTCAGACGACCAGCTTGCCGAGCAAAGCCTTGGAATTTCTTCGATTTCACTCGCTGAGATTATTTACAAATATGTTCTATTCAGATGTCTTACATACACTCGACTCCCAAGTTTTGTGAATCCATTCGTTTTTCTCTAAATAAAAATTACTATGAAAACAATATTACTCACTTACATATGTTGTTTCTAATTCATATAATGGAAGTAGGGTAAGGGGAAAATTTTTAACTCAAAGTAACAACCAGTAAAAAAACCAATTAGAAATTGATTGAATATGTCGTAGATTAATGTTGGTAGAGTAACAATGAAAATCAGGGAAGTATTAGACAGCTGTTTCGTTCTAGTATGAAACTCGCGCTATATATCACAAATAAATGGAGGTGAGAATCCTACCTTTGGATCCAAACCTCGTAGTGAATAAGGTTAAGCGTTCGCATTATCATGAAACCCTTGGTGAGGGAATCCCGGGCGCCCACTGAAGAGTTTCAAACTGAGACGTTACAGCTGTTCAGTGCTCCCTGGTTTTAAGTATAGTTGGGGATTCGAAATTCCCAAAAATATAGTCGTTCATTCAATTAAGCGAAAGGGGTTGTATTAATTTTTTTGTAAGATTGATTTGTAGACTTTCATTAATTAATTCAATTTAATATGTAGTATGTATACACATAGTTTACTAGTTTAGTATTTTGCTCCACAATATAATCTTCCTACGAGTCTAGTCTTTTGGAGCAGCTGTGGGATTGTAAAGGAACAAATCGTGGTATCCAACTGAAGTACAAGTATTAGGGATAATGATTCACACTAACGTACCGACTATAAACGGAATCAGAAAATTATTTGCAGTCTCCAATCATCCGAATTCGCTAACATTAGAGTGAGACTGTTGCATCGTCTGGAGCAAAATACGAGACGAGACTAGTAAACAACGTTTATATATATTCATATATGAAATTGAATTAATTGATGAAAGTCTACAAATCAATCAATGCCTATTACCCCATGTGGAGCAAAGGCCGCCTATCAGCTTTCTCCAACCAACTCTGTTCTGAGGTTTCCTTTCCAGCTCTTCCTAAGTGCTCTTCATTCTCTTCATGTCTGTCTCTGATTCCCGACGCAATGTGTTCTTGGGTCTTCCTCTTTTCCTTCGGCCTTCAGGATTTCATGTTATTGTATGTCTTGTGACACAGTTTGGTAATTTCCTCAACATGTGTCCTATCTACCTTTAGCGTCTTTTGTTAATTTTTTCCTCTGTTGGATGCGGGTTGATTTGTTCTCTGCCATAGGAGGTTGTTGTTGATGGTATCTAATCGACGGATCCAAAGTATCCTAGGCAGGCAGCTATTTATAAATATGTGAATCTTTTAAATGATGCTCTTCGTAGTTCACCATGCGAGTTTCAGCTCCATACAACAGAACTGTCTACACACTTATATTGAACATTTTGACTTTAATATTAACTGACAGTTGGTTTGAGTTCCAGATATCCACCAGTTGTAGAAATGCTGATCTTGCCTTTCCGATCAGTTCCCTTCACATCTGCATAAGACCCTTCTTGGTTGTCGATGTTGCCACGCAAGTATGTAAATGGTTTTTACATCTTCCAGAATTTCTCCGTCAAGTGTAATTGTGTTAGTGTTCATTGTTTTGTGTCGAAGTGTCTTGTTTTTCCCTTTGTGTATGTTGAGGCCTACTGCTGCCGAGGCTGTTGCTACACTGTCCGTCTTCATCTATATTTGTTACTGTGTATGAGATAGGAGAGCTAAGTCATTTGCAAAGTCCAAGTCATCTAGTTGCATCGATGTTGTCCACTGTATTCCGCAATTGCCTTGAGATGTTACAGTCTTTATGATCCAGTCAACTACCAGCAGAAGGAGGAATGGCAAGAGTAAGTAGCCTTGCCTGACATTGGTCTTCACTTCGAATGAATCTATAAGCTTACAAAAAAAGTCAATACAACACCTTTCACTTGATTAAATGAACGATTGTATTTTTTTGGAAATTTCGAATTCTCAACACAAAGGTACCTTGTCAACATCAATCTGTAACAAATTCAATCTATTAAAACATCAATCACCACAAAAATAATCAATTCAATTAAAATAAATATTTTATTGCTAAATGTTACCTTATTTTCTTTATTAAATGAAAATTTTAAAGAAGATAAACTTTCAATGATATTTTCATTATCAGTATTTCGTTGAATTTGTAATTTTTCAAGTTGTTTATCAATTTCACATAAATATGTTACTATACTTAATGTTGAATCATTGAAATAATGAAATTTTTCTTTCAATTGAATAGAATGCAAATTATCATTATTATTATTTAACATTAACTTGTTTATTCTATTTGTATTTTGTTTAATTGGTTTAATTAGAAATGGCCATATTGTACTGGATAGTTTGTCTATTGATAGTAGACAATCATTCTGAACTGATTTCTCATTTGTATGATTCTATAATGAAATTATAAAGTAGAATAAATATTAAAAAAAAGGAACAATAAAACTGTTAGAATAAGATACAATTAGTTTGATTTACAATTTCTCATTAGCTCAAAACAAGTTAAAAGGTATAAAACTAAGGTATATAATAAGAGGTCAAACTATCAATTTACCTTAGTTATTGAAACTAAGACTGTGAAGTATAATAAGAGGGACTAGTATATAATGTATAGTATTGAAGATATAATATTATCTATTGAAAGCATATGTTTGTTTTAGTATGCAATCTAAGAGATAAAGTTGTTTAATATTCATTCATCTTAAACAACTAATAACTGAATTAATACTTTAATAGTGGAAACTTGGGATATTTTAAGTTACGTAACCAGTACAAACTGAGAAACACTAATTAATTGTTTTGCCCTAGTATTCATATTCAACATTCGCGCCCACCCCGTATAGTGAAGTAGTTTTATGTGTGTACTGGTGACTAGTTTGGACAAACAGCCAATAAAGCTCTATTGACTAATGAATTTCAGCAATGTTGACATTGAAAACAGATATCATCAATTGAAACGGATAATGATCATGCAATATCCTAAATGTTAGAAATGTCCTACAATTCAGTGATTTGAAGGATAGGTTACTCGTTAGCAAGCTTAAGAGTCCTGTATTTAATCCCATGCAGGATGGTGGACGACTTACTACTAAGAAGTCATGTACTATAGTGACTCAAGTGTCTAATGTTTAGTGGTTTTTAAAGGTTGTCTAATTAAGGTCAGTGTCTATGATGTTAAGTTATGAAGATATTTTGATAATCAACCAAAATGGTACTCTCAATACTAGTTGGAAATTTAATGTTTACCGAATTATTCTATAATTGTGTAACTATTATTAGAGTACTGTTGATTGGTCAATGTAGAAACTATTTAATTTTAGGGTTTACAAAAGCTGATATCCCTAGAACATAATTATGACAACTGTATAAATGTAGAATCGTCTAAAACAAATTAAATTATAAAACTGACACTGAGTTCATTGTAACGTATATCCTTCTCTTTATCATTCAGATTGACTAATTGTATTTTATTTCCTACTTCTTCATCATCATCATCAGCTAGTAGTTCTTCAATTCGTGCTTTTTCTTCATCTGTCATTGGGACTATATCTTGCCAATGGGATGCTAACTATGAAAATATATTTAAAATGAAAAACATATTAAATAAGGTTGTGAAATACTTAACAAGATCTTAATGAAGTGAAATAAGAAAACTTTACTGATCAAACGAAATTAATTCTGTCAATTAATACATTATTTTAAATGAATTAAGATGATTTGTGGAGATTAGTATTAAGTTTAGTTGAGTTGATTCGCCAAAGATTGATGTTGGCAGGGTATTGTTGAAAACCAGGGAGCACTAGAAAGCTATTTTGTCCCAGTATGCGACTCGTTAGCAATTCGTACCGTAGATCCTGCCCTAGAGGATACAGGTTGGCGAACGCCTAACCCTCTAGACTACTAGACTAGCCAATATCCAATTCTAGAATTACCACTTTTATCAATTTGTGACATAAGGCGACGATCATTCATTGTCATTAGTGATAACTGTTTCACTCTCGACAATTCTAAACCACATCAGTCATGACTTCTCACTAGAACTTAAAATACATCTTGAAGTTGGTCACTAGTGAACTAACTATTATTTCCAAAAGCTCTGATCTGAATCAGCCAAAAATATTGCCATTTTGGAGTTTGAAACAACGTCTGTATTGTTGAATCAGGTGTCAAAAGAACTAATTCTCAAAAACACTCTAGAATGTATAAATACCCAGGTGTTTTCTCATTGATTGTCGACAATCGTTGCGGGTAATAAACTTTTAACTTTTTTCCGTCTTTTCAATAGTTAAGGTTTTGGGTTAAAAGTTACTTAGATGGTATAATACAAATACTTTTGAACAGTATTTGGGCTGTATTTACTATTAAGCTAGATTACAGTATAGGAAAGACCAAATACAATACTTGAAATGTTTGTATCCGTTTTACAAATGGACCAATCATTGTCCCAATTCAGTAACCACTTCATGCCATTGTGAAGACATTATTTATGACTGAAAAAATTATGAGGCAAAAGAATTAAATTACAAGGCATATAAACAGTTGTAAGGTACAGCAATAAATCACAGTTTGGTAGTTACATGTCTGCTGTTAAACCAAAGAAACGATGATATAGAACTTCATTTATATGATTAGTAAACTGTTTGGTCATTTTTCTAAGAATTCGAAGTGAAGACTAATTTTAGTATACTTCCACCCTCCTCATGAGAATCTTTGTTAAAAATTAAAGAATTCTTTGTAAATGGATGTATACCACAATTGTTCCGAACATAAATCATATTTGCGTATGATTCCTCATTCTAAATCTTGTTTTACTCAGTTTCTACGAGAATGACATAACGGGTCATATTGCATTAACTATACAAAAACCTATTGACAAGTAATAACATAACTATTCATAGATACTATCTACTGTATTACTTGAATTATTAGCCTCTTTTGTAACTTTACATCCTAACTTTACAATAAATTCATAACCCTAAAACAGCGATCTCCGTAATTACACTACGCTTTACTCAATAATGTATTTGAAATAGGATTTTGCGCAGAATAGTATTCTTGAACTTAATTTTTACAATGCTGTAAGACTTAACATAATGTAACCCAAGATAAGACAAAATGCAGGGTAACGATGGGAAAAAAACTAACGTGGGGTTGGTTAAAAGTCTGCAACATGGAAAAGATTTGAGTGTTCAAAGCTTTGAGATTCACATGCATTATTTTGATGTCATACATACTGTTTTCCTAAGCCTTATGTGATTCGGCTCATTGGATAGTTTCTGTTTCAGCGTGATTATGCCAGAAGGCTGGATTGTTTGTGCTTGTTTTGCTAATAAAGCCACTTACTTGATGCAACCTATTCTTGAATATGTAAACAGATGCAGCTGCAAAAACGTGTTAAGGAGGAGAGTTCTACTTGTCAACTATTCTTACTATCCGTTGTCCAGAAACTTGACACAAAGTCGTATTCCTAACACCAAAAGCCTAATTTTAGCTAAAATTCCTAATCTTCAGCCTAAATACTAATTCTAGTAGCTATATATTTACTGTTGTATTCATTTCCGTTCAAATCTGCTGCAATCTTGACGCAAATAGAATATTTTATCTGGATACTTTACGTGGTTATTTAAGTACCGCATTTTCTCCTTCCTATATTGTACTCTTGCCCACTGTTGAGTTGGAATAAATAGTCAATAAATACATTCATTGTTGATATGAGTATTTTACATCTCACTGTATCACTACAGCACATACTCTATGACTGCAAGAGGTCCTTTTACCACACACACACCCCTACTTAAAAACATATATCTAATAAGCATTAAACTACAAATAGTTCAAAGATTTATCACATTCGACTCGACAACAGAAGAGATTACATAGTAGAATTTTCCAAATCTTATTGAACAACAGCCTATTATGTTAATACAAAATTGAACTCTCTTTTTTAAATTTACGGTAGTATTCTGTAAAATAAGTCTCGAAATTCGAAGTGTTTGAGTGTAAGTTAGGTCATTAAAGGTACCATGAACAGTAAGAAATGTCGCTGAAATACGTGAAAGCAAAAATAATTAATGAGCATAGTAAAAGTCGTTATAGATGAATGACTGTTTATCGAGTTAACTCATTGAAAAACAAAAAAATCCTCTCCATCAAGTATACCGAACTTAAAGACTATAGGCATAAAACAAAGTCACGATGACTTATGAGAACAAACATTTGGATAGAATAAGATCGAGATTCATTCCATTTCGTTTGACTTCACTCAACTGATGCTTACAACCTCAATAATATTTCAAAATTAGTTCACTACCACTGTCTCCCTTATTATTTATTGATGTTAATTTCTTAATTGGTTGACAGCATGTTCAGGAGCGCTTGAAATAAAATTTGATTTGTCTAGTTGATTCATCAGCTTGTGTTTCTCCTATTCCAATACGGGGATCGGTAGACGTTAGGCATAGACTAGGCTGTCGCATTTTTTCATTGATTGCTTGAATTTGGTGCGCACAATGTGATATCAAGTAATTAATCGTACGTTCCAATCATTACAGTCTAACGACATAACATTTATTACATTCTTTGTTATATCATGTCAATATCAAGTGTCAACAACAATCTCCAATTAAACTCCTTTCTGTAATTATCTTCAAACCTGCTTATTATTCTGATTTTGAAATATTATTGAGGTTTTAAGCATCAGTTGGGTGAAATCAGACGAAATGAAATGAATCCCGATCTTATTCTGCTCGAATGCTGGTTCTTAGTCTTTTCAAATTAATGTAGGGAACCTGCTCTGCATTAAATAAGGTTTTCATAAACTTGTTTCGCGTAGTAACATAACTGAATAGTTGATATATATTTTTTATAGACTCACACTTTGTCAATTTGTTTTATTAACTGATATATCGAGCACCTAATGAAAATTGATTATGTTTTGGAATTGTTTTAAAGTAGATCATTTCATTTATTTTACTTGTGTCAAAAGTGAGTATTGTGTTCCTAATTTTAATACATTCCTCATTGCTTTATTCTACCAGTTAATGCATCAACTTTTAGTAAATCATTTTTCATTATAAAGTATAGTTTATCAACTGTATATACGTTACTTCAGTGAACAGTCACTATTACTTTTATTTTGTAATGATGTTAATTTTCTAATTGGTTGGTTGGGTGGTCAGGTTTTATGTCTATATGAAGAACTGTTGGAAATATGGTTAGATTCTCTCTGGCTGTTTTGTGTTCTACCTCACTTACGACTTGTGACAGAGTAGACATTAAAGCAAATATGAGGGCATCAAGTAAATACCCATGTTGGTACTGCTCACTGCATTAGTGCCTACATGATGAGATCCGGTAGTTGATTGAACGATCACGTCATAACATTAATACATCAGACAACTTTACTATACGTTATCTATTCCAAGTGTAAGTTTTATTTGTTACGGTTCAAAATTTCTCTGTTGGGTTAATTCTTACTTGAATAATACAGAAAGTTATCAAACTGTATTCATCAATAACTAACTTTTTTGTAAATAAGTAATTACGTTACCACTGAATATACCTATCTGTGACGTGGGAAAATATTTTTTCCCAATGTTGAATTCTTTGAATTGAACAGTTTAACTGTAAAGTCTTTTTAATCATTCTAGGCAACATGAAACTATTCAGTTGAAGATACTCAATACTGTCTAAAGTATTCACACTAGTTACAAATCATTACAATCACTTTTAAACTTAAGTTAATTAGTTAATAGATAAAAAAAAAAGAATAGTCATAGATACTCTTACCTCAATGTTACGCTTAATAAAGTTCTTGTTATGCTGTGTTGATTTAACATTGAATGATTCTACAACAGATGAATGATGAACTCCTAAATGATTATCTTTTGAAAATACACTTGAATCAACTTTGACATCTGTTATGTAAAATTGACAGTAACAAGAAAAAAATGTAGTTAAATCAGTAAGATACTTATTAACCTATCATTTGATGATTTATTTGAAGGTAGTTGAATCTTACAAGTGTATTTCATCCTACTGAGAATCAATCAGTTGGTAAGACATATATACCATGTGAATTAAGTGTTGTATATGACAGCAGATGTTGACTGTTTCAGTCAATCTTCAGTCTTCAATCAAAATGATGGAGTATTCTTTCCCAACGTAAGTGTTGAATGTTAAATTTAGATAGATAGATCCATCATTATAATGAACAAGTTAGAAATTATGTGAATATATTTACGTTGTCAGGTTTTAACTTAAAATTTACTCACTACCAGTTTTCTACAGAGCAATATTTCTGTAATGGTATTCGTCATGAATAATTTGACGAAAAGAACTACAACGTAGTCACTATGTTTATGAAGTGGTAAAAATTACAATGAATGAGGAGATACTGTTTGTAAATACTATTTCAAAGCCAGGCATCTAAAGAGGGTTGAATATCTACGAGAACTGTCTTTCTGTAGACTATCTCACTAATTCTGATTGTATACACAGTGAACATATTATCCCCTATTCTTATTCAGTTTCTGTTACCCTATCCTCCCGTTTAACATATTAACTGTTAGTGTATCATTTCTCATTTGTGAACTACGGTTAACTAATTGTGCTTATGTTGCTTTAGTTCACAGTCACTAATATTCTTATTTTGTATTAATGTTAGTTTTTTAATTGGTTGACTGAGTGGTCAGGTTTTTTTTAGATATAAAGGAATGCCCGATATATTACACGATTCTATCTGGTTGGTTCATCAATCTTGTGTTCCCTTATTTCCGACTTGCGACTAAATAGGCATCGAGCAGACACGACCAGCTACAAACTCTCATTAGCAGTTGTTAGTGTGTCTTCGTTCACACAAGGCAGCATCAACCGCTTGGTCATACGCGTCAATAATAACAGCCTTTTACTGAAGCCATAACAACTATTTACTGCAACATCGTTTTTCACGAAATTGTAATATTATGTTGGATAATTGCAAACACTTAGTGTAGAGTTCTATCTTCCTATTTTCAATATTTATTACAGAGTTTACATGTCATAAAGAAGAAATCGATGCTATTCTTAGTTACAACAACAGGTTGTTAACAAGCATGTTTGATTGATGTTAACCATTAATAACACTTGGATGCGACTCAGAAAATCTTCCAATCTAGACATTGGTTCTACTAAACTAGCTTGTTGTATACCTATCTGAAGACAAACTCATTATAGCACGTAGATGTAAATCTCTAAATGAAATGCTATATTAAAACGTAATCGGTTGTTTTAAATGTACGAAATTATTGTATGTTGATGTAAGGGTTCCGAAAATATTCATCTACACCATTTATTACATACGCCTTTTGTCTAAGAAGGTTCAACAACACTACTCTAAGTAGATATGTAGGAAATGCTGAAACAGTTTGGTTTTTATTACCAATCATTTATTCAAAATATAAACACAAGTTACAATCAAATACGGTGTGAACAGAAACTTACTGAAGACAGTATGATTTTGACCTTCTTAAACAGTTGGAATCTTCACCACAGATAAATACAATTTCAAACTTTATGTACCATGGTTGCAACACATAGTCTGAAAAATCATTCTACCCCCCCCCACCCTCCAATACGTCAAACCTACTATTCCCTAAACATTTAACTTTTCTGATTGTATTTCGTTTTCCAAAGTTGTTTATAATGTTATGCAACCAATCTTAGTTGTTATGACTGATTATAATTTTTTGTCACTCATGATTTTTCAAGTCTAGTTTAATATATGTTGCTTCATCAACAGTCTTATATATTTATTTCTTATGTAATTTCATTTAAAACAGTTTAGAAATGTTCTATGGTATGACTGTAGAAATGAGATCCTCTCCATCAAGTAAACTATTCATTTTTGTAAGCACTCCATAATGTCCTCACCATATTTTTGTGCTCTATGTTGTACTACTTACTATTAATCAGTAGTATACATCATAAAAATAAAGTCTCTCAATTACCGATTGATTAAAACCTACTTGTTTGGAAATTGTTTTGTCTGTTTACTGAAAAATCTACCTTGATTAAGTATTTTGTTTATTCTGTCATCTGTTTCGTTCCATTCGTCTGTTTGGGACCCACTGACATATTCCGTCTCGAAGATGGATTTAAAAGTTGTTTCATCGTTTATGTTACTCGTCTCAGTCTGATTTTGACAGGAATGTTTATCGTTTCTCTTGGTCACTAGATGAATTTATAAAGAGAAACATACTAGATATAGTAAATTACCGGGAAAAAATACTGAACGATTGTAACAATCACCATATAGTTCTGTGACAAATATTACGTAATCAGATTGAGAATGTATTTGGAATAAACCAAAATCATTTATTGGGTGATCACTGTGTAGCGGCTAATTTTATGTTTGTCAAATCTTTTATAGCGCTAATTGGATTCAATCTATCAGTGAATTATCTCATTCATCATAATTTTTCAAACTCTACAGTTAATTAAAACATTAATGAATTTGATTTAAAAAAAAACAGTTTACATTAAATATTCCAAGATCATATCTCGCTACAGTATCATGATCTTATGAGGCAGAAGTAGAATCATTATGTCTTAATTGGATTTGTCATTCGTTTTTATTGGAACGACTCCTCGAAACCTTGACGAAGGCCCCCATAGAATCCCCCGAAGGAGCCGGAGATATTCCATTCAATTACCTACCGATAGGACTTTACAGAATCTCGATGTGGGATGTTTTGATTGGGTAATGGTTGAAACCTCATAGTCAGGATCGGATGGATTGTAATGATGATGTTATTGTTTCAGAAAACTATCAATACATAGATATTTTGTACATATCACTCTCTCACTGTGATAAGGATTCCTGCTGGTTTTGAAACTAGGAGAGGTAAAAGTTATCCGCGGTTAGTCAAGCGATTAAATGCGAGTTATAACAGTTTTAAATAAAAATCATGCTATGTGGTAAATCAAGTTGATGTGGGAAAATGTACTGATGAATTCCTATCCAACAGATGAATATCAAGAAGTTCATTTTAGGTATTGTCGAGGACTATGTCTATAAAAACAATTGACAGCCAGATTACTTCATGCCATAATAGAATAATGGATAATTATATCAGATGTGCATATATCAACGTATATTATACCTTCCTTAATCAATGTAATTTGAGTTATTATCTAGTCTTATTGAAAGTGAAAACTAATAGATCTCCTTGTTGAGTAGATGTACACATGTCTTCTATCTCAATTTTTATATGAAACACTTCAATACCAAGTATTCTTCTTGTTTTTATTAAAAATATTCTGAATATTAACAGAACTAATGAATATTAGAAGATACCTAAGAATTAATGATTATCCACAGAAATGTGTCGATAGATACAATGAAAGTGTAGATAAAAAGATAAAAGAAACTATCGTAAATAAAAAGAAACCTATCTTTATTCAACTGCGATAGAAGACTGAAATCCTAATTAAACAGAACTTATCCAACATCTGAACTCTGTATATTGTACAAAGGAACTTTACATAGCGATCAAATAATTTGTTTACTGTAATCCTTAAGTAAATTAGGCTTAAGAACGTTGGTGCATTTTTCATTCACATATCAACTAAAAACATAATTTGATTATTGAGACCTTACTATAGACTGACTGGAATGTATGCCTGATAAATAAGTCAATCGAACTTCAAATTAGCTATCTTCACATTCCTGATCTCATTTCAGTTCAAAATCATGTTCCCTATACATTTTGACCATAAGGTTGGAATTCCTTCATAAGAGTTGACATTAACCGAAAATTTCTTCAGTGTTCATATTGTTCTACCAAGAACATTTTGTCACTTTTTCTACTTAGTATGTGAGTAAATGCTGTACATTAACATGTAATCGTCATTAGGCAATACATTTTAGGCCACCGAAAATTGTTCACAGTTGTCTGTACAGACTAAAATGCCTGATGAAAAACACAAGATTAGTGAAAGTCATGTACAACGTAGAATGTGAAATTTATATTCATCAGTCTAAGTTATTATACCGGTAGCACAGACAGATGAGAATATTAAATTAACAGAAGTAGTAATAACATCAGAGGTAATAAAAGTGAAGAGTTTACTCAGGGAATATGAAATAAGGGGAAAATATCAACCAGCGAAAAAAAGAGAATAAAGAGTGAGCGTATCTGAGTGATTGTTACTGATTTTGAGCCAAAAACCCAATCTTCAACTACTATTTACAACGCTAAGTGACCTGCATTTTCCAACACTGCTCAGACCAGTAGTCAATGACTTTGTGGACTGATAGGACCATTTTATTTTGGCCACTCTTCGTTTTCTCCCATCCTTTCTCCAACGTTACTTAGTATTGTGCAACGAAGTAATCAGTAGTTGGGCATATGTGATATGTGTCTCAGCCAACTAAATTAATTAAGATTCACAATCCCGACGTAGCATCCTGAATCTAAATACAGCATTACCTACTGTGTGGTTTCAATAAACGTACGTTGTTTCTAAGAAATCTGTGGCTAACTACTAGAAACTTAGCAAAGGACATCTTAGCCTCCATCAAAGATTATGTGAGTTGGAAACAACCAAACGACCCTTTGAACCTATGCCAACGGAGCTGAACAAACTGTTAAGAAAAATGAAGTCGAATAGGAACTGACTCTCTATCTAGTGGGAGTTGACACAGACCAGTCATGAAGTAACTGTTTTCACGTAAAGAGATGGAGAGTAACAAATCCTGAAGACTTTTGAATTTCGGCTCAACACTGTCAAAAGACTTTGAATTCCTCAACATCTTTATCAAGCAAAGCAACGTTAACTGCTTATTCCATGTTAATAAGTAAAATTCTTGGTAGGAGATCAATTCAGTGCAATGGTGGCGTATTAAATGAAGGTGAAAAATGACAAAAGATACTAGATACAACACATATAATGTGCAATAAAGAGGTTACAGATTACCGTAGGCTTTCTCGGGTTCTAAATTTATAAACTCTTGTGACAAATTTACTTTCAAATACAACAGTACTTAGACAGTCATCAGATCATTTCTTAACTTAAATTGCTTATCATGCTATAACGAAATGATCAGTGGAAAATACTGAAGGCAATTGCATCCAGAGATCGTCATGCATAACATTAAGAACTCGTTTGAATTTGTCAACAACATAAAAGCATTGGTAGCTAAAATAAATCACTGATATCACTAAACGTATCATCCTTGTTCACTGACACCTCTCTGCTAGAAGCAGTAGATTTTAAATGTAACGAACTAACAAAAGAAGACATAAAAATTAAAGTTCCAGTTTCTACTCTAAGAGAGTCAATACTTAGGTTCAACATAAATGTAAACTTTCAATTTAACGATAAATTTAACAGACAATCAGATTATATTGCAATGGGATCATTATTGGACACACTCCATGCGGATTTCTTTCTGTCAAAATAAGAAAATGATTCTTTCAAAAACAATATCAATCAAATATCATTCTATTCTTGCTATATAGATGACAATTTTATAGTCCTTACAAGTGAAAGAAACAAGAACGGTATGCTTAAGAGACTTAATAGCGTTCACCGACCAATTATAACCACCTTATAAAAGAAGCATAATGATACCATCGCGTTCTTAGACATCTTACTAACAAGAAGAGTAGATGATGCATTAAAAAGAAGTATATGTAAAAAATCAACAACAATTTGTCAATATACTCATTTGTACAGTTCTATACCATTAAGATACAAAAGGAATTTACTGAAAGTATTATGTTAGATGTCTGTGTTCTGAAGATACTGTAGAAGAATAATAAACCATCACTAACAAAATGCTCAATATGAACATCCATCCATTGAAATTCATAAATAAACATATGGCACAAACAGAAGCAAAAAATCAAGAAACCGATATTTCTAAAGTCGTAATAACTAGATGACAATATCAGTGAAATTACTAATGAATAAGAAGACCGTTGTAAAAGGTATATTACTGCAATCAAACTTCATAAAATACTTTATAACCATTTTATCTTCAGAATAGAAAATAAAGACAGATTTATTGAATTTGCCTCGTTCATATTGTACATATTAATTCAACTACTCTTATAAAGCCAATTACATTGTGCATACGATTCAGTGGATCCATCATACAACTTTAGAAGCATTACCCACTGTGGTTGAGTCAACTGATAACTACAACGACTAAACATTCCTATATGACATATTCAGTTAACATAAACATGAATAATGATATTGTAATAGTATTAAGAATAAAATAATCAATTGAGATAGGTTATTTTTATGGAGATTAGGTTATTTAGTTGATTGAATATGTTACAGATTGATGTTAGCAGGATACCATTGAAAACCAGGGAGCACTGGACAATTGTTTCGTTCTAGTATGGAACTCCTTAGCAGTGCACACCTTAGAGGAGTTCCACATTAGAAGGAAAAGGTTGCTCCCTGGTTTTCAGTTGGTACCCTACCAACATCAATCTGTGACATATTTAATCAACTCAATAAAATAATCATTGAATTACCTCTATCATTACAGTGTGTTAATGATGCATTATTGTTTAACTTTAAAAATTTTTCAATATTTCGATAAACTTCCTTTGATAATGAATTATATTTCACAGTATTATTATTATTATTATTATTATTATTATTATTATTATTATTCATTAATACAATTTGATTGAAATTATCATCATTAATTTCTATTGGATTGAATTGGTTTAATGTTTGATAGGATTTTCTATTGGAATTGATTAAATTATTCAATTGATTTTCTATTTCATTGTGTAAAATTCGAGTTTTTTCTTTAATCTAAATGAAAAAAATAAGTAAATGAAGAATAAACTAAGAGAAAAATGCCTTAAACTTGTAAACTGTTTTATGTAGTTCAATAGAGTTCAGTTGAAAGTAGCAAATAAACATTTAATCCCTGTAGCCCTGTTGAACAACATCTATTTGCTAGGCTGTTAAAAGGGAAGTTAATACAAAATTAGTAATTCCATACTGAAATAATTAGGGAGGGTTTATTTCTAGATTTCGCAACGATATACGTCAATAGGTCATTGTTTAGCTTGATTAGAAGAATATGAGAGAAATTAACCTTTGTATTACATATCATCAATAAAAGGTAAAATGCTTATCCTTTAAGTTCCCTAGGGATTTGAGAAATTAACGAAAGTTTTCGTCAATTTGCAAAGGAACACAAAGGATAAAATAGTTCTATCTGTTACAATTTCAGATTGTTAAACAGCCCTACTTACAACTAATAAAATACTATTGAATTTTAAACAAATGATTTCCAACTACACATAAAGATCCTCATATAAACACTTAAAATAAGACATTAGTCTTTAACTTTTGATGACTTGTATTACATTGAAACTCATAGTTTAGTCTTTGGTTAACTTTATAGCCAAAGAAATATGTGTAGGGAAAGGTTTGCAGTTTGGTTAAATATAATAACTAAAACTGTATATTCTAAACAAAAAAATAACTTTCATACTTCTTTTTCCTCCTTTAATTTACTATTCAATATTGTATCCAATAATTTAATATGCTTTTTACCCTTGATAATTTTTAATTCATCTTTAGATTTTGTTTGTTCATTCTGTATTATATCCTGGTACATTATTTGGTTTATTAATATAGTCAAATAAACTGTTGAATTCTTTCAATTCTTTGTTAATTCCTTCAAAATCTATTAATAAAACGAATAATAGAGATCAGATTATTATACAATCAAGTAACTTGCATAGGTTATTTGCACAAACTCTTAATAACTTAAGTTACCTGTAAATAGAAGTATATTCGGTTTTTAATGTTTAATAAATTATTACCGTAAATGACAAAAGTATACCAGTTTTTATTATCTATCATCATAGTCATCACTTCACACATTGAAAAATGTGTCTATTTACAATATTTTAGCAGCTAAAAAGTATTACTTATAAGTAAGCATTGTTAGTATGACGTTCTTGTGATGACATAGTCTTTTCCATAATATTAGACCTCCTGTTGTTAAAATATGCTTCCACGAAAGATTCATCAGCTTTCACCTTGTAATCACCAAGCAAAATCTTAACAAAAAAATGATACTCTTTGGTTTTTTCAAACTATTTAGCAGACTTCACGTCACAGTGATCACCATCTAAACCATATTCTAAAACTAATAATGAAATGGAACGAACTACAATTCTAGTTCACACATTATGTGCATACTTGTTATTTTTATAAAAAAAAACGTGAATAAAAAATTCAAGATTATTTATTAACTAGCCAATACGATTATTCCTACTACTTCTTCCTTTTTATTGTTTTTGTATCGTTCTACTTTAGCTGCTTTTTTTCGAACGGAGTCAAATTAGGTTGATTTATACTTGTATTCTCGGTATAAGTGACCTACATAATTGGGTTAATAAGTTTAACTATAAACCTTTATTGCCAAGTAGTTTTTTGAATCAGTTAAAAACATCAAATAATACTCACTGTGAAATTTACACTGAATTTCATCAAATTATCGTTGGCATTATAAATACTTCATACTTATATGTAATGTTCAATTAAAATGGGGATTGTCACAGTTCATTAACATAACATAATATCTATACATGGCTTACAATTATGCTTTGCTTGCAAGAGTTTTGGGAAAATAATTGTTTGTTTACTCAAATGTTCTGGTTTCAGTTTGAATAGAATGTAATTTTACAGTACTAAAGAATTCAAAATATATGCAAACCAACTATACATTCCAACTTAAAGTTTAGTAGTCTTTTAAATCACTTCAGTGTCAGTTAAAAACTGTAGTGGGAAACGTACATTGCTTTATCGGTTTCTATATTATAGCTTAATTGATCTGTAAAATACAATTTTATGTACATGTATCCTAGCCGTAAGTTAATTATTTTAGCAGTAGTGATTACAGATAGCTTTTAAAACGTAGTACAGAGAACTTCTTCGTATTTCTTTGAGGTTGTTGAACATAACTCAACAAACACATAATCAGGTAGTCATAAGGTTATATAAAAAGAAACTAACCAGTTAACGAGAGTTCAGAAAAAGGCGATTCAGTCAAATAGTCACTTTCCACTTGAAACTGTTTATTAATTTCACCCTACAAAGGCATAATAATATGTTATAAAATTATAATAGTGGTTTTATGAACAGAATTAAAGATAAACAATTTTAAATATCTTTTATTCAACTAGTTTCATTTCAGTATTCGTTCAATTTAAAAAACAATTGAGTTTCAGCCAAAACTTTATCATTTCCACTAGTAGTTGTTTTCTGTTGTTGGAGTTGCCTGAATCGTCCAGTCCATTGTCTGCCATCTGGGTCGGTTAATTCTATTAGTGAATTTTTTTTAATGAAGTTTTGTTCAAATTGTGCTTTTAAAATATATCCATTGGGCCAATAGTATTTTCCCGAACCATCCATTCTATGAAAATAAAAAGCATAAAAAACTATTGAAATAATTAAAAGACAGTGTAAATTTCTTTATGAATGTTAATTTAAAGACGCCTACCAAAGTAACACAGTTTAGCGGATGTAAAACTTATTAAAATATAAACCCCTAATCTCATACCACACACTTGATTTTAAATTTACTATAAATCACGGATACAATAGCGTAGGCTGTTTAGTTGGGGATATGAAAGGAATTACGACTAAGAATAGAAAATGCTGAGCGATATAATTAAAAATCAACTTTATCTGCAAAGATGCGTTTATTTTTGTGTTTCCTAAAACTGCACATTATATAGCTACATATTGTTACTTTTTCTTACTCTGTAGTGAAAAATGATTCCCAAAAATAAAAGTTGTGTAGATATTAATCATTAACACTGATTATAACTATTTCAGTAACACGACCAACCAAAGATACGTGGTTACTCATCACCACCAGATCACAATGAAACACGACGTCAAAAGCAGTTCCTTCAACAGACAGCTAGCATACACGTTACGAATCCGCTTAAGTTAATATTCACGGTCAAATATTTGTTTCGTCTTATTCACATCTCCGTTCTGTTTTAGTGACTTTATATCATATGTGGGGTGAATCGCTCCAGACTACTCTATTAACACATGTAAAATGTAGTCATAGTTAATGTATTCTTCAGTGGTAAGACCTAATTTGACTGTGCAGTGAAACATTCTATGAGTTTGTTCTTTATAGTTGGTGTATTTTTATATATCTAGTATTTTCATATCGTTGCACTATGCATATATATACGTACATATTTGTATCTTTATAATGACTAAATAAACACCAAAATATATTGGGATCAAAACCTCTGCGCCTCTAAACTTCCGATTCATCCCATTTTGCCTAGAGAACATAAAAGCTCGGTTATACTATGGTGAAGCCAAGTTTTAAGATCATAGCATAACAGACCTGTAAGTTTTGTTCATGGACCTCATATGATCAATTTTTAAATTTATTTGACAGAAATTTATGTTGACCGTACCTAAAATGTATAAGTTTTGAATAGTCTTTAAAACATGAGACAAAATGTTAAAAAAGTTAATCAGTAGTGTTGGTTTGTGCGCTAAAGTATGTGGAACGACTCCACAAATAGCTCTATGTGAACCAAAAATAAAAAAATATATAAATCACTAGTAGAGATCAGAGTAAATAATCTATCCAGAAATTCAAGTTTGGAAGACATAGTATCTGCGTCACGCAAATTATGTTACAGGGACTACTATAAAGTATAAGCCTATCATTTCGTATTTGTTCTTATACAGAAAACTGTTTGTAAATTTTAAATACGCGGACTGGAAACTAGAAACGTTAAAGTGACACTGAATGAGATGTTGCGAAAGCTGCGTGAGCAGTATGGTAAAAGTAAAACGGCTTATATTAATGTGTTTGTGGTGATACGTAGTCAAAGATCTTCTGATAACTTTCAGCATTAATCTCAGTAAAGGGTTTTTCCATGGAAAAGAATAGTACGTTTAGGAATCAGATTTCAGTGCATGATGAATGCTTTGTGAATTCAGCATTTAAATAATATGAACATCATACAGTACAGTTGAAATACGAAGACTGTTCACAACAGAAAATTTTTTTACAGGAATGTAAACAAATCAATATTTTTCTAAAAATATTCAATTTAGTTGGATATAATTTCAGTTAAAAACCTGTTTATATTTCATGGCAGATTTAAAAAAATGCTAAATTGGCTTCTAAATCGTCATCATATTTACAATAAATTTGCATAGTGGCTATAAATTAGAAAATTAGAGTAACCTAAACCAATGTAATGGGAATATATTTTGTCTACACAGTTACAGAAAATGCTTCATTGTTTGCGCAAAGACTACTTTTAAATTTTAATATAATTTTAAAACTAAGTTCGTAAATATAGCAACTCAACTTCTGAATGTAACACAATGAAAATCAAACTTTGATTTAAGGAACGTTTCTAAGTAGCAAATGCCTAATATGGTGTTGGTTTGTGCCTTTCAAAGAAGCTTATTAGCAAATCTATAGTTTCGCCTTAAGTTACAAAACATAAACCAACTTGTTGTCTTTAAAATCGCCTTCATAGTAGGATCCGGATGGGAATTGCACTATTCCATATCCTTCAATCTTGTCATTCACCCAGTCACCAGTGTAACATCCTTGATGTAGAGCAGACTCTCCAAACAAATCATGTAGTGTTGATGCATCAAATTCTTTCCTATTTTCATAGTCAGGAAAAATAATGTTTGGCAAGTTTGTATTTATCTTGTTAGAAGAGTCTACGCTTATCACATCAATCGACCTTTTTCTAAAACTGCCTATGAATTTTCCCTTTCCATGGCGTACGATTCCTGACTCTCCCATAATATACTGACCTTCATAATAATCTCCATTTGGGAAAACAAACTTATTCGTCAGTTCACTTTTGGTCATTTTGATCATTGTGTAGCACTTCGGTAACAACTCTTTTAATAAGAGAAACAAATACAGTATCCAATATCTTTCTGACGATCAAGTTCGAACAAGTTAATGTATTATCGCTCGTGTCTTGATTTTGAGGCTGATTTCCTGGTTATTTAATCAGTTACAATCACTCAACTGTGCAATAACCTTCGGTTGTTGCAGTTGGTTAGCATGCTGATGTTGCTAGAAAGTTGGTGTCTCAAAACGGTGAATTACCAAAAGCCAGCAGCTACTGCGTTGCTGAAAAATCGGCTAGATAAAAAAACAAGCTGAAAGAAAAAGGGACAAAGATAGGAGAAAGAAGTGAGTGAAACATGAATATAAACGGGTAGATAGATTGGGTGGAATTAGGTTTCTGTTATTTACGACTGTAATAAATAATAAATGTACAACCTGTAAAGCTTATCCTCGTACGACCCTAGGTTGAGTTCAGTAATTCGCATCTTGGCTCGCCTCTGCGATGTTTTCAATAAGCTTACTTATTTTTTTGCATGGACTTCGAAGGTTGCAACGTATTTCATGTGGTCGATCATTTTTATATTTGGTTGAGTTCTACCCATATCTATCATCGCTCTTTACTAATAATTACATCTTGTGTTCTAATACTCAAATGGTACGCAATAAGACTAGTCGCTTTAAACTTAATGGGAGTTCACTAAAACCAAATAATATGTTCTCTGTTAGTAACTCTCTTCTTGATTCTGCAGTGACACAACGGTTATCACCACTTGTTAGAGCTGTGGGTATCATGAAGAACTTAAATAACGATATTAATTATGTGACCGAACCAGAAAAGGAAGTCTACTTTCAGCAGGATCAACAGTATTTTGTCAGACTTAGAACCTATATCCTATCTACTACGTAAAAACATGACTTTGACGTTGTAAAAACTAAGCTAGTGGAGACCTTTATCAAATTTAAAGCCAACAAAGTTGTGAATTAGCTGAAATACCACCATAAGGCTATTGTTTGTATTATACCTGATAAATTTCCTTGACGTAAAACAAAGTTGATCATTTTGAAAGCCTGTAATATGTTTCATATCTTCTGTGATTGTAGAAGATTGAGGAAAAATGACTGGCGAATTAGTTGTTTAGCACTATTCCACTTTACGTCAATTTTTGATGCTGTTTTATTGACTCCGTAGGCAGCATAAGATCTATTACTGGCCTAAAGCCTATAAAGATAGTTACAGATAAAACGACTTTGCAACGAAGAACGGCTAACCATATTTTGCTGCATAACATCTTAATTAAGCTTGGATCAAGACATGATTTAGGCATTCGATCTTATCCAACCATACCACGCACTTCACTGTGTCCTAGCGTCAGCTGTACACAATTTAACAAATATTCCCCCACCATACAGGAAGGTAACCAAACCTAGGGGCGGTAAGTGTGTTGATTTGGGCATGTCAGCAATCCAGGCGCCAACAGATAATCCTCACACTTCCACTAATACTAGGATATATAGAGATAACAGCAGTACCCTCTAAGGCTGTTCTCATTCTGAGAACGTCCTTCTAGATCTAGTAATGGACAACAATCAGAAGGTAGCTAAACAACAACCAGCCCACATACTACTATGCATAGTGAGCTAGAGGAACCTAACTGCAAATCTCAGTGCTACCCTGAGATATCAAAACACTCCGAAACCCTAGCTCATGAAAGTATAAAGACTCTGTCCATAAAATCAAAGCAGAGAAAAAGTAAGACTACTCCCGATTTTCAGGATACCGTATCATTTACTGCAAATAATATTTCATTTCGAACCAGCCAGAGCTCTTTGGAAATACCAACAAAACCAAACCAAACAACAAAGTAGCAGACGTATTCCAAGCAAGTAGGCTATTTTCACTTTGTATCAAATACTGAGGAGACGTATTTCGTTGTAAACCAACTCTTTGTGTAACGGAGTACTCCAGAAAACGATCACGGTAAACCTGAGCACCATATCATCAGTAGAGCATAACACACTCCCAGTTCCTTAACAACTCGTTAGGATGACCTCATGTGCCTAAAAATGTACAGTCCGCATATTCTTAAGATCCTAACCATACAAACTGAAACTTCATACCAATAAACCACAAAAGTGAGCATAAAGACCAGGTGGGACATGAATACCAGATACCTATAAATCCTGCTCTTCATGCTCATTACACCTATACCAATAGCCCTGCACTTACCTTTAGCAGCCCCATGCCCACATCGAGTTCATACACATCATTAATACATCTCCCTCAAACTTCAGTGCATCATAACCACGGGTTTCTTGGTAATGCTTCTATGCCATACAGTAACAACGTGACAGTGTATAATTACTGGCTGCCTACCTACAATCCATTAGATTTTTTTACATGAACCGCTACCCAAGCTATTTCTTACCCAAATGGACTCGGATGGAACTTCAACTCTTGACTCAGCAGTTCGTGCAAACAACAAACCTCCTAAGTCTACCTCTTCATTATCCTGTCATACCAGCCTAACACTCGCTTCTGTTCAGTCCTCACTTCTTCCACATCATCATATAGATGGTTCCCTACTAGGCGACAAAGTATCTCCTTTCAACCACCCTATAACTATTGTCTCAATGATACCACTCCCCTATACTCCATCTTTTTCCAGTCCGAACAACGTTCATAAAAATTCTCTACTGGTTCATCTAACTCATGACTTATCTAACTTTATAATTCTCACGCAGTTCTCTACTATTCCATTTAGTTCCTATTTCCTATGTAATAAAATCTTTCATCCTAAATCCTTAATGCACTTAGTTAACCCATACTGTGTCCTCTCTCCGAAACTTGATGTACTTCCGATTTTTCAGACCTTGCACTTGAAATTAATAATTAGGTAATATGCCACTAAGATCGGAATTCAGGAAAAGGTGGAAGATGTATAATATATGTTCAACCCAACTTTTCATCATCACCTATCTCCCCAAGAGGTTGTGAACTTTTAGGTGACGCTATATTTGTCAACATTGATAACTGTCGCCAACTGCATTTATTGATACGTTGTATTTATAAACCGTCTAATCATACTCATTCCGTTACCGAACAATTAAGTCACCTATTCCCAACATTATATTTGCTACCTGTAACCAAGTACATTGGAGAAGACTTTAATATATCTTCTGTTACTCGGAACCCATGAATCTCCATATCTTGATAAATTCTTTGAAATACTTGAAAGTAATGCATGGACTCAAGAAGCTCATATAACTACACATACGTCCAGTTTATTAGACCTAATCTTTTTATTTAATCTCCCAACTATACAAAAAATACTAGCCTTGATTTTCCTTATAGCAATCACAAAGTTGTCGTCCGCTAGTCAAATGTCAATAAGTGTCCATGTACTAAGAGTGAAACAAATAATCCTCTTGATTTTCGGATAATCTACTCTCAGATTAACTGGTTTCATGCCTAGAAATTGTTACGTGATCTTAATTGAAACATAGTTTCCTTTTCTTTCGAGGTTAATTACTCACTAGATGATCTTTATCATAATATAAATTTATGCTTTGGCTGTGTTGCACCTTTTTAAGTGATTAAACCATATATATTAAATCTCAAATGCATTCCCACTGACTGTATAAACCAACTAAGAAAGTTGCGAATGAGATTTTTTGTTCAACCTAACTTTTCCGCAATTTTCAGTATCCATTCAGTATTCATAATTGTAGCAAGCTGTAGGAAAATGAGAGAAATAGAAGCCGGAAAAATGCATCTGAAATTACCTGACATAAGCGGGTGTTTTCCAACTGGTAAAACTTTTATGTTTTCGGACGACCTCAAAGATGTCTTTGCATTCTACGCAGATGAAGGTCAGAATGTTGATGACATAATACAGAGTGATCTTAATAAACTAGGTGAATGATGTAATAATTGATTTCTTCCCCTTAACATACGAAAGTCAGGGTACCTATATTTCGGAGAATCTAACCGCGAGATCAACCTACACCCTAACAAACACGAATTCCATCAACTAGGTAGTATCTGTGATTAAGGAGTAATGTAATCAAAAAGCTTACTCTTTACCAAGCATGCTTTCTCACAAGTCTATAAAGCTCGCAGACTTATTGGTTTTATTCACCGCAGCAATCATCTTAACGAATCTAAAGTTATATTTTATAAAACCTGTGTTAGACCTCTACTTGATTACTGCCCAATTATATATAGTTACAAGCATAGCATGATAGAATGGAGACTGATGCACCTTGGAGAGTTCCAATACGAGGTGTCTTTAATCTTTGTAGGACTGGTCCTGGTGTAAGGTAGATGTAGTATAGGGTTGTCCTTGTGATCAAACATGTGGTTGTAGAGGATTCGCGATTTAAGTAGAGGTTAGCTTGGATCAGCTACTTTCTAAAGTGTGTTGTGAAAATCTCCGACACATAATTGTTGGTGATAATTTTCTTTACCCATTCACTTGATAACAAATGTATCCTCACTCGCCACTTTCCGTTATGCTGTAGGCCAATGCACGAACATCGGAATTTTCTGTACTCTCTTGGCCTGGTCACTGGGTAAGATCATTTTTCATCCCTAGCCCTCGTAATATAACTGCAACATAGAGCTAAATAGGTGGCTTGTGACGTTTCTTTAAGAGGAACTTATCATTTGTGCCTAGCTATACTTTCTTCCTGGAGTAGCCGTATTGCGGCGTTTTCCAACTAAGTGTTTTTCTCGACTGGTCTGCTTATCAATATGAGAACGTTATAAGAGAAAGCTTCAAAAATCATTTTTTGGATGGTTTCTTATTAGTCAACTATAGACAAGTACAGCTATTCCTTTAATAACCTTTTCATTGCATAAAATATGTACAGGATACGTTTCTATGCTTGAATGGGTTCTTTAACGCCTTGGTACGTCCCGTTCTATTCAACAGAAGAAACCAGATTGTTAGGGAATAGGTCTTTATTTCAGTATCATGGGCAGGAAAAAGTGGGGTGGGATCCTAGTCATTCAAACACACAATACTTCTCAACATTCAATATGAGATAATAGGAAATACGATCTCTATGAAGAATAAGGGAGTAAATGATTATTTGAGCTTTAGTTGTTTTAGTATATGCTTAAGGTTTGAAGTCAACTCTTAACAAGTCAACGTTACTTACTACATTAGCTTCCTCCTAGAATCGAATTCTGTAAGAATGCCGGTTCCATCAACATGTCAAACAAATTTATCTCAACTCTGCCCGTGTAGCTCAATGAAGGATTACTAGTTCGTACAGCACCTGACATTCGATCAATGGTAAACATTTTGCTAGTATTCGACGATACTACGTGGATTACATTTACTTTTAGAACTTGTCATATAATCTTGTAGCAGTTTAAATTCTC
Source organism: Schistosoma japonicum (assembly GCA_025215515.1). Taxonomy (NCBI): domain Eukaryota; kingdom Metazoa; phylum Platyhelminthes; class Trematoda; order Strigeidida; family Schistosomatidae; genus Schistosoma; species Schistosoma japonicum. Next base: position 16,404,377 of record CM046061.1, on the reverse strand, counting down.
CCACAAATGATGGTTAGATACTGATGAACTTAACCTCCTAACGGTGACCAGAGCTTGGAAAATAACAGAGGGTAAGAAAATAAAGCAAGAATATCTGAGGAAGTACCACGATCAGGCTACTTAACACCATGTTGGTGAGGTACGATTTTACCATATTCCTGTCCGCCTATCAGGTGTTTACTCCCCTGCCTCTTGAGTCACCCTCAAATTAATATGAAAGAAGAATCTACTTCAGAAAATCCTGATAAAACTACATCGCACCTAATCAATCGCCCCACTGTTAGTATGAAAGGTTAAAGTACAAAGAGAAAATTTACAATTATAACTGATCGTTTGTACGTAAGTGTTCAGTTCCCAGAATGGTTTGGTAACCAGGACGAAAATAGACATGGTGTAGATATCTTGTGCACGATGATGCATCAAAAAATCAATTTTATTTTACTTTATTATTTAATATTTGCAAACTTGAGATTTGAGAAGTTACGTGATTACATTGTAGGCTGAAACTGAAACTTTGGACACCCATGCCTGAATAATCGGTTGTGCCCATCTAACGCTTTCAGGCACTTTCACAGCCTTCACGGTTTTACATCTTGATTAGTGGATGTTTGGTCTAGGAAGCTATCTTGCAACACGTATGGTGATTAATTATCTAGATAAATCGGTTTTAGCTTATAGATACTTACTGAAGCGAAATTTCCTTATTTCGGAATCACAAAATATTTAAGTTTTTATGAAATAACCTTAAATGGACCTTTGAAAGGAGGACTAAGTGGTAATTATATTTTGTCACATCTTAGCGGACGTGCGAGCAATTGCTAGAATCCTTAGGTAAAAGTGTCACTCGTGATTGTTAACAAGTGTTAATTGACATAAGTTTAGACATTTGGTCCCGTAGTTGATCTGCATAAGTTCCTAAATCGAGTGTTTTACTGTCAGTGTGAGGGTTAATAAACTCACCTGGTAGTCTCAGAGTTGTCCCTAAAGACTAGTTCTGCTGCTGAACCTTGTTAGTCAGTTTTGATATCTATTCGCATTCCTAAAGTAGCTAATGGCAGGAATTCTGTACACTGACTGGGGTTTGAATGAGGTATAAAAGCGGCCTTTGGTTGACGATGGAAACGTTCTACCATCCCTTTAGCTTGATGATGATATGCAGTGCAGCGCATTTTGTTGGAGCCTAGCAGTTTAACTGAGTTGTTGAATAGTTCAGATTCAAACTGCGCTCCTCTGTCCGTTGTTACTGTTATAGGTGTACCAAAAATGGTCACATTCAGGTCTGCATGAACTCTTCGGCCACTGTTTCGGCTGTGTTATCCATAATTGGAAAGGCTGTAGGAAACCTTGTGAACCTATATATACATGTAAATAGATACGTAAAACCGTTTGAACGTGGTAAAGGGTCTACTAAGTCGATATGAAAATGTTCGTAACGTGCAACTTGTTGAGGGAAAAACTCTGATGGGTGAATTTGTGTGTCAAGTAACTTTTGATTGCTGACACGCCAAACACTCTTGATCATTTTCCTGACTATCTCTCATAGTCTCAAAATTTACTGTAGATTGTTGTATTTTGCTTATTTCTAGTCGAAATCATGCATCTGCTGCCGGATTGTCATTGATCTTCCACGTGTTGTTTATCACTAGTGAACTGTGATATACAGTCGAGGTGTCGGACTTTTAGAGGTGAGTATTTATCGGCTTTCGCTTTTAATGCATTGGTAAACAGTTTATGATCCGTATAAACTATGAATTTCCTGCCTTACAGCATGTGTCGGAAATGCTTGATGGTTAGTTAGATTGCGAGGAGTTCTCGACCAAACGTTGAATATCTCGTCTCTACTGGGGCGACATTTTGGGAAGAATGAAATCGGTTACCAAGCGTTTTTAACTAGTTGATTAAGAGTACCACCCACGGCTCTGTTCCGAAGCATCTACCACCAAAGCGAGTGGGTAGTGAGAATTTCGATAAGTTAATGTAGATGCTTGAAAAAGTTTATTCTTCAATTGGTTATTAGCCTCGACAGCCTCAGAGGTTAGCTTGAATTCTTTCGGTTTTCCTTCAAGTTAATCTGTCAATGGTTGCATTAGTCGTGCACAATTGGGTATGAATCTGCGATAAAAGTTTATTAAGCCAGAAAACTTCTAAAATGTGTTAGGGAGCTTGGTATACGATATAGTTTATTAGTGTCTAACTCTTGTTTGATTGGTCTGATTCTTTCAGGTCTTACGGTATGCCCACGGAATTCTAGTGTTTCTAAACTGAAATCACATTTACTCTGATGAATGTTCATGCTATTTTTGTTTACTTTGTCCAACACTGCCCTCACATGTTGTTCATGTGATTTTTATTTCAGGCTGGCAATCAGTAAGTCATCTATGTACTCCTGTGCAAACGGTATATCTCGAAGTAGATTATTCATAAACCTTTAAAATGTCTATACCGCATTCCGTAGACCGAATGGTATGCGTACAAAGTCAAATGGTGCAAAAGGTGTTGTGATAGCTGTCTTCGGAATATCTTCCTCAGCTACTGGAATATTGTGATTTGCCCTAAGTCGATTTTAGTAAATACCTACATATCCTGTAAACCATTCGTAAAGTCTTGGATATGTGGTGTTGGGTACATGCCTGGTACCGTTTGACAGTTAAGGGCTTTGTAATCCCCACACAGTCTCTAATTGCCTTTATTTTTCTTTGGAACCATATGCAAAGGAAATGCCCGATGGCTATCAGATGGACGCATTATGCCCAGCTGTAGCATGTAATCGAATTTGGCTCTAGCTATTTTAAGCTTGTCAGGTGCTGATCTCTTTTGTTTAGCGAAAACAGGTGCTCCTTCCGTTTTGATTATATGACATACTTTTAACTAACTTTTGGATGGTTGAGAGTTCGGTTTTGTTAGGTTTGGAAATTCCACGAGCATATCTTGGAACTTTACCGTTGTTACTGGCAAAGTTTGTATTAAATTTAGAGATTTGATATTACTTTCTGTATCTTTTGTATATTTCGAAGTTTCTTTCAAGTGACAAACGTCATTTCTTAGTGTCAACTAGGAATTTATATCTCTATAAGAAATTCATTCCTAATATTGACAGATCTATATCGGCTACAATGAAAACCCAAGGAAATTGTTTTCTAAGCCTCAAATCTTGCGTCAAAGTTTTTTACCCAAACGTAGCGATTTTAGTCGAATTAGCAGGTTGAAGTGTAACTAAGAAAGTTTCTCGATCCAGCTCAGTTTTATTCTGAGGAATAATACTAAGTGCAGCACCAGTATCTACTAAAGATTTCAAGCCTGAAATTTTGTCTCTAACGTAAAACAAACTACTGTTTAGGCACCCCTCTTTAGTCGTCGCAACCTGGAGGGTGTATTCGTTTCCCTGGTTCTTCAAGGTCTGTTTGGACTAGCAGCATAGCTGGCTATATTTGGTAGATTTAGCACCAAACTTCTAGTAATACCAAGAAAATTGTCCAGATTGTCTGGACCCTTGTGACCTGTTCCGTGATTTGAATCTCGGTCGTTGTAGTGACCTGTTCCTGTTTCTAAGACTCATTCGCATTTTGCTGAGATCCTGTGTGATACTTTTAACACTCGCAATGAGTTATGCTATGAGTGGATCATTTGCTGACTCCTCCTTGCGTATAATGTATCATACATAATGCGTTTGAGTGACCTCTTCCCATTATCCTATCTGCAATACGTGCAAAATAAGATAGAAAGGTGTCAGGATCTTGTGCATCAAAACGGTGTTGAACGTAAGCATAGGAGAGCTTGTATCCATCCTTTTTTTAGGACTGCATCACCTACTGTGTTGTCACTCACTAAGACTTAGAGATGACGCACAACTGTGACGGTGACCCATCACCTAATATTTCTACTTGGAAAAGCCTTTGGATTCTTTGTCCATCTGATAGTGATAGACGATTCAACATTTCTCGTCTTAGGATGGTGTATATTTGTAGTGTTGGTGGATTTAAAATTGAGTCATGAATCTCTTTAGCTACTAAAGGGAGTAGCACTGAATATAGGTTTCGATAGCGAGCTCCTTCAGATTTAATATTGTGTCTTGTGAAATAATGCTCTAGCTGAGAAAACCACAACTCAGGATCACTATGATAGAATTCTGGGAGTGGGACTTTCGTGGTCATAACGGTATCTATGTCTCCCGCTGACATTTCCTCTAGGCTTTTGGTTGGGATTGAGTCTGACATTTTATATCAAAAATACAATAGTGTAATAAAAACGGAAAAATAATGGGTCTGATAGTGGTGCCTAGCGATAAAAATGAAATACTATGTTTTAAAAAAGATATGCACAATCTTGTTTTCTGCAAAACAGAAGGCTTATTTTTATGACTGAATACGAAAAGAAGTAGTGACACGTATAACAGAAATTAAATATTGTGTTCAATACAGAGCTCACCAGTTTAATGCCTTAGTACGTCCCGTTCTATTCAACAGAAGAAACCAGATTGTTAGGGAATAGGTCTTTATTTCAGTATCATGGGCAGGAAAAAGTGGGGTGGGATCCTAGTCATTCAAACACACAATACTTCTCAACATTCAATATGAGATAATAGGAAATACGATCTCTATGAAGAATAAGGGAGTAAATGATTATTTGAGCTTTATTGTTTTAGTAGTATGCTTAAGATTTGAAGTCAACTCTTAACTAGTCAATCTAAGTTGCTACAGATTCTAATATAGCGACATCTGGCCAAACTGGTAGATACATAAGGTGTGAGATGTGGATGAAGTAGATGATTTATATCTTTTAAAACAGTAATGGATAGTTTATAAAATGAGTTATATATATTTGTAAAGTTCCAATGAGTAGAAATTAAAATTTCTGACGTTTCGCGACTTAGTGTAAGTCGCTTCTTCAGAGAAATGAATAACCGAATTGAATTAGCACAAGGTTAAATAATACAATGGAACAAATCAGAATCAAAATAAGTTCGTACAATCAAAAATGCGAGTTTCGATCATGTCATGTCAAGTCATTTGGGTCAAGGTAGTTTGATGTGAGATATGTATGCATGCATATGTTAGTGTGATGTGAACTGAGATTATGTGAAAATAAAATTGTATGTATGTTCATGTGAATGAAATGTGAATGTAATTTAATTGTGATCGGTTGGATAAAAAGTCCATGTTGAGTGGATAGAAAGGCCTTCCCTTTTGTTAAGTGCAGTTGGATTTAACAAAATGTGAAGTGCTTCGGCTATTCGTTTTTCTTTATAATTGGAAAAACCTTTTTAAATAATTTGGATATTTTTAATATCGATTTTATGGTTATGATAGATAGCATGTACTGCTATTGCTGATTTGATTTGTAATTTTTCAAGTTCAACAGGATTATTGGGAGGTCGTTTAGTGTAGCTTTCATGTTCTTTGGCACGAGTTTTGATTTTAATTTCTACTCATTGGAATTTTACAAATATGTATAACTCATTTTATAAACAACCTATCCAATGCTCAATTTATTTGAAATTATCAGAAGTAATAGATAGTTGTTTGCATAATTTCAAAAGACAGTCTGCAACTGTGTTTAATACAACATAAAAAAATGACACTACACACTTCACCGACAGCTCCCAACGCTTTGCACAACATAGCGTTATTTTTTCTAAAAGGTTCGAAATAATGAGAACCAGTGCGAAATATTAGGCAATATTCAAATAATGACAAATCGCTATAACATGTGTTTGGTAAAACCAAAGCTACGTAATCTTTTTACATAATATATTAAGTGAAAATCTCTTTTGATATCAGTAAAACATATGAAAACCTAGATAGATCAGATGTGAAAGTTACACCAATAAATGAACATTTAATATGGTCTTAATTATCTTCAGTTTTACACATATATCATGCGGAGTCACAAGAGTATTTAAATTTTCTTTATATCTCAGACTGACTACCTCACATTTAGAAGGAATAAGCTGGAGAACATTCAATATTTGCTAGAATCTTTCCTAAGAGTTTATTTATTTCAGAGCAATTTATGCATGAGGAAGCTGATGCACAAACTATAAGATCATCTGCATGCTCGACAAAAGTAGTGTTCATAGATAAGGGCAGGCAGTGCAAAAATGTTAGAGAAGAAATGGTTAAAAACAGCACTTTACGCATATCAATTTCTGCTAATAGATAAATGGATAAGTTTGTAATATACTGAATATTATTCTCTGTAAAAAATATATAAATATAGCCAGTTGACCATCCAGCTTTCCATGTTAACATTTCAAGTTTGATTAGTAATACAGTTCTAAGGAGGAAGTTTATAAGAATGGCATATTTGGGATATACTTTCAAAATTTCTATGCTTAGTACTAAATGTTGGACTGCTAGATCCAATTTGTTATTATTACAAATATATGCGAAATGATTAGTAGTCGATGAGCCTTTATAATTCAGGCTATATTTTAAGTATTTTTGAGAGAAAGTGGAGCTATAGCCCTGAGTGTAAACTATGAAGTATCGCCTGTGGGCATGACTTTTAGCCTAGATAATATTTATATGCTACTCCACGCTGATTTATCAATTAGTAGAACAAGACTCTTTAAATATATCAGTCAGTGGCTAACGTTATATTTCTTTAAAAAAGTTTTGGAAGGTCATCAAGTTCCTGAAAATTGTGAAAACATCTTTAGTCATCCTAAAATATCGGTCTAGATGAATATGGGATTAAGATATTCTTACCTATTCTGGCAATTAGAGAGTATCAGATCAGGTCCGTGACATTCTCAAAACTAATCTAGTGAGCAAGCGTATTCTATATAATATGTTTAATATTTATAAGTTCTTTAAACAATTTCCGAACTTTAAAAAATTTTTGAAAAATGAAATATCTTGAGGATACACTGACTTTAAACACTTGACTACCTGACATATGCGAAGATTTGGTCTTCCAACATGAGTATAGTTTTTGTTATGGTAGTGGCGATTTTATAATAGCCCTGTCGGTGTAGAAACAATACGTTGTGTGAGCGAAACACAGTTTTACAAAAGAATAATAAACAAGACAACTTAAAAGTACAACCGTAGTGACATGTCTAAAGTCCTTCGTCACCCACTTAATGCGAGAAAGTCCTTACCAAGCAGTAACATATTTTAGAAGAATCGAAGTAAGTTATATATATGCAACAATACTATGCAGCAACACATGTTGTGTCCAATTTTTTAACTGATTGTGGGTGCGAGTGATCTTGGACTTAATGAGTTAAAATAATTCATTCAACGCCCAATAACCAATACTAACTGACCAACATCGTCAGGTTATGTCAAGCAGATTCAATATAGCTTTCAAAAGTCTGCACTATAAATTTATTTTCATGCAACACTTACTTGTCACTGGCAGAGATTTGTCATTCATTACTATGCGCATACATTTCTCACAGCTGGACGTCGAAATGTTGTATAAAATATGGCAACGCATAAAAATTGTTGATATCCACTGGAATAGTATGACAAAAAAATTATATTCAACCAAACAAATTTTAACTACGAATCATTAATAAAATTTTGCTCCTCAAATTTAACAAAGAACACTTAAATTGGTCATTTTTCAAGTTATCACGAAATTTAAACTTAATGGAATAATTGTCAGTTTCAGAAGATAGCTACATAACCCTTAGTACAAGGCGAGAATGTGACTGTATTTTCTAATAAACTAATTTACTATAAGCTGAGAGGTGATCTCACAAAGTCCTGTAGTGCGCTTAAGATGTATTCGATGTTGATAAGTTCTACCTGCTGCTTAAATGTACGATTGACCATTTTAATCTAAATTGAGAAAATACTCAAGAAAGTGAATCAAAATGTCAGTATCTAAAACTTATTTTCTGATAAACAACCACGAGTAATTTGACTTTTATATGGAACATGTATAATTAGTATTCGTAAAAAATGCACTAAGAAAAAATCGGAATTTCTACTATTTAATGAAACATTTAAGCCATTGTCGTCTTTTTGATTAATAATAGCTTTCTACACAAGGGGTATTTAATTATAAGGTTATACTTTGGTAACAAAATGTATGCTTAAAAGTCGACGGGTATAAGCTATGTAGAGTTTGGACTTTGAATATCTGAGTTTGTGTTCTAATGTATAAAGGTAACGAGGGCGTTTCAATTCTAAGGAATGTCGTCCGTTTTGGGCGTTTCGGCCCATGTTAGTCATGGTACGTTTCGAGACTTTTGTTATATAAGAAGTTCTCTATCAGAAGCAGCTCTTGTAAACAAATAATAGCATTGGCCTGGTTATCTAGTTGACTTTTTTCGCTGTCACTTCATATGAAACTTATTTAATTAAGTTACTTTTATGTAATGTGTATCAAAACTGAAAATTAACGTCATTTATGTTTGGATTTGGTAAGCTTTTTCACATTTGTGGCACTGGAATGTTACCCATACTATCCGATGTATAATAAATTGCAGGTGTTCCTATCATTGGTTGTCCAGAATAGAAGTAATTATTGTTTATCGTACTTATTGGTGTGTTCAGTTTTGTTTAATTAAGGTATAAATAATAAGACTGCCTCAGCTACTATCACTTAATAATAATTTGTTCTACTTGGTCATTTGGGTTTCATCTTCTAGATAATAACAATAATAACCATATTTCGCTTGTCTCTCCACTTGGCGAGTCTGAATGTTTATGAAGTTTAAGCTGCTGACATTATATTTCACTTGCTTTTGTTGCTTATTGTTCACCGGCGTTGCACAGACTTTTTGTTTGTCATATTTGAATCTACTTGGGTAAATTTTTATGCATCTGGGACTTCCTTTAAAAAGAAGCTGAATATTAGCTCCACTAAATATTTCGTTTGTAATCTACGTTTATTACTTTATAAGTTTCATCATGTACACTTGCAGTTTTGTGTAGTTCAACCTATAGTTTCTAGGCTAGTTATGTTCTGTAGTACTTTCGTACTTCGTGATTTATAGCTAACTTTATGTAAGACGGGTATTTTAACCCTTCGTAAATGACTAATCAGAAGTATGTAACTCTTCTAGACATGTTTATCCGTAGTTTCAAGGGTACATTGTATTCGGAAAAATACAATCGAATAAGTGAGTCTACAAAATACATTAGTGTCGGTCTCAGAGACCTGAGAGCGTGACCGCAGAGCCCAAGGGACAACTGCTTGAGGCCTGTCACGCACGGCCTTTTTATGAAGGGTTTTTTGAGTATTAGCTCCGCACTTAAAAGCCCTTAGTGGGCACCCATACCGTCGGAGACGGAAATCCGTGAGGTGGGGTGAGGTGTGACATTTTTAGGGCCAACCTTTTCTAACCCCTCCTTCCTTGTGAGAAGGCAGCATCGCTGCAGATGCTGGTTGTCCGAGGGAAACACCTTACTGCTGTCACACCCCATTGCAGTCAGCAGTACGACTTCGCCCTCAGACCTTGAGTAGCTGCTTTTAGTCTCATCGTTCTCCGCTCGACCTACCTAGCATGGTAGAACCTACAGGAACATATGTTCCAGCCAGTATAGCTCGATTGGGTCATCACGATAGGCAAGCCCGACTACCACGACAAGGTAGCAACTACGGTCGGGTTATTCTTTTGCACATATAGGGCTACTTGTTTATTTAATCCTACAGTAGTTTTACCTGTTTCTGATTCTTGCTCATTGTGCAATTACAAGGAATCCTAAGGTTCATTGAGTAACAGTGTTTATAGATAGCAATCAACTTGTTACGTGTATATATAATCGACACGCCGTGTTGTTGACAATATTATATGTGAATAAGCAACTCATTTAGCATTAGCCAGATGTATAATGTTCTAAAAAATTGGATGCAGAATTTCCGAGTAACATCCATTTTACTGGGATGCTATGCTTTTAATGATTGCATTTAGCACAGCTCAGGTTATTACTACCTTATCCTACTTCACTTTTACCTCTCATTCTCTAGTTATCAAGAATTATCTGCTGTAACTTCTGTGATCACTCAGAGGCTTCTAGTTAATCAGTCGCTGGTCAGTTTCGAACTGTTGACACAGTTGCGTAGTCTTACTAATGTTTATTAATTTGTTACTGAAAGTTTTAATCAAAACTGGAAAAGTCTAGTTTATATTATAACTTTTTGGACGGTTTCGGACCATTTCATCGAAGTATCGTTCATCTTTATGTAACTACTGAATAGCCTTTTAAGTAATAATGTTGTAGTCATAACTACGATCCATATATATTAAACTCATTCATCCCTGATTTATCCGGTATAACATTAGACAGGTCGAATCTTGAAAGCGCTTTTCTGTGCTTAGTGTTTAACTTAGTTTTTGTATATTAAAGTGATTTTTATCCGTCTAGTAATGCTACTAACAACATTATTGTCCTTTTTAAAACTGGAAAATATGTTTCTGTCTCTCATAGTGTATCATAGGAGTGTTCATTTAGTTTCTTGGTTTTAATCTTGATTGCTTTGCTGTGTATTAATCATTTGATTAATTTTCGCTTCAAGTAGAATCTACTTGCTTTGAACCTATTTTTATGTATCGATCAGTTTAGACTCTGTTTATGTTTTATGTGTATGTTTAGCAAACTAATCTTTTCACCCAAGATTCAAGTGTTAAGGCATTTTTCATGGATTCCACCCGATAGTGTATTACGTGTCAATAGAACTTGATAAAATAAATATTCATACTTCAGACTTGTTGATACTTTCATCTTGTTTTACCGTAGACATCCTTTCATTATTTCGTTATACTTTTCGTTTCTGGAAGATACAGATCATACTTTAAGCTCCGATCATTTTCGTTGACAGCAGCTACTCATCTCATATGCATTTCTGTTTGTGTTGTATTTCGAATGCCTTTCGAATACCTAGACAGTGCAATTTTTGTATCAATATTTCCTTGCGTTTGTACATAATGTAACTGTATAAGGGGAAGTGTCTGCAAAAACTGATTACTCATTTTGAGTAAATGTACTTTCCCAAGTAAGTTGTTTGCACCTAACTACAGTTGGTATTTAATAATTTACTCTAGTTACGATGTTGACAAGAAACTCTTACCAATATGTTTTTTGCATATCACAGCTGTGACTGCTAGAATGCGACGAAATGTGCGACTGAATGACTTCAGTAATAATTAGACCTTTTCGTCCTAATTTTACGTATCTTACGGTTAAATAAAAATTGTCGAGTTCCCGTAGAAATCAACTTTGTCAGTAAACATTACCTAAAAATTTGCAAATTACGGTTCTTGTGTATTTCTGGGTTCCTCATTTTATAAAGCTGTATTTATTGTACAGCTACTAATAAAATTGAGGTAATGAGCTCATGTGTATAGTTCAAGATAATCACCTAATATTCGTTTTTTTTTCATCGAAGCAATGATCACGTAACATAGCGTTTGTTACTATAGTGGATTCTTGTAACCATATGGTTGTTAGTTGAGCATATATGTCATTGAAGTAATGCTTTATCTAGTTGATTATATCAGATAGCTGACACTGACGAGGTTTTAACGTTCTTCATTTATTATATATACATTTCACAACATACGAACTATATCTACTTTATAAAATGCTTATCTCATGAAGTGTTTTGTTTATGAACTTATTTTTAACTATCATGTGACTATCAAATAATTACATATAGATTTAACTATTTCTGCATAATTCTTATTTATCAATAACGTTTTCTTTCATTTTTATAGATCCAAATCCTTACTTTTCCAGTTTATTGAGGAATCACAGTTCTGATTGTGTTACAGAAGGAGTCAGTTATCGTGAAACACCTTACAACTCATTTAATGCTCCATCTGCTGTTGATGTATCACATAGTCCATTAGTTTCACATTCATCTGAACATCCTCTTCCCACCTGTACTGGATGTAGACGAAACATTACAGATCAATATCTTTATCGTATTCGAGGCTTAGCTTGGCACGAATCATGCGCGATTTGCTCAGTATGTTCAGTTGAACTTGTAGAAGTATGTTTTATAGTTAATAAAAATGAACTGTTGTGTCGCCGAGACTATGACCAGTAAGTTAATCGTTTGTTATTTCTGAGAACTTTGTGTAAAAACTTATAATTTTTCTGCATTTTAGTCGTAATTTGCTTGCCCATCTAAGCTGTTTGTCGAGCTTTACAGGAATATTCTTTAAAAATTTGAGCGGAACTTTATGATTTATGATTACAGCCGTTGTTTTTTTATGCTGTTTTTCTAAATAGGAGGACTGAGCTATTAACATTCTTCGATAAAACACTGCGTTATAGAGGGGAATGTGATAAATAAATGAACTTCATTAGTGCTAAATTTATTGAAAAGAATGTCGATCAATATATGAATGTTATGATTAGAGTGGGTGATGACCCCCCATTATACTGGTTTATTAACCCAAACACATGAATGAACTGATATCAAAACTAGACCACTAGGCTGTAGAGTAGTTTTTTGGAATAACAAATTATCATTCTTATTTAAGGAATGTTAAAACTTAAATAACACGAATAAACGGTATATATTATTATTTTTGTGCGTCATTCACTCTCTAATGAAATTAAATTAAATTAGCTCTAATTCTTACCCGTTTGGAACGCTTTTTCGAGAAACGTTAGAGAAAACTTCATGATTTCAAATAATTATTACTGGTGGCACATTCAAAAGGAGTCGGAAAATGTGATTGGGGACATGAGTGGAAATGAGAAAAATATTAGGAGGAGAAGAGATATTCTGAACAGGATGATTTCGAATTCTGTTGCCAGTGTGAGGGCAGTTATCACTTCCTGTGATAGGCCTCTTCTTGACGTATCTATAAACGAAGTTGGACTAGATGTAATCTTGACAATCTGAAACTTGACCACAGTGCCAAAGTAACAACTCCCTGAATCATGTTACACAGCCTTTTAATTAATAGTTGTATCGTGTCATCTCCATCCTCGTAAAGGCCTTTCCAACTAAGGCGTAAGTTGACTGGATAACCTGTGATTGGCATTTTTCGGGCTGACCTTTTCTAACCTCATCCTTTCTTTGTAAGTAGACAGCACTGTTGTCGGGCTGGTTGTCTAAAGAGGACACTTTACTGTTTACACCTCTGTACAGCCAGGGGTACTATGTTACCTTTAGTTTTATCGCTCATCAATCGACTAACTTGGCATCGTAGGACATAAAAGAGCAAATTATCCAATTACTATAGCTTGGTTAATTCATTATGACAGGTAAGCCTAACCACAACTCATGGTAGCACCTGAAGTCAGGATGCTGATGTAGTGTAGCGACCTTTACTTACACATATTCCTACCAAATCCAGCTTTTGCTGTGACTGGTGAAATAACAAGTCTTTTTTTCTGATTAATCCTGTTATGCAGAAAATGTTTCTACTCCTCTATGTTTTATAATAAATTATCCATTAGATTAATCCTCAACCACCTACTTTTCTACATAGTGTATGCAATTTTGATTAGTTATTTAATGTGGGTTAATTCAATTTAATTTATTGGCTATTTATAAACCTTACTGATGTTTGAATTTTGTTGTGCTAACATTAGATTTTTACTGGATCATACTTATAAATGTGGTTTGTTGAACCTCTGGTTATTGGGTTGTTCAGTCTTCTGAACAGATCAGCCTGTATTTATTAGAATACATATAGTTTTACATGTATTAGATTCACCTATCGATTGTTTCTACCATTTTATTGTCACTAAACCATATCTCACTGTTTGTTTAGCTTGTATGCAATAAAATGTACGAATTGTCGACAACCGATGAGAAGTCATGAGTTATTTATGCGCGCTCGGCATTCTACTTCTGTTAGAAATCCACCTGATGTTACATTAATGTCTTCAAGTCAAGAATTAATATTTCATGTCTCCTGTTTTACATGCTGCATCTGTCAACAACCCATAGCAGCTGGTGAGGCTTATGTTATTGACCCTGTTAGTTGCCGACCAATATGTCATTCTGACTTTCTGTCAAAACGACAACAGAACCAACAATCACCGTTATCACATGTCTCTTATCATCATTATCACAGTTCAACTTTTTCCTCTAACACAAATTTAAATCCTGTTAAAACGACAAATAATTGCCAATCATCCGACGCAAACTCCTCTACATCATCATCATCATCACCTAGAAATTGGCGACAAACTGATGGCAACAGTGAGCATATTCATCATCAATCATCTTCAAATTATTGTTTGTCGAATAAACAGAATGAATGTGATGATGATATTGAATTGACATGCCATAAAACCGATTGGCCAGTAGCAACTAATCAAGATTTAGACCAAAGTTATCAATCGTTTAGTAGTGGAGGATTTAACCTAAGTAGACGTATACGAACTTCACTGACTGATGAACAACGTTATCGACTGCAAGAAGCATATGAATTGAATATTCGTCCTCCGAAAAGTGTAAGTTTTGATTATTAATGGTTGTGTGATATAACGGAGGTGATTTTGACATACAGTACGTATTTTTAATTACCACCTACCTTCATCCACCATGTTCGCTGGTGTAAAGGTAGTTTGAAAAAATGCCAGAGAACAGCCAAACAGAAATATTTCATTACTGCATGAATAATTGACTTTTAGTTGCTGATACTATTGTCACTTATATTTAAGTGTTCGCCTTTTTGCGGTGATGTGGTGTGGTAACTCAAATTGATGTGCATATATGTCAGTCCGAATGTTGATTATCACTGGCTGTGTAATGTAACAGGGTAAAGATGAAATATTAGCACATTCCTCTTGTTTTATTGTGTGAAACGTAAGTGATATATGTGTAATAAGTAGGCATTAAAATTGTTTATTTTTATGTATTAAAGTTAGTTTGTTAATAGTTACAATTAATCGTCTACTAATAATATTTCATTATTGATTAGGATGGTATTTTAGGGGTCATATTATTCGATACCACTGTCAAGAAGGAATGAGCTATGACAGTTTCTCTACCTCTGACATGAACTATCATTGTGCGAATCTTGACAAATAGTAGAGTCCAGATCGATCGTGTGTTTAAACTATTGAGCCAAAACGTCACACTGACTTAATGGCTTTGCATTTTATACTTATGATGTGATGTTTGGTTACCACGTTAATGGACTAATAAATGACAAGCCATGATAACAATTTGCTACACTGGTTACTATATGGTAACCAGTTCACTGACATAATAGGACTTCAATAGTTTCTACGTTTGTATATATGTACAACGTAGAACCTGATCTGTTCATTGGTCCAAATTGCCACACCCAATTAGCACAGCAAGATGAACACTAGATTAGTAAAAGTAGTAACTACGTCATTGGTAGTCAAAAAAGGTGTGAACACGTAGAATATGGTACAAGAAAAAAGAAGATTATCGCATAATTTTATGCCCACTTTTTGTGAATTCATTTGCTTCACGGCCGATTCTTAGCCATGCTACTCAAAGTCTTCATGCATTGGTTACAATAGTTGCACGGACTCTAAACAAGTAGTCTACATCTACCAATATGGTTCAGACTAGCAGTCAGTGACCTCATGGACTAATGCCATGTCTTTAGTTTGATACACATATAGTCCAAGTTTTATGTTGCTTATGACTTACTGGTAGTTTATAGCAAAAGGTAACAAAAATCTGGAGACAGTCGTTTATTAAAATAGCCAGTGTTCACCTATCTGGGGCCAGGACTATTTCGTTTGAAGTAGTAGAAGATTGAAGGTGGTATTGTTGGATTATGGAAATAATCATCTTAGCAACTTTTATATTAGGAAATGAAATTCTTTTATGAGTTACGAAGCTGTATTAGTTACAGTAACAGCAATGTGCATCTTGTGCAGTGTAACACGATAGACTGCGATAACTTCCTGTGTTATCAGGTTTGGTAAGCTAATCTACAGATCAATCATTTGAGGCTGATATGGGTTGCAGGATTTCATATATAATCCAATCATTTATAGTAGCTGATTATCGGTCACGAGACAATACATCAGTCACAATGACAGTTGTATATTTACACAACTAAATAAGTTTTTTGTTAATATCATCATAAAATTAATAAAATCTCTATTGTAAATAAATCCTTCTAAAAATTTTTCGATTCATGTTAAAAGTGCCTTGAAATGATAACATTCTTGTTCTTCGAACGATTCGGTGTCTTACTACTTGAATCGTTGGACAGCCAAATTTGAGGTTTCTAGCTTCCAGTGATTTGTATTTATAGCACATTTCTCCTTTGTAGTAAAGTATACATAATTTTCTTTATTTTGTTCATAATAATTAGATGCGTGAAACTTTAGCTTCCGAGTTAGGTGTACCAATGCGTGTTGTTCAAGTATGGTTTCAAAATCAACGTGCCCGTGATAAACGAGCTTCTGTTTATCGCAGTCTGCAGTCTAACCCTGATGAATTATCCGTTCCACATATGAATATGACTAATCCTAGTCAATTAGATAGACATCAATTGCATTTTCATGGGCAACAATCACCACATCATTATAACAAACAACAATCTTCCGACTTATGTCCATTTACCCCATCTCCACATACTTCAGTTGAGAGTGGTAAGTCTTGAGGTACTTTGTGTTTATTGAAAATATGACTTTTCTATTCAGTGTATTCTTTCCATGGCATACCTCAGGTGTGAGCTAAATAACTCATTTTGTTTATATTCATTAACTTTGTTTTTAAACTGTAATTAATGTGCAATAAAATAGCTAAGTGATCTTGATAGTGTTCTCATAATTCAAACATCCAGCTTCTAATCTATTGATCTCATGTTCACATCTCTCTCCACATTCTGTTCAGGTAGTTGTTTTGTATTCCTATCCTGTACACAAAAATGTATGGTTTAATACCGACTACACGAATGTGTACGTTTATATAATTTACCTTGAAATTATTGTTAGGTCTGTAGTTATCTTCACTGCTCACTAAGCGTGTTGTACCCAACATTTTTGGTCATTCCTCCGTTCATTTAGTGTATGAATTCTGCATACTAAGCAGTACTTCTCACTGAGGATAGGATTTCAAGCTCTAGCTTCCATTATATTTTTGTTTTTCACCTAGTTTGTCGATCTGTCATGAAATCACACCCTCATAAAAGACAGTTGCAAATAATTCCAGACGAAATGAAATTGTAAACAATTTTCATCATCCACTGAACAAACGGAAAAATGATCGAAAATGCCATATACAGTGCATTCGCTGAACATTGCAAGCGTTTAGCATTATGTCAGCCGTGTATAATTGGCTTTAGTTCTAACTTATTTAAATCTTTAATACTATACATGTTTCAAATTTATCTCAAAATAAGTTGGATGATTAAAACTAAATACCTTATTATTGTAGGGAACTGAATAAAATGGTTTTTAATATAATACATGACTTCACGTAGGTTTGAACACAAAGACTTTAGGGCAAGCATAATACCGTTAAGCCAATGGGTTGGGATCCATGTAGTATGAAATTCTCGATAAAACCACTTAAACTTATTTAATTACTCAGTAAATTCGTGTTGTATAGCCAACACTTGCCCATGCTCTAGTTATGGAATTTCTGCCATTATGTATCTCACAGCTTGCAGGTTTTTAGTTTTCATATAATTATGATGATAAGAGTACAAATACCTTAAAAATAGAGCTTATTTACCAGTCTATATAATTATGCACTCAGCCATACTATTAGCATAGAGTTTACTCATACTATCAAGCCGCGAGACTCAAAATACTATGGCATGGCTGTGGGTGGGAAAAATCCCATTTTTCTTTTGAAATACTTCCATATGACTTCGTATTTATAGCTTCTATCAAGAAGTCCTACTCATTATCCACATGTGGCGGTAGCGTTGTTTACAAAAATGGGAGGACAACAACGAACATCCAGAGTTTAAACCAGGTCAATCAACTCAAAATACTCACTTAAGCGAGTTAGAAAACCCTGATTCTAAACTTCTGGTGCACATTGGCTCCAGAATTCTGAAGGAACGGGTGGCGTATAAATCCACTTTGGTTAGCGGCTACCATGGGTCTACATCTGACGGCTGTCGATTGCGTTGTGGATTATACCTTAAAATCAAAGGTTTGGTCAGTAGTTCCTTAAGGAAATGATTTGTTTTGGCCCTAGTATCATCCCAGCCCATGTAATAATAAGATAATTTGGTATTAATATTTACCAGATGCAGTTATCGAGCATTTAACTCCGCTAACAATGAACGTTAGCATTAGACCATTTGTTACGTTATCAGTTGTAGTATTTTCATCATCTATAATAATTAGGTAACTAGAAAATTAGATATGTTAAAGAAAACAAGATTGTGTTTTGTTACTTCTTTTTATGTCCTTGATATCGACTATGAACTTTTAGTTGTCATTCTTCTGTGTGCTTATGTGCGCACATCATGCGTACACGTATTATCAATCAATCTGTCTGCCAATATATTTTCTTTAACCTTGAATGTGCTTTATATCACTAATATTTGCGCTTTTATGCATCTTACATATTACTGTATACACTAAATAGACTTAGGTTATCTGGTACGTTGCCAAGCTATTCGAATGTATTGAGTTGAGAATGTCCGAATTCTAGTCCCTGTAAATTCTAATTTTACTTGAATTACTTGGAAATATGCTGAGTAACCGAAGCGCATTACATGTAACATCAATGTCTTTTCTCTTATTCTCGCTGGTTTTGTTTCTCGCTTTAATTAAAATCAAACGGTGCGTATACGTGCTTTGGTTAACCGGCATGTTTCTAAGTTATCCAAATGTATTAGGTTGTGTCTAAATTTTAGTTCAGATGAATACCCATGATGGTTAAATTACTTAACAGAGAATACCAGATAACCAAGGCTATGTGCATACTCTGCAAACGCAACTAAATTTTCTCTCCCTCTTTTGATATTCACCCTTAGAACATATTTTTACTCTCATTATTATCATTACATTACTACTGATAATGATGGTATCTGTTACTCGGTGAAATTGTCAAACCGTTATATTCGTAATTTCACTTTTACGAATCCATTATTTGAGTTTTTGAAACGTCAATTTTATTTATGATTGATTCAATGAAATAACTTCTTTATAAGCACTAGTGTATGTATTACCTTATGTAGATAGTTATAATCAGCGTGGACTGTATGTGCATAGCCTGAAGTTGTTACACCAAAGCACAGAGACAGAAATACGGAATTAGTACTAGTAATAATAATAAATAATTAATTAATCAATACCTGTTACCCCATATGGAGCATAGGCCTCCGACCAGCCTTCTTTAACCAAATCTGTCTTGAGCTTTCCTTTCCAGCTCTTCCTAAGTGCTCTTCATTCTCTTCATGACTGTCTCCGATTCCCGACGCAGTGTGTTCTTGGGTCTTCCCCATTTCCTTTGACCTTCAGGATTCCATGTTAATGCTTGTCTTGTAACACAATTTGGCGATTTCCTCAATGTGTGATTTATCCACCTTCATCGTCTTTTGCTAATTTCTTCCTCGGTTGGAGGCGGGTTGATTTGTTCTCTGTCATAGGAGGTTGTTGTTGATGGTATCTGTTATATCGTCCTACCCCGCTTAGTATTCTACGCTTCGACAACGACCGCGACTGGATCCCAAATCAGAACAAGAGAGAACAGGTAGCAAGATGTATTGAGAAAATAACGACAGGAGGCAAAAGGCCAAGTCAAGCAAAATGATTTACACTAGGGTTTATATAAACAATGGTATCGAGTATTCTAGAAACTTCCCGATTGGTCGTTGGCTCTAGTTGGCTAGGAATGGACCAATCACAGCACAGCTTCGTGGGCATGTTTTGAGCGTGCTTTAATCAGGCTCGTTTCGTGCCAACAGTATCTGATCGATGGATCCCGAGTTTCTTACACAGGTAGCTGTTTGTAAATGCTTATGTCTTATGGATGATGCTTTTCGTAGTTCTTGATGCAAGTTTCAGCTCCATACAACAGAACTATCTTCACATGTGTATTGAAAATTTTGACTTTGGTGTTAACTGAAAGTTGGTTTGAGTTCCAGATGTTTTTCAGTTGTAGAAATGATGCCCATGCCTTTCCAATCCGCGCCTTCACATCTGCACAAGACTTTCCTTGGTTATCGAATATGCTACCCAAGTATGTAAAGGTTTCTACATCTTCAAGAATTTCCCCGTCAAGTGCAATTGTGTTAGTGTTCGTTGTTTTGTTTCGAAGGATCTTACTTTTTCCTTGCGTATGTTGAGGCCTACTGCTTCTGAGGCTGCTGCTACACTGTCAGTCTTCATCTACATTTGTTACTGTGTGTAGGATAGAAGAGCTTGGTCATCTGCAAAGTCCAAGTCATCTAGTTGCATTGATTTTGTCCACCGTATCTCGAGATTGCCTTGAAATGTTGCAGTCTTCATGATCCAGTCAACCACCAGCAGAAGGAGGGATGGTGAGAGTAAGTAGCCTTGTCTGACATCGGTCTTCACTTCAAATGAATCTGTAAGCTGACCTCCATGCACAATTTTACAATGTAGTCCGTCGTAAGAATTCCGTATGATGTTGACTATCCTTTCCGGTAAGTCATAATGTTGAAGAAGCCTTCATATTGTTCTCCTATCCACACTAGTCAAATGCTTTTTTGTAGTCGAGGAAGTTGATGTAAAGTGGTGAATTCCATCTAATTAATTGTTCAACAATTAACCGTAGAGCATCGATTTGATCGGTACACGATCGGTCTTTACTGACTCCGGCCTGTTGATCTCAAAGTTGGGCGTCGATTGGATCTTTAATTCGGTTCAATAACACTCTGTTGAAGACCTTTCGTGGTGCAAAAAGTAGAGCGATGCCTCTATAATTTTCGCAATTGCTGAGATTTTCTGTCTTTGGTATCTTGATGAGGTATCCTTCTTTTCAGTCTGCTGGCACTTGTTTTTACTCCCAAATCTTCTTGAAGAGAATGTGGAGCATCTTTACAGTTGCTTCTATATCTGACTTCAGTGCCTCTAGTGGTATGTTGTCTGGTCTTGCTGATTCGTCACTCTTGATTTGTCGGATGGCCATGCTGATTTTTTCGACTGTTGGTGGGTCAGTATTTATAGGAAGATCCGTGGCTGCTGCTTCTGATGACTGGTGGGTTCAGTGGGGCTGGTCTATTCAAGAGTTCTTCGAAGTGTTCTACTCACCTATTTCGTTGTGCATGCACTTCAGTGATTGGCTTGCCAGCGTTGTTCTTGATTGGCGGTTCTGGTTTACTAAATTTCCCAGCTAGCTTCGTTGTATCGTATAGGTGCCTCATGACTGCTTCTCTTGCAGCTTTTTCCGCCGTCATTGCCAGGTCCTGCATATATTTTCTTTTATCCGACCTAATGCTCCTCTTCACTTGGTTGGTGACTTTGGTGGATTCGGCGTGTAACTTGGCTTTCTCTGTTGTTATTCTGCTGTTATTTATGCTAACCTTTTGCTCCCTCTTCTTGGATCTTGTTGAGAGTACCATCAGAAATCCATCCCTTATGGTGTTGTTCCTTGCAACCCAAAACCTCTTGACATGTTGAAGTTATTGTTTCCTTAATCTCTTTCCAGTTGTCCTCCATATTCGTTCCACGTTTTCCTAGTAGATCGTGAAATACCTGGAGCTTATTTTTGAGGGTTATTTTGAACTCGTTGCGTTTGTTAGTATCTCGGAGAGGGGCTGTGTTAAACTTTCGTAATACTGCTGCTCCAATGGTCCACTGTTTCTTCAGCTTCAGTTTTATTTTAGCCACCTTCAGATGATGATCTGAAGCTATGTCAGCTTCTCCCATTGTGCTTAGGTTTCCAGTAGTCCTTGTGAACTCCTTATTGATGTGGTCGATTTGGTTCTCCGTAATGTTGCTTGGTGAAATTCATGTAGCTTTATGTATGCATTTGTAGGAGAGTATCACACCACCAATAATCTTTTTGTTGAAAGCACATAAATTTGCAAACTTCTCACCGTTTCCGTTCTTTTCTCCCAGTTCATTCCATCCCATGATATCCGATGTTTTTTATTCTAACCTTGGGGTTTAAGTCTCCCATCAGAATGGTCAGGTCCTTGGCTGAGCATTTCTCGATGATTGATTGCAGCCTCGCATAGAACTGGTCTTCATCGTCTTCGTGGCTGTTGTTGATGGGTGTATAGCACTGGATGACATTCATTGTAATCTCCTTCTTTGTCTTGACGGACGCTCTGATGATCTTAGGTTGATGGGATTCCCATCCTATACCAACCTTCCATACTTCTTGGGATAGCATTAGTGTTACTCCTTGTGTGTGTCCGAGACATTTTCTTCGTGATCGGAGTATAACAGTACATCTCCTGAGGATAGTCTTTGCTGTCCAGCTTGTAACCAATAGGTTTCACTTATTCCAAGTATTCTCGGATTTTATCTTTTCATTTCTTCAGCTATACGCATGCTTCTCCTTGTCTCCCATATCAGCAGCTTTGTATCCGAAGTAAAATTATACTGTAGGTAACATGATTTTTTCACTACTTTGATCATTTTGATTCTCTACTTGTGCTGTTTATCCTATGGATTTGCTTATCTATGGTGTTGCTAATATAACACCTCAATTACATATCCAACTAGTTAATATCTAGTGCATCAAGCTGTAACTTACTAGTAGTTACGGCCACCTAATTCATCCCTTGAGGTGCTGAAACTACATAATAATTGGCAACATGCAACACTCATTTGCCGGACACTTGAAGAAGATTGATTATTTTCGAGAGCTATTTGTCTGTAGATTATTTCATTATTTTTGGTTGTATACAATAAGGTGAACATTTTATTCCTATTATTATTACGTTGTGATTGCCCTATCTTCCCATTTGACACATTAACTGTCAGTATATCATTTCTCATTGATGAACTGTGGTTAATCGGTTATGTATGCGTACTTCAGTTCACATTCACTATCACTCCTATTTTCTATAAATATTAGTTTTTTAATTGGTTAGCGGTGTGGTCTGGTTTTGTGTATATATAAAAGAATGTTTGAAATAAAATACAATTCTCTCTGGTTGGTTCATCCATCTTGTGTTCTCTCATTTCCGGCTTATGGTTAAATAGGCATCGAGCAGATGTGTATTGACCAGCCAGAAACTCTCATTGGCGCTCGTCATTGTGACTTTGTGCGTACAACGTTGCCTTAACCGCGAATCGATCATATTCTCCCCTTTCAAACAGCATAACATCATTATACTGTTAATAAATCCAGCCGACCAACTTTGAGTTTCATAGATGGCCTATTCTTATTTTTCCTCCTTTTCATAACATAATTACTTTTAATTGAACTGATATTTAGTTTCCTTTTTTAATTTGACTATACATTTATAAGGAAATCAGTGTGTACTATTGTTTTTTCTTTCTTAATAGGTCCTTTTCCTGAATTCGGTGGTTTTTCTTCCGATAATCTAGTGCGTTACGTTCCAGATAATATGCACAATGATCCTACTGATGTGCAACCTTGGAGATCTGTTTCACATGCTGTATGGCTTGTAGAAAATACGAATGGGCATTCAACAGTTAGGTGATGATAAGGTTAACGTTGTTGTCATCGTCTATGAAGATTAAGGAAGAATAGATTATGTTTTCGATTCTTCTCAAATTGTGAATAAATATGTATGTACTGGATGCATCAGCTTAACTGTCTTAATTCATTTGTAATTTCACAAGAATCTCTTTTTTGTAAATACTCATTTTTCGTCTTTAATTGCGCATAGAATGATATATATATATATATATATATATATATATATATATATATATACCTCTACAGATTTCGTCTGAGATGATTTCATTTCCTTGTTCCTTCATTACCACATTCATATGTGTACGCTTTAGGCTTTTCCTCAAAAAAATAGTGCATACATGGATATTAAAGATATAAATCAAGTTATCTGTGATTATTTCCAAGCGTCATTAGGAATACCATATTCGGAAAGTAACATCTTCGATATCATTATCGTCTCCTCCTCCAACTTTCGTAATTATTTGCATTAAGAGATCATGCATTTCAATTAGAAACTACTAAAAGAACTTTTCTTACTTAAAATGCTGTTTTGGATGTATTTGAATTTGTATATGCGCACTTGTAAGTGGGACATTCTTTTTATTTATGTTAAGAAATAATTGTACAAGCATCCTACCAAAGCATCTTTTTTATATCTTATCCATATTTAGTAGCGGTCTAATTATATCCACTGCTACCTTCTTCAATAGTATATACTTTTAAACATCATGTAGTTTATTTTTATTTAGTGTTGTTTTGTCCTTATTATTATGTGTTAATACACGCAATAATGTCTCAGGTTCCCTTTTACTCTTTAGATTCCCTCTTATTAGTAGTTCTCATTGTGTTTCATTTGATTACGCAATAAAGCGAAAAGGTTTTACATCCAATTTATTCATTCATTCTGTTATACATGGACATATATACATGTCTATAGAACCAACGTTTTTTTTCTTGTTTTACTTTAGTCAAAATTATATGAGATTTGTACAGTTTTTTTGTTTTGTTTGGTAGCAATTCTTTTATTTTAAAGGTGAAAATACATTGGACTAACCTTTATCCATGATATTTTCCCATTTGAAAATTATCTTGTAAGATTTCTTGTATCTGTTTTATTAAATAATAATGCATTTCTATGTGTAATCATTCTTCCTCTGTTTGTGTGTGTGTGTGTGCCTGTGCTTCACCTACTCATGTACTCTCAATTGAGTTTCACTTATTTTGACCTTTTTTGATGCTTTTATTATTAATACTACTGTTATTAGTATTAATATTATTTTAATTAATGAAAACGTTATTAGTAGTAGTATGTATGAATTTTCATTTATATATATATATATGTGTTTTCTTCCTTGTTTTTCAAACCATCAATTCTCCTCTTTTGTTTTTTACTCTAACAATGAGTAATTGTCGTTAAAGCAGTCTGGGCCGCTTCCAACATCATTTTCGGCATTATTATTCATATTGTTTTCATCACCATCATAGTTTATAGTTTTTCACTTGAACACAATATCATCTCTAATATTATACAGCTAAATGTATGACAGTCTAAATTTACAGTTCAATCTTTGTACGTATGTATGTATACTATGCATAGATATTTACTTAAAGGTTGAAAAAGTAAAGGTAATAATGAGGTGATCGTATAAATACAGGCAAGAAAAACTCAAGTTTTATTAATGTTGTTTTAGTTATTCGTATTACTGCTTCTTCTACTCTTTGTTTTTAATACATTGTATTATACATTTAATCAGAATAATAAAGTAACTTTACGAATCTTTTTTATATTATTTATTTTGTCTCCCTAATACCAGTACATCTTCATTTATTTTATCCTAATTGTTATTACTTTGCGTTTTCCTTTGTTTTCAGAATGCGCCTTGTGTATATAACAAACATATGTATTTATATTGCCTAAAATCTTTTTACCTTCATTTGATTGAGATGGGATGTTAGGGGGGGGGGATGGATTGGGAATGGTAATCGACAAATTTTTACCTACAGCTGTAAAAAATTTTTACTAGTTCATTTTTGTTTCATGTTTGTACCGATGAAATTGTTCAAGAAACTTCATAGACGAATCACTTAGCTTGAAAAGTAGAGAGGGATTTTTAGTGTTCTAAACATTTATCTAAGATTGGAAATCATCATCCTTTCATGTATATTTCAGTCTTTATAGCATTTACGTTAGATATATAAAATGTGTAAATTAAGATTACACCAAATGTATAAAACTTCTAGTAATTCAGGTTTATGTTATGATTTGATTGTAATGGTTCGAGTAGATAGGTAATGCTATTAGTTCTTTACAATTGATATTTTTCGTGGTTTGTTTTACATATTATACTTTGTTATCACTGTGTTTAGACGACGGTTGAGGTATTCAGCTTCCAAATACTGAATCATACTTTCGAATCTTTCATCATACTTCAGTTTAGTCAACTGGATAATAACACTAGCACTCACACAGTGTAGCTTGAAGCTGAGTACACAAATATGTACTTGCTAATGGGGATTTACATCATGTACATATACGCGATAATTTTATATCGAAAAGATGGGGTACTTTTTCACGTGAAATGTCACTTCGTTGAATAACTAACTAAATAAACGCTTAGTTTTCGGTTTATATTTATAACATTTAAACAATTTTAACAATTACACACTTTATGTTGTTGTTGGTCAGATTAATAAACTGACACGTATGTGGTATCAGTTTATTGAATTTTTTCATACTGCTACCGTTGTGAATCAACTGTATTGACGTCAATATACTGGGTTATTCATAAGCTGTGTCCTCATTCTTACTGGTCGCTCATTAGTAGCTGTTTATTTCGTTTTTATCTGGGTTTTTTGGTAGCTCTATTTCACTATGTTCACACTTATCCAACTCCTCTCAACCAGTGTTTTTCCTGTTGAAACGATTGGTAAATCATAGGCAATCAATATGTTACTCATCAATAACAGTTTTATTTTCTAAATAGTCTTGAAGAGATTGATACTTTTTTCAAACTTGTATCATTCGTCTAGTTGAATTTGATACTGAGACCTCAGATCATCTAGTTTTTATGTTAATAAATTGTAGCTGTGATAAGTAAACGATTCCACTGTTATTTTTAATTCATATTACCATGCTGAATGTTCACTCTTCTGTAGTTGGTTGCTTTATCTCTTAGTCTCCATACTTTGTTATATTTTCCCCATATCCTTGCTGGTAGTACATTACATTTCTGCTAATAAATCTCCTCACTTTTAGGCTTGGGGGGGAGGGGATATTCCTGTTGACTATCTATTGTTAAATCATAGCAACAAGCGGGTGTGAATAAAAATAGGATTAACATTCGTTCCATATTTAATCAGTTAGAAGTAATGCATTTTAAAACCAACTGGTTTGTTATATTAAGACGATGATAATATGTTTAAAGGTGAAGTTTAGAAAAATAAGCTGCTTTATGAAACGAATTAGAATGTATACCTTTATGAAGTTGAAATTAAGGTTTGAAATTCTTCATTTTCCTTTACATCAAAAACCTATTAATCTCGTGACTTGATGTACTGTTCTGTGTGGCTCCCAATCAATGGTAAACACTATGGATTTCCTTGCGGAATGAAATATACACACTACTGAAAAACCTCATGCTAGGACAAATCACTAATCCAGTGTTCCTAACATTGGGGAATCTGTGACGAATAAAAAAAAACAAATTTAAACACCAATCTTCATAAAACCACCTCAAATTAATTGCCAAAATATGTTTCGCAATCAGTATTAACAAAAAATTTCTAACTTTAGAGGTAGCTTATACAGTGTGTATCCTTTAATCACGTAATCTTAGTAGGTGACGTTTTGACACGGGAATCTGTAACTGAATTTTAATGAAAATACACATTACGAACCAGTTGCATCCATTGTTTAGCTCTGAGTAAGTCAATGAACAAACCGTAGATTCTAACAGTAACTTATATTTTGGATGGATTGCTCGGTTTTAGTTGCAGTACATATGGTAGGTTATAGGCTCAGTCACCACCTAAAGATCTAATGTGAATCTAACACAGTCATAAGAAACTTGGGACCTGACTTATATAATATGATCCGAAAAGAATAAATTAATTTATGAGATAACAAGCACAAACTAATTTTGAAATTTGGAATTCAAGTGAAGTGAAAGAGTGAATGGATTTATAGTATTGTCATCTATCCTAAACTATATCACCAAACGTCCCCAACCACAGATCTCAGTTATTTTGAAGACCTATTTGTCTGCAGCTTTCAAATTGATTAAAATTGTGATTTGATGACTTTATGTATATGACTGCTAGCAGTAAAATTATGAGGTTTATTCAATCTTACATAATACAGAATCGGTTAGATACTTTCAAGTAATACTACTAAGTTTAATGAGTAGTATATTTCATAGTCTTTCAATATGACATAATAAAATTTATTTATTCCTCATTCAAATGTATTTTACTTGAAGATATTTAGTGAAAGTCTCTTTTTTGTTTTCTAATGTGTCATAGATGAATTCGGGCATCTTTTAATATATTTTCAATCACTGTTTTGCGCTAAGAGATGAATCCAGTAAATCCCAAATTTTAACATTATCATTTCTTAGTTCTAGAAGTAGTTGTTATGTCTTTCGCTTTAGTTAATTTCGGAAAACAACCTCACCGGAACAAGTACGACTGGAGAAACAAAGTTTTGATATCCTAACTCATAAGTTTGCTCGGCGACTAAGCTAGCCCCGAGCTGGTAAGGGGAGAATATTAGATAGAGCTAACTAGTCCAAATTTACAATTATATTCCTATACCCTGTTTTGTATACACAACCGGACCACATAAAAAACCCATTTGGAATAATCACGTCGATACAAAGTAACAACATTGATGACCTGAAAAGTTGGGTGGGGATAGGGGTTGTGTAAACAATTAGTTGTAATTCACAAATAGAGAATAAGATGTCGATTCGTGGATAAATCGGAGGTTTAGGGCAAGGGGAATATAAAATGCATACAGACAAACTGTTTATTACTTATCAGGTTGCTCAGGTTTCGCGATTTTATGGTGACACCTAGATAACCACTAATGAACGTAAGACCAGCGACACAGTAACAGGAAGCTAAGCTACCCGCAGCGCCCCAGCCCAGCTAACTAGAGTAAGAAGTCCAAAGACAGCAAGAAGGGTTTATTCCACAGGCAGTCTGTCAGACGACATCATCACACACAACTCATGCGTATATATACAAAAACAGAGAGCGTCCTTGGAATATCATAAATAGTGTACTAAAATAAACAAGGAACCAATGAGATTTAGTGTCTTACCAAATGGAAAACACGAACTGAAGGTGAGAAGGGGACTTTTTGACGCGAAAACAGGAAATTCAAATTTACACAATAAAATCACAAAAATAACAGGTTTGCCAAGTGAGTTTTGGGGATCTAACATCCCCAACATAAGTCAAAATATATGAAATATTTTTTTGAAAAATAGTTTTGGAAATTCAATCATTCTACTTAAGTCATCCGTTATACCAGTTGTTATTTCAGAGTTGTTCAGTGATCAATTAATAAACCTATCTGATTTACACTATTTATCACTTTGAATAGTTCAGTATGATAAACTTATTAGTTATCATAGTGAATAATGAAGCTTTCTATATGTTAAAGAAAATACCTGTTTTTCTCAAAGAATCAGTATAGATTTTAGATTAATACAGATGGCTACATATTCACATGATTCTATGTTGTATCTCAATAAATCGGCTAATCGCTTTCTGGGAATCTGTCACTTACTACATCTTCATGCATTTCAACTCAGTACATTTCTTGATAGTATATTATGAAAGTTTTAAATGTAAATTACTGCATTTTGAACAGAGAAGTCATCTTTTATGAACTATATATGTGATATTTTTCGAAAATTGAATCTTCACTGTATTATCATTTGTATCTTCTGTTGGGACGAAATAGCTGAAGACATCACATTTTAGTAACTGCTTAGAAGACTTCTAGAAGTTTTTACGCAGTATAATCCAATCGGTCTATATATATGCATATATATTCTAAAATATCGTACAGAATTCACATCACTTCACGAACATGGTCATAGTGATACAAAATAATACACGAATACACATAAATTGGGGTAAAATTTACTATAAGAGGATTTAGTAAGAAGTAGCTCACGTTGTCTTAACAATGGGTAATCGTGATGCTATATTACAAATTGATGGGAGTAGGAATTCTTCCATCGGGTGCCGATCCATTGGTGCGGATGGTTGAACCTTTGGCAATTATAACCCATGGGGGAGAATCTAGGGTGTGCACTTCTGAAGTGCCCTATACGAGGACAAAACAACTATCCATTGACCACTAGTTTTCACTGGTACCTTACCAACATCAATCTGTAACGAATTCAATCAACTGCAAACATAATACCCATTCTCCATAAACCACTTCAATTCAATAATACTAGTAAGTCTGAAAACTTCACTGAAAACCTATCATATTAATAATAATGCGTTCTGAAATCAAATACATAGTATACACCAATTTAGAAGGCTTGAACGGATTATTAAGTTAGTGTGTATCAATCGAAATAAGAACTATGGATAGTTTTTTCAATGGAACGTTAAGTACGTTTACATTAAAAACTATTAGGAATAGCAATGTTCGTCAAAAGCTCAAACATTTGAGATGATAGCATAATAGTTACATAATAATTACTGTCAGTAATAACTTGTAAGTACGTGGTTATCGATAATAAACAACTAGTGCACGTACCTTTGATTACATTTAAAAACAACTAGTGACAGCAAAAAATCATCACAAGCGTTTTAGATTATACTGTATTGCATGGAAAGTAGTGTAGTTTTTGTAATGAAACTAAGATCTATGATGATGAGAAAAATAAATATTGCATTATCCTGACATATAACGTTTCTCATCTATAAGAATGAGTGCTTGTTTTCAAAGAGAGGTTAAACAATATCAGCAGGATTAAGGAGAAATCGGGTTCACTAAATTTGAACTTACTGAGTGCTTACCCATCTACATCATAACAACTTGTTTTAAATGAGCTCATGGTATTACAGAGATGGTCTTAAACGAAGCAAATAGATTCAATGGGATTAAATAGCATAGTAGAACTCTCTACCTCTGGAATGGATTGATTATAATTATGATTTTCAGTTTACTAAAAATTAAAATACACTTGATTTATTATACATGTTTGTAGAGTGTTGATCCGAAAGCATTTGGCTTCTGCAAAAACACGTTGAGATTATGTGGGAACTATATTTTGCTAGTATGCTTGTTGATACATCTATTATCAGTGTTTGATTATATGTATCAATAACAACTATGTACACCACTTAATTACTCTTCCTAAATCTTAAGCTTCGGAGCGCCAATAGCTTAGAAAATATCATCTTAGGTTCACAAACCACGTTCTTGATTTTCTACGTTGTGATAAACAAGACAATTAACACATAATTAAACTGTTGTAGTTGTCAACTTCAGAATTCTTCAGTATCTATTTACATTCCTAGTTGTCATGTCATTCTGGTCTACTTTGGTTTGTTAACAGGCCATTTTGATCAACTCTAGGTTGTTGGTTTATCTTTTAACCAGTAAAGTGTGGTGACACTTGCTAAGGTTTCGCGAGTTTATGGTGACACCGAGATAACCGCTAACGAACGTAAGACCAGCGACACAGTAACAGGAAGCTAAGCTATTGCGCAGCGCCCCAGCCCAGCTAACTAGAGTAAGAAGTCCAAAGACAGCAGGAAGCGTTTATTCCACAGGCAGCCTGTCAGACGACCTAATCACACACAACTCATGCGTATATATACAAAAACAGAGAGCGTCCTTGGAATATCATAAATAGTGTACTAAAATAAACAAGGAACCAATAAGATTTAGTGTCTTACCAAGTGGGAAACACGAACTGAAGGTGAGAAGGGGACTTTTTGACGCGAAAACAGAAAATTCAAATTTACACAATAAAATCACAAAAATAACCGGTTTGCCAAGTGAGTTTTGGGGATCTAACATCCCCAACACCTCCCCTTTTTAATAACGGACGTTTCTTGGGTTTACTTGCAGTTTGACTGTCTGGCGTCGTTGTCGGAGTGACTGTCTCCTGGAACGTATGTTGACCGGCTTCTGTTCTGTTTTCTCCGCTTGCGATGTGGGTAGGTTGAAAGTATCTCAAAGGACTTCAAGTGGCAGATTTCGGGTCGATGTGGGACAATCTGCTGCTGCTCGCTTGCGAAGTTGATTGCGATGTCTAGTCCACCTCTCCCCTTTTACATCTACTTCGTACATGACTTGGCCACGTCTCTCAACTACACGAGCCTCCATCCAGGGACTGTGGTCGGGTCTGTAATCGCGAGCATACACCGGACACCCAACCTCATATGCTGGCAATTTTTCGATCACTTTGCGCGTGGCTCTGCTTGGCAACATAAGCTTGTGTATTATCTTCAGTTTTCTACCCATGAGGGCTTCTGCTGGAGACTTTTTCTCTGGTAGTGCATCGTTCGGAGTCGTTCGATAAACAAATAAGAAGTTTTGTAATGACTCCATAGATGTCTCCTCCCCTTTTGACTTGAGTAGTGCTCTCTTGAAAGTATCTACAAATCTCTCCGCCTGGCCATTTGACTGCGGATGATAAGGTGGAGAGCGGTAGTGGATGATGCCAAGCCGTCGGCAGAATTCTTGAAATTGACTTGAAGTAAACTGCAACCCGTTGTCTGAAACGATCATATCCGGCAGGCCATTTCTGGAGAAAATCTCTGAAAGGATCTGCAGTGTCTTTGTGGTGGACGGTGGCACCACCGGGAAAATCTCCGGCCATTTCGAGAAAGCATCTACGACGACCAAGTAGGTAGCTCCGTTGACTGGGCCAGCAAAGTCTATATGTATTCGCGACCATGCGTTTTCAGGCTGTGGCCAGGCGATCGGTGGCGCTTTAGCGTTGAATTTCGCTGCCTGCTGACACTGCGTGCACCTGCGTACCAAGTCGATAATGTGCTGGTCCATCAGTGGCCAGTATGCATAACTGCGGGCTATAGACTTCATTCGCCGTGTCCCAGGATGACCAGAATGAAACTGTTGAAGCATCCTTGGTTGTAGTGACTTTGGCACGACTACTCTTTCTCCGAACATAAGGCAATCATCCACGACGCATAAGGAATCGCGACGTTGGTAAAGTTGCTTCATGTCACCCTCGAAAGCGATGCGTGGCCACCCTTGCGTGACATATTTCATAGCCCTTCTGATCATTGCATCGTTTCTGGAGGCTATTTGAATATCTGACACCGATACTGGTAAAGCGCGGACAGCATTCGTTAGGTAGGATGCTGCGTAGTCTTCCTTTGATAGCGAGGCAATAATTGTGTCGTTGTCCACCGTAGCGTGCTCGCTGATTAATCTTGATAAGGCGTCTGCTTGACCAAACTCTTGAGTGTGCCGGTACTGGATATCAAAATCATAACCCAATAAGATAGGAGCCCATCGTTGTAGGCGATTTGCTGAATGGGCTGGGATACCGGACTTTGAACCAAAAATTGTAAGTAAGGGTTTGTGATCTGTCAGCAGCGTGAATCTCCGCCCATATAAAAATTTATGGAAACGGCGTACGGCAAAGACGAGAGCAAGTGCTTCTTTCTCTATCTGGCTATATTTTCTCTCTGCCGGTGTCAGTGTACGAGACGCATGCATGATAGCTTTTTCTGAAGAGTCAGGAAATTGATGCGAGATAACGGCACCAAGACCAGAAGATGAAGCATCTGCAGCCACAATGATTGGCATGGACGGATCATAGTGAGTCAATAACAGTCTAGAGCTAATAATTGACTTGAGTTTGTTAAAAGCTGCTTCGCAATCTGGCGTCCAATTCCAGGTGACATCCTTATGTAACAGGTGGTTAAGAGGAGACCGGATGACGTGCATTGATGGCACGAAGGCTGAATAATAGCTTACTAGTCTCAGAAAGGATCGTAGCGCAGAAACATTGGTGGGAGCTGGCATTAGTTGAATAGCTCGAATATTCTCAGGATCCGGTCGGCGACCTTTAGCGTCGAAAATAAATCCCAAATACTTCACTGACTCTAAGAAAAATTGGCATTTTTCTGGACGTAATCGGAATCCATTCTCACTGATACGCTGTAGAACATTAGTTGTACGCTCACGCAGCTCTTCTGGTGAAGTAGCAACAATTAAGATGCCGTCGAGATAAGTAGCAACGCCCGCAATGCCTGCTAAGATAGTATCCATTAGTTGCTGAAAAATGGAGGGGGCTGTCTTGACCCCAAATGGCAAGCGGTTGTATTGAAACATGCCACGATGAGTATTAATTGTCAGTAGCTCTCTGGATTCCTCAGCAACTTCTACTTGTAAGTAAGCGTCAGCGAGATCCAGTTTCGCGAAAAATTTGCCGCCGTTCAGCATAGTAAATAAGTCTGCCGGAACTGGTAGTGGATAATGATGTTGTTCAAGGGCCGCGTTAAGGCCTGTGGAAAAGTCTGCACATATGCGTATTGAGCCGTTCGGTTTCTTGATAACCACGATCGGAGCTGCCCAAGCAGAATAAGAAACAGGCGTAATGACTCCTTGTTGCTGTAGACGGTTGAGCTCTTCATCGACTTTGGGTAATGCTGCATAAGGCACTGGTCGCTTAGGACGAAAAACAGGCTTAGTACCTTTCTGTATACGGAGGGTCGCCTTCATTGAGGTGCAACAACCCAATCCCGGTTGGAAAATAGTCGGGAACTCTGCTAAGATTTTCGCCGTATAGTTCTCTGGCTCTGGGGTTTGTCGTACCAGCCGACACACAGTGTTTAACGGAACATCAGCTAACTGCAGCTGGTCAAACCAATCTAATCCAAGCAAATTCAGATCAGTTGTTGTAACATAACATACCCCAGTGAACGACATGTCCCGAAACGATACAACACACGTCAACTGTCCCAACATGCGTAAATAGTTGCCGCATGCTGTGCGTGCCTTCTGCGTAGTAGGCTCAATGCGTGGTCTACCCATTCTAATCCAGGCTTTCTTGGAAATAATCGTAATGTCTGACGCAGTATCTACTTGTAATCTAAATGGATACGCATTAATGTTAAGAGTAAGAAACTTTCTCTCACCTGGAGTGGAGGCTTGACAGGAAGCTAGCAAACTCAGAGAATTTGTACTTGGTTGAGAAAATGGCTTTCTGTTATTTCTGGACCGACGTGGAGGTTGCTGTAGCTTCTGGCGTTTACAATACCCGTCTTTGTGGCCGACAGATTTACAGTTTCTGCAACGATGGTGCTTGTATGGGCAGAATCTTATAAAATGCCATGCGCCACAATGCCAGCATGCTGAAGGAGGTCTAGTTTTTGAAGAGAGAGATGAGCTAGATGCAGCCATAGATGTGGCATTGCCTGATGACTGACGTACTGCATGGACTTCAGAGTTGTCTTTACCGCCAGATTGGATCATAGTTGTGTCACGTTGGATGTTGATCAGGCGCTGATATTCGTTAGCAATATCATTCAGCGTTAGCTTCGGATCTTGGTCAAGTCTACATAGAAGCCGCGTTCTGATGTCGCTAAACTTTTGCGATTGCAAACTGCAGATGAGAATGAGTGCTTTAAACTGGTCTTCTGTGAGAGACTTGAGACGGAAACGTTCGCATTCACGGTTGACAATACCGACGTGAGTGAGAAAATCACTGTCTTCATTCATAACTAGTTTAAGACATCGGTATCGTATATTGAATAGCGAAGAGTTATCACCAAACTGTTGGCTTAATGATTGAACGGTGTCAGCAAATGATCGGTCACGTGGGTTCTGTGGCAGGATCAAATTGCAATATTTATCTAACTCACTTGGACCCAATTTTCGAAGTAACAGGCGAACCTTCCAAGCATCATCTTGCGTTGCGAAATCAAATTTAAATAGATCTTCGTAACGACGGAACCACATATCAAAAGTGATATTAGAATCAGGATCGTAGTGGAACTCAGCAATACTATTAGCAACGCCGTCAATAGATGGTGCAATAGTAATAGTAGATGTGCTCGGCGAGCAGGTAGATGCGATTTTCGTTTCTGCAAGCATTTGAATCAATTTAAACTGCTGCTCCATTAATAATTCCATTTTCGACAGATCCATGTTAGCACCAGCCTCGTCGCCACTGCTAAGGTTTCGCGAGTTTATGGTGACACCGAGATAACCGCTAACGAACGTAAGACCAGCGACACAGTAACAGGAAGCTAAGCTATTGCGCAGCGCCCCAGCCCAGCTAACTAGAGTAAGAAGTCCAAAGACAGCAGGAAGCGTTTATTCCACAGGCAGCCTGTCAGACGACCTAATCACACACAACTCATGCGTATATATACAAAAATAGAGAGCGTCCTTGGAATGTTACAAATAGCGTACTAAAATAAACAACGAACCAATAGGATTTAGCGTCTTACCAAGTGGGAAACACGAACTGAAGGTGAGAAGGGGAAGTTTTGGCGCGAAAACAGGAAATTCAAATTTACACAATAAAATCACAAAAATAACCGGTTTGCCAAGTGAGTTTTGGGGATCTAACATCCCCAACACACTACACAATATTTCAGACATACAACGGTCTGTTATTCCCCAAGTAAACTGTATTTATTAAATTTAAATTAATTTTGTTCATTCATATTGACTGTTGTGGTATATACATGGTATTTTTTCTTTATATCATGATCTTATTATTAAACTTGATTTATTCCGACCACTACATATCTGACATTTATTGGAATAAATATTCTTTATTCATATTTACAATTCGGCAGTTCAGATGTTAGTACTTTATATTCTGTTTTCAAGTACAAGACTATGGTGTTTATATGAAATAGTAGTAGTATTGTACAATTGTGTTTCCATTGAATAAATTCTAAAATATATATTACCTTCATCTGTGTTCTGTGCCTTCTTGATCAGTGCTTGATGTGGTCCACAACTTACCATTCAAAGTTCTAAGAATTATCATAAAGACACAACACTTTCTTGAGGTTATTTATAACAATCATAAAGATCATTTGAACTATTTTTTTGTTAAAGTGACTTCAAGATGATTGAAAAGTCTCCTTTCATTATCTTAAGCATAATAGATTATTATTACTATAATTCTTTATCTTTTCATTTTCTATAACTTATTATAATAATGGGATTCATTCAGTTGATATTATTTGCTGCTACCATATTGTTATTTGATTTATCTCAGTACCAAACTCTTTATAAAACTGACTTTTTTTCTTTAGATCAGTTCTAGACATTCAACAATTTTAAAAAAAGGAACAAATGATGAAGTAATTATACAATGTAACATTTCTTTTTATCAATTATCTTAAAAATGGTGACCTACATTCATTTCTTTTTTTAACTATAAGTAGCCTTGGAATTCTGGAAACTTCTTAAAACTATAGTAAATATAGCCTTGATCTCAGTGTATATTCAATTACAATCTGGTAAAAAAAATACCAACATAATGAATGTCTAGACATAGAATGAACAACTCTAATCCTACTATTTCAAGCTTTTTGGTAAATAAATCACGATATTTTTTTTTAATGGTAACTGAATTGATTATAGAGATTGGTACTAAGTTTTAGTTGATTGAATTTGTCACAGAATAATGTGGGTAGGATATCAATGAAACCAGGGAACACTGGACAGTGTTCCAATAGTTTTGAGTGGGAGTAATTACTGATTATTTTGTAAATTAAGTGAACTTTAAGTAGAAACGAAGTCATTGTGTTAGATGGCAAATTTGTTGCCATCTGTGAAGTTTGTGTCTACTTATTTAAACACATAAAATTTGCTATAAATGATTATCTAAAGTAAATGCGCAATAGAATGTGAAGCATAATCTTGTGGTGATATAATGATGCGAAGTTGATAATAAATTAAGCAAAATTCAATAAGACAACAAGTAATTCATAAGGCAGGAGCCACAGTTCGGATATTAGACATAATCAAGAAAGACGTCATTTTATAAGGGAAAACCATCGAATTTTATAAGGAATTTAATAAGGAACGATAGCAGAATCTCCATTGACTTCTATTCCTGGTCGCATTTGATATGGTCCTAATCCACTTCGTTGTATCGTCTCTAAGATGCGGACAGGAGAGTTGGGATGGATTGACAGAGGTCACTCCAATACAGCTTATTATCCTACAATAGTGTTATATCATAAATTGATAACCAAGATTGCTCCAGCCAGTAGGAGAATATTACACCATGGGTAAGTCGCTAGGATGACATCCGTAAAACATGATTAAACCACTGAAGTCGACATTCCAAGGTAGTGACGTAAAATGAATTGTCATCACTTCACCCGAATGCATATTGGGGAATCTCACTATTACTAACATGATGTTATCATCAGATACCGGCATGTCATCGTAGACAACAATTATCAAACTCAAAGAGACCAGGTTTCGCAAGTAAAAGACGGAACTGCGCTCACAAATGCGTTGTAGACCCGAACTTTTACAGTTACACTCATATCACGACGACATTAAACATGACCCAAATTAGCATTAGTTAACATGGTTTTCATTATGCATAGACTGATCATGTCTGAACACAACCAGGACTCAAGCATTGACCCAGATGCACCAACTTTCAACTACTTCCAAATGTGTAGTCAAAATGTCAGTCTTTCAACGAAAGGCTAACTTTACCGTGTAGCAGTTCCTTCTGTTTTGCATATAGGTGTGAAATATGGGCCATCAAAATAAAAGATATGCGTATGCTCCAGGTATTAGGTTGTCGAAATTTTCGAAATATCATCTGTAGACCATGGGATCAATAATTAAACAACAGTGATGTTAGATATAGAATTATAGGAAATTATGGCAAATCAGTCGACATTGTCGCGAACCTCCATCGACCTTGTTGAATTTTACGTGATAATCATGATCAGTGTCTAGAGTTACTGAGTGACACGGCCCAGAATCAGTCACAGTGGTACAAGTGCATTCGCTTTTTATGTTCTTTTAGATCCCAAGTACCATTATTATTTCGATTGTGCATTTTCTTTATTTATTACTGTGGAATTATATTATCGTGTTATTCTTCCAAATTTGATTTCATCATGTTAATGTGGTATGGAACCTAGGACCTACGCCTATATTTGTTGGGTTTTTCGTTGTTTATGACTGACTGACTGTGAACATTATCAACACCGCCTACTTTATGAGGAATCGAGTCTTTATTATTGCACGAAGCGTTAAATCAATTCGTCCTCACGGACTTGTTTTTGACTGGTTATTACCGAACAATAAAGTCTTTAATGATAATCACACACAAGACCATCTGAATTAACCAATATAACTTTTGAAAAATAACCGCACTCATGTATGAAATTTGATATCATGTCCAAAACAATAACGAATGACCTCGGTCAAACTAGAGTTCAATATTACAAGGTATATTTAGTTGACTGAGTAGTTCCTAAGTGATCATAAAATTTGCTTTCCTTTAAAAACCATCAATAGCATCATTATATGTCTATATGTTCCTTTTGTGATTATCATATGATTAAGGTTACCGATTTTTCTGCATTACTTTCATACAATAATTATTTTAGTCCCACAGAAAATACTGCACGACTGTCCAGTTCAAATATAATTAAGATTTTGTAATCTCTAGTTGTTGATATTCAGGAATGCGGCTAGTCAGTCTCTGTCCATCATACGCATAGTGCCTCAGTATAGCATTTAGACTAACCAATTACATTTGAATTTGTTGACAGCGTTCACTGTTTCGCTTTTAAACAGTAAAACAACAATGGTTTCACCAATTAAGGTCTGTTTATAAACCGAAAAATCAGTCTACTTTGCAAAATCAAACTTTTAAAAATAATATCATGTTTATCAGTCTTTAGATATTCTCTATATTGTTAAACAATTCGAATATTTTTAGTTAAGAAAACCTGAGGTTTGAATGAATTTTAGTTATATTTAAATTACTTGGAAACAAATGGGCTATTCATGACCAGATTTTCATGGTTAACGTGAAAAATCTTTTTGAAATACCCTTTCAGGACAGTATGTAGAATAAAATCTACGGAATTCAGTTCACTATATAAGCGTTTAACCTACAGGTCTCCTAATGCGTGACTGACCTAAATATTAATCCCTCGCAGCAATTACAGGATGCTGTGGGTCCATTTCCATTTTGAGTAATGGAAGAAAATAACTTATTGTGATGAAACAAATATCGAGTATTCCTTAAGTTTAACTAGTTACCTACCAAGATTCACTTCTTGGAATGAACTTCGAAATTCAGCATTCTTTAAGTATATTCACTAATGAGATTTTGATCAATTTACTTTCTTCATAAATTGTCCTTCTATGCACTATAATGTCAATAAAACAATGTGTACATCCAAATAGTAACCTTGAAATAATTTTGTTTAAAACAGTGGCATTTTTTTTCTTTTATTGAAAATTGAATAACTAGCAAACGTTAGGGATGTTATTCTTATAAATTAACACCAACTTCCTTGACTGTGGCTTCCTTTGGTAGTGTAGACTGGAAAACATTATGAGGTGGTCTTCGATACCATGGTGTACCTATGAAAACAGTCAGTATCATGAGGAATTCTTATGATGGACTGCACTGCAAAACAAATCATTGAAGGCAGCTCACGGATTCATTCTAAGTAAAGACCGGTGTCAGATAGTTGACTAGATCATGAATACCTTGACATTTCAAGGGAAGCACTGAATACAGTGGACAACTTGGATACCGGTTGATGATCTGAACTCCACAGTAAAGCTCTTCTATGGTCACTTAATTGTATTCTTTTACTACATTTAGTGTATTTTTTTAATTCTAGACTACTAGTTAATCAGTTAACTTATTACATAAAGGATTATATAACTGAACAGTTTAATTGGTTAGTTCTTCACCTAATTCAATATCAAAATGAAAATTCTCTTCACATCTAAGTCTTATTTGTGTCGGTGTGTGTGAGACAAAACGTAGACACCTAAGTTCAATAATACGTTACTGACATTGTGTGCACGTATTTTATCAGTACGTTTGGTGATACTCGTTCTAACTATGTTTACGTATATGTTAAAATGATATACTACTCTGTTGCCCATCGTTACCGTTGTACTTTCTGCATATACCCTCGTTCGTTGGTTAATAAATTTGTCTTTCTAGCTCCAAGTTCTTAATTATGCTAGCATTGCGCAAATTACTGATAGATTTCTATTATTCAGTGTTACAGTTTTCTTTTAATAGAATTATCTATTACACCGTCAACTGCTCTATTCTGTGACCAATGCAACCTGGTCATAACGTGCTTGGACTTTCCATTGTCTGTTCATCAAAATCACAAGTAATCAAATAATCTAATTCCATCAACGTCACCGTATACCCAATATCCGTACCATTTAATATATTGTATTGTTGTGACAGATATTTGGATACAATCATTGCAATATGAATTGCAGTCGTGCAAGTAATTTAACATCAATACTAACTCTTCATCAATATATTTCAAAATGTAACTTAACAAATATATTTTTTTCTTCATACTTTACTTTTTTGTCCATACATATCCATGTAATAATATAAAGCTTCTATGAACACCTCTTGTATAATCAATTCCATGATTCATGGTCATAGTTCAAATAATTTTTTTTTAAATAAAATAAAGTTCTCTCAGCTGATAAATGTATTCTATACTTAACGCCACGAGTACCAGAAAAGTCATGCAACAATATCAATGGATATTTCAATTAGTAAACATTACTTTTTAATATAAGTAGTGTTAAGCTACTTATATCATTCAATAGTATATAGTCGTATTATGCAAGTTTTATCTTCAATTGAGATAATTCTGCCCCATGGTGATATCAAGAATAAAGGATAAATTACTTAAGCTTGCCACTTCATTTTGTATCTATCAGTTCAACTGCTCCTGTGGAGCAAGTTATATTGGCAGATGCTCAAGGAATTTACTCCTCCGTGCTCAGGAGCACCTTCCGGTCTGGTTAACCACAGGAGTTGTCAGAAGTATTAACAGTTCAATACTAGTTCACTTAATTCAAACAGGTCATGTGGCGAGTATAAATCAGTCATACAGAATATAATTTTGTGTAAACAGTTATCTGCCAAGATCGGTTAGACTCAATGTCCTTAAAACGGCAGAGGCGATAGCTATAAGGGCCAGGAAGTCAGACCTATGCATAAAGATGAAGTACATTCAACCTCTTCTCCTGCCATGGCCGATGAAAGATCCACGAAACGATTTAATTGGATTAATGTTTATGTATTCTCCCTCTGGAAGTGCATCTCCATGTTATTATTATTATTATTGTTATTATTATTATTATTAATCAAAGTACACAGAATGAATTTAAACATCACATTTTAAGATCAAACAAATGAACTGATTATAATTATGTCTATTATTGTTATTGTTACTATTCGACGAATTTTAATTATCGTTCACTGCATTTTACAAACTTTTACCCATTCGATTTCATTTTAAGTAGGATTCGACCTTTGTCTACAAACACTTGATCTAATTGTATTTTGCTATCACCCCTCATCTCCTATGTCACCCATTACAGAGATACCTATATACACGTATTTGATTAAGAATAATCTTGTTTATCTCAATTGTCGTTTACGTTACACAAGTTACATGATGATGATTATTTCAACATTAACACTCGTATTTTATAAATAACTCGATGAGAAAAACTTCCAATTATCCAATTATCCTTGATATCTAAATAATGTTTTACTTGCCTCAGAACTGACTATTCTTGTGACTAATAATTTTGAACTAATAAATGTCGAACCTAATGAGCATTTATCAAAAAGAATATTCTTCGATCAAACGTCTTTGTTTTTGATAAACATGGGAATTTTTAAACAATAATATTAGATTTTTAATTTATTGTTTAAGTTGTCATGGTTGGGTACCACGTAAGGACTAGGATACACTGAACAGTCGTTTTGTCCTAATAAGGAACTTGTCCGTGGTGGCTGGCATTTACGGCCTCGTCACAGGACAGAACCCAACACCTTCGGGCCTCAAGGCGAACGCTCAATCGTCAGCACCACTGAACCGGTGTCCAATGTTAGGATTCCCATTTCAATCAATCTCTATTAAATCACTCTAAATTAACTATGATAATCAGCTGATTAGTGGCCTACTTCTTTCTCCAGTTTCGAATGCGAAGTCATGAACGATGGAGTTCCGATATTTTATGCGTTAGAGTTTAATCGTACATTGATTGTAGAAGAATATGTAGCGTCAAATAAAATCAGTTTCAAAAGTTTACTCTCGACTTTAAAATCACTGTTATATTAATTTGTCTTATACAATGATACATTTCCACCGGTTTTGGTGTGGCGTTATGAATCTGGAATACTTGTCTCAACAACTATGCAAGTGGAAGTTTGATTGAGAATATCTACGAAGCTTTAACTACTAGACCAGATTCCAATGAAAATAAATCGTAGATATATATGCATTTGTATTACATTACCCATGGAAGGATCTAATCATGGATGGATGAATAATTCACTTATCTAAGAGC
This sequence comes from Schistosoma japonicum, assembly GCA_025215515.1. NCBI lineage: Eukaryota > Metazoa > Platyhelminthes > Trematoda > Strigeidida > Schistosomatidae > Schistosoma > Schistosoma japonicum. The sequence goes on along the minus strand of CM046061.1, from coordinate 16,361,320 downwards.
ATCTCTTGTTTGTACTCCACATCCATCTCTCGGCCTTGAAACAGCATATGGTCTGTGTATTTTGCAACAACTTGCGATATACCAAGTCTCTTCCATCCTACCTCTACACTGGAGATGAGACTAGACGAAATTAGTCTCTGTATCATTACTAAGGGGGAGGGGTGTCAGTCGTTTGTTTCCTGGATTTTAAGTTATTTGATCAATTCTATGTAATCTATACACTCATATCTAGTTAGAAGCATCATATTTGAAGTATAGGGGCATGGAAAGCAATTTCGAATATGGGGTTTGAACCTTCCTTACTCCAACTTTTGTGGTAATATATTTGTACGGAAATTTTCGAGGATATGATGAACAGTTTAAAACGATGACACAGCAAACGTTTACTATTCTATAGTTTCCCAATATATTTTCTGTTGATTTCAGCCCAGAGTAATTATCATAGTTACTAAATTTACGTTACATGAACCAATAAAGCATGTTGATTAATTATTCACGAAATAAGAATCAATCACAAACTTTAGATTGATTATATTATCTGATACAAATTCTTGTTGACTCTACATTGTTCTCCTGACAAACTTCAATCTGCCATAAACAGTTTTAGTAAGTGTTAAAGTCGGATTGTGACAGGTAAGCGGAATCCAGAACGTGCGTTTCGTTCTATTTGGGACTCATTAGCTGGATGTACCTGCATCCCAGTGTCTATGTTCACACCGGGACTCAAACTCAGTTCATTTCGTGCCAAACGGAACTGTGTTCATCACCAGGATACTGAGCCCACACAGTAAACTAAAAACTTTTATTTATTCATTTAGTAAAAGACCAGAGAGCAAAGGAATATTTCTTGTCAATTGGTTTTTCATCAGCGATCTACACTAGTATGTTTATGTTATGAAATAAAGAAATTGATATAGGATGAGTGTTGGTGTGTTACGTCATAATATTATCAGTCACTTGTGTTTATGAAATCGACCTATAGTGTTTAGTAAAATAATTTCAGATGATGGAGATAAAAAATCAGTGATTAAAACTATTAAGGAGCTGGAGAATTGGTACAAGTGATTTTAAAGATGATGAATTGCACAATATTTATTACGAGAATAGGGAATGTTACTAAGTTGCTGAGAGAAATGAGATGCTTTTGGTAATATGGAAGAAGAATGGTGTGTGCGGTGGAGAGAGTTAGTAATTCAGCTTGAAACTCACTTTATTGTTGGTTATGAAGATAATCAAGGTAATGTGAATAGTTGTGTAAATTTTTTCCTGATGAATACATTTAGTTTGTTGATGTGAATGCTAATAAACATATTTGTAAGCCTTGCTATAAATTAACCGGGACCTAAAAATTTACTTAGAAGGGACCGTTGATACTTTTCACTTTTTAATGTCTATTAAATGACGCTATATAGAATTTTTAATCGTCTACAAAAGTTTCATGTTCATATTCAAAATCCCTATTAAGAAATAAAGTATTTCACTACTTATCAATGAAAAGGTATGGGTACACATTTCTTTCACATTATTGAAAACGTCATCAATGAACAATAATAATGCTAGATTTATACACTGACTGATCACTGAGTTGTATCATATCATATTTATTCAGTTTTTATTATTGAGTAAATTCTATCAACCAAATTCAAATTTTAATATCTCAACTCTATAAAGAGTCAGTCGCCGCACGAATAGGTCATTGAAAACATCTACGTTTAATGTAATTGAGTGATATGAGTCTGAATCGGATACGGAACATTTGTTTCTTCAACATCATGAATACACCATGCGAATGGTTGCTAGCTACAATGAAACTCAAGCTCCAGGTTCTTTACCATCCCTCCCATTTACTTGAAAACCTAGATTTTTGCATATGGAGACAATTTGTAAGACTTGTTTCTTTGTTATGACCACATTTTACATCAATGTATTCACCTATACATTTTACAACATAATTATTCTGTTTCTGTTTATTCTTCAATCATATATGATCTCGTCTTTAAACTTTTCTACATTCAGTTATATTCTACTAATAACTATCTAACTCAATTATCTAATTGTTATTATCATCTGTTCACCTTTAATCAATTCTTATTTTTGTGTATACCAACATTCATTTCCCCACTTGTAGAATTCTATCATAAATTCTTCATATTGTAAATATTCTTCTACGTCATTTCCTTGAGCCTTGTTTTTAATTAATATCTTCATATAGTGTAAATTTCTTAACAGTGACTCTTTATTAAAATCCTTTTATACAGATAAACTCATATCATCCTAATCATGCCTGTAAACTGATATGCTCTCATGTACAAAATGATACTTATGGATCCAGTTATTATTATTATTATTATTATTATTATTATTATTATTATTATTATTACTATATCACGTCCCATAGATTTAACTCAGTGAGATGATTCGTTTATTGACTAGTAAACCCATTTTTCCCATTGTAAATTGTAAATGAATCTATGGTTTTTATTCATTACACAGATGCATATTAACATTAAAAGCATGTTCATCATATTGATTAACTTATATGATTACAATTTGGGATGACTGTAATATATTTAAGATAAATTCCTACACTCTACATATACTAATGGTAATAATGTTTCGACTGATGGCTAACTTTAAGGGGTTGAGTGAAATCTCAGAGTTTTAATGACAAATCATCTAATCATTTAAAGTGCAGTATTGGATCGTAGTCTGTCAATACAGTTAATTGATTGATTGTGAAAATGTAAACCTTTGAATAAAAATTTTTCCCAATAAGAATTACTGTTGAGTACTTAACAACAAGCATTTTGAGTAACTTTGCCAAGTGGAAACATTAACTAATAAACATGGCAGATGTTATGACTTATTAATGCTTGTTTGATTATGCTAACTATATTCTATTGTATGCCAACAGATCAATAAGTAAAATATCCATGTTTTTCAATTAAAGTTGTTTAACCAATAGGCATAATTTCAACGTTCATTAGTTTAGTGTTAACCGTCTTTACTAACTAATTCTAATTGGCAAGTTTAACTACTGTAACTGAGAAATATTTATCCAATGTAAACTTTTAATTTGTTTAGAACGATTTACTTACTTGTGCTTCGTAATAAATCTTCATCAAGTTTATTGGTTTCGTGATGGATTGTATGTAAATTCCATCTACATAATAACCATTTCATGATGTATATGAACATGTAAAATGATAGATGAAGTCGTCTGAAGTTCACATGAATAAAAAATGGATATTCCTATAGGATTATTTTTGTTTTCTTCTAGTGTTTGTTCTACTTAGGTATACAATTCAAAAGTAAACAACACTAAGAAGCTCACTGTTCATTAGTATTCGTTCCTTGCATAATTGGATAACTAAGATTATTATGGTTTTCTATCTGGATATATCAGTTAAATTTACTTGCAGCAACATTACAGTTATATGAATTCTTGCATATTCAAGCTCAACATTTATGATATCCATATACTCTAACTGTTATGTCGGACCACTAAAAAAGAGTAACAAACTCTCAGAACTGTGTTTTATAACGCTATTTTAATTATTCTAACTGTGGGAAATGTAAACGTTACGTTGCTATAATTGTTACGTTCCTCTTTCCCTATCCTCCCGATTACTATATTTACTCTTCGTATATTGTGTCTAACTACAGTTAATTGGTTGTGTACAAGTCGTTCCTATTCACTACAATTATCTCCTTTGTTCTTTATTAATGTTAGATTCCTAATTGGTTCGCTGTGTGGTCTGGTTTTATGTATATGTAAAGGAATGTATGGAATATAAATCGATTCTGTTTGGTTGGTATATCGGTTTGTGTTCTTCTTATTCCGGCTTAGGACTCAGTGGGCACAGAGCAGACGCGCAATTATCGACTAGGCACAAGTAATTGGCATCCGATCACTCAACCCAAAGTTTCACGCGTCATAACAATTTGTGACGGGTGATGGTAACAGTGGATTCTATCAAGATGGAAATGTTGTTGGATGAGAAACTTAAACTAATGAAGCTAGCCACAAACTCGAAATCTATTCCTGAAACGTCTTTGACTGTTCCTGTCCTCAACTCTACACTTCCAGTTGATGGAATTATTAATAGTATTGCTGAATTTAATTATGATCCAGAAGCTAATGTTACTTTGATACGTGGTTTCGGAGGTATGAAGATTTGTTTATGTATGATTTAGCTCCTCAGGATGATGGATGAAAAGTTCGCCCACTAATCAGAAAGTTTGATGCAGCAGAACTTGATAAGTTCTGCAACTTAATTTTACCTCGAAATCTGCGCGACAGAACATTCACTGAATCTGCGCAACTCTCAGCCAACACTTTGGTGATAATTCTTCTCCGTTCATTACTAGATATCGTTGCTTAAAGTTAAAAATGAATAGAACAGACGATTTCTTAACGCATGTTGGTATTGTAAACAAAGAATGTGAACGTTTTTAATTAAACGACCTGTCGGAGGACCAATTTAAGTCATTAATCCTAATCTACAACCTACTGTCACGCGTCATGACACTAACTGATTTTTGTTTCCGTTATTAGGATCATTTACGCATTCATATATTTAAAAATCATCCTACGTTAACTCCCGGGATAATCCAGTATCCCAGACAAAAATCTGCAATTATAGGCTAAGACCTATCAGTGCAGAATAACTGAAGGGGGGTTCCGTCAAAGTATACTTAAATGCATGCTATCCCATAACCTAATTACTTCGGGCCAACATGGTTTTCTTCAATTACGCTTGAGTTTAACCTGTTTGTCAGTTTTATTCAACAACTAAACAACTAGCCGCAATATTAGTCACGCAGTTTTACCCTTCATTTATATATTTTCGAATTATTTAGCACCAGCGACCATATATTATCACTGAAGAAACTTAAAATATTCAGTGACAGCCGCTAGATTGTTTCACTATTTCTGAGTTTTGTGAGTATGTTTTACATCGTTTTAGTCACAACGTTATCAAAGATGTGTCTAACCAATCTTCTTCAGTCTTTTTAATATGTCCATCTCAAAACTCATTTAGTGGATTCCCACTGGGAACTCCGATAAAAGGGGGTATTCTTTACGTTCATCAATTTTTGTCCGAGATATTTCAGATTTTGATTTATTTAATCGTATGTACATGAACCGCTTTAAAGTATAAACGCACTTATTGTGTCTCACAGTTTCTTGAATATACAAATACATACACGATGATTAATACTGAACTCCCCACTATCCAGAAATTAAACTAAGAGTCATACTCAGATACTGTTGGATAACCACTATACATTTATCTTTATAAATGCAAAGACGCCGGCTGTTTATAAGCCATCTTATGTGTCTTCGCATGGTCGTAACGAGTATTTTCCGAAATCGACAGGAGTCAGCTACCGTTGAAGTTTAGACTATCTCAATTTAAAATTTTAGCCACACATGCATGTTGAAATCTCCTACATGATTACTTCGGTGCACTAGACCTTGTAACCAGTGGGCAATCATATGGCTAATTTAGTTCAGAATTTCAATTTGTATATTGGTCTTTATACTTAGATATGTTATTTTGAAGCTTCATGAAGGATAGTGACTGCGTTTTATTATCATTAGGAGCGAACTGTAATGTAATTGCGTTACCTCAGGCTACTTAGTTGTTCGAAGTTACGTTAACATAATTATTGTTTTGGGTAGTTTACATGGTCTCTACTTTGTAGTGAATTGTACCTGTGAGTAATTCCCTAAATTAACAGTTGCATAAGCTCTTGTCACTGATGCTGACCATGATTGTTTTGGCAGGCGTAACAGCTGAAGGCGCTGGCTCAAACATCGCTACTAGATCATGACACGATGCCACAGGAAAAGCAACTCATCATCTAGTCAGCCAGCATAGACGTTGATATCCTGTTAATGCTCTGCTCATGGTCAAATATGTCTTCTTCTTCATTCATCACAGCCTTCTGAATTGTTCTTATTTTTACTCGTAGGTTTAATCGTTGGAAGTTACTCTGGTTATACAACGAGCATAACTTGGTCATATACAGGGCACACTTTAGAGCAAACAGTGAACCATTGAAATAAGATGTTCACTTTTTATGTGCGGCGACCGTATGACTTCAGTTACCGTTTCCAGTTTTTAGTCGCTCTAATTTGTTCCAAGTGATGTCGCTAAACTTATGAAGTTTTCGTTAAATATAAAAGTGTAAGAAGAGAATGAATGAGACTACAGTGAGAATGACGATGCATAGTGAATTTATTGCTAGAAAGGCTGAATCATTCTTAGGACGCTTTAGAAGGTTCCAGAAAGAGTCACCCACGAGCAAATGAAATGTGTTAAAAAGTTTAAGAATTCGAAACTAAGGTTAATTCATCCCAAGCTGTGTTACATTTTCTATTTTTTGAAGTTCATTTAAATTCTGTGTTTTATTCCACACGTTGACCAAGCACTGCACTTCTAAAAGCTGCTCTCAGAACCATAGTCACTTCGTGTAAAACACCAACCAAACAACTATTACTAAGCGAGAAAACTAGTAAGACATGAAGACTTACCCATTGTTAGCGATATTTTTTCACTAAAGTCCACTGAAAAGGAAGAATTGAACAAATCCTCCAATTCATGTTTAGTTAGACGATAAGTAACTTACACAAATATGAGTGTTATTAAAATTTGTGAGAGCAAATAAAGAACAACCAATCTGCCACGCTGCAGATTTAAAATAACCGTCACAGATCACTCAAAGCCATAAAAATGCCATATCGCGATAAACTGAACTTTAATGACTTCTAACTTTCACCCCACTTGATACTATGACGTCTTCCACTTCGTATACTTTGTTCGCGTGAGTAAATCTGGAACACTGTATGGAAGGAGCACTATTTAAAAATGACACCAAGCTGTTGGAAGGACATAAGAAATAACGGCTGAGTTGATTCTTGAAGTCTCCGAGTTTTCACACAGCTTAACTAAACTTATTCTTCTTGTTGCACAAAAAATAGGAATCAAAACGTGGCCTACAAATTGCTTAATGAATTTGAATTTGATATACCCCCCACAGTTTCGTCATCCAGGACAGGAAGTTATGAGTATGTTCCATAAGTGGTTACAAGCCCTCTATCTGTCTTTTAACTCTGTTGTAGAATAACTATTGAGAGGCAATTTCCGCCTTAACACTTAAAATTCCATCTATGTACACGTACAGGAAGAAGTAACACAGGCCATCCAATTAAACTGGAGTTAAGGTTAATGATCTATGTAACCTGAATGTCAGTTGCTTCATTGATTTTGGTCTTTTGTCCGACCCCTGAAGTTGTGCGTCGAATTTGTCGTTTGCTTTAACTATTCACCTCCTAATCCGCAATATTTGTCATGGATCCTCTTACCGATTATGCTTTATCGATTCATTACGTCAATACATTTTCATTCCGCCTTGTTGTTTCTTTCTTACTTTCTTTCGACGATTACCTAAATTCCTGAGTGCACAAGGAAGCATGCTAAGAGGCACACAATCGCTGATTGCCAAAGAGAGAAAAATAAAATTAGTCGAAAAATAATAGTAAGTAATTATTAAAATAGTAAACGGGAGATTGAAATGTAGGTACCATTGAGACGAAGCAGAATTTGAAAATTTGCCTCACCTCCCTTTTCTCGTACCATTAAAACAATAGATATCGGATAAAAATTCTAATCCTGGAAGGTTAGTCCCGAAGCAACAGGCTAGATTTCAATTTTTGAAAACTTCATACCCTATATTTCAGCAAATCATCAGAGAACCGCCCCAGCTATGAACTTTGAGACCAAACTAAACTCTAAAGCTCCACCGAACGCGACCATGGTCTGCGTTTTACGGTAAGCTTAGATACCAGCGCCAACTTTCTGAGAGCTTTCTAGATGACCTCTGATATCTTTTGTTGTGTCCGCAAATGACTAGGTAAGCTTTCAGTGTAACTCTTCATGACTGTATTCAAGACAAGCATCAGACTCCTCCTAGATATACGGAACGTCGTTGCACCCCCCTCATCCTTCATAATGTTAGTGACCTATTTGAAACGTGTTATGTAGGGAGACCAAAGAAGAATAACGAACTCTCAAAACTTTGTTTTAGAATATTATTCTAATTATTTAGACTATGGGTAGTTTGGACATTTCATTTCTATCATTGTTACGTTCCTCTCACTCTATTCTCCCATTTAGTATATTCACTGTTAACATATTGTCCCTTAATATAAACTACAATTAATTGGTCATGTCCAAGTTACGCCTATTCTCTACCACAATATCCTTTGTTTTGTATTGGTGTAAAATTCCTAATTGATTGACTATGTTGTCTGATTTTGTGTATAGAAAAAAAGTATTTGAAATAAAATACGACTCTGATTTTTGTCTGGTTGGCTCATTCATCTTGTGTTCTTCATCCCGGGACAGACGCATACGGGAACTGGTTAGTAAGTAACGAGGTCACGCACTATAATTTTCCATACGAATGTAACGGGGACAAACATATTTTAAATATAACGATCGGCAATGGAGCCTACCATATCAAAAATGTAACAAAAATGTTCAGAAATTGTCAATCAAGTGAAGTGTATGTTTACGTGATAAAACTTACGAAGATAGATTAATAAATCTTCATCTTTTCCGTCTAAGGTATAAACGATTTCGAGGTGACATGACAACTGCCTACAAAACTTCTAGCATCTCAGGATACTACAGCAAATCTGTACTTACTCTGACTAACCATCGCTACCAGGAAGGCGACCCAAAAGGTTTCACCAAACAACGATCACACAAGCGGGCTTGCATTTCTTTTCACTCAGGGTCTGTACTGTCTGCAATAAACCTTTAGCAGGTGTACTTCCCGTTTTTTACTTTTCCATTATCTTCCCAAACGCTTGAAATTGATGGAAGGTGTCAAAGATCCTATGATTGCCCACCCAAGAACTACCTGGGGGGTGAAAAAAATACTGATGGCACTGACAAGGGAAATGTTTGAAAAGAGATAAAAGAAACTGAAAAATGATAAAAGGAAAGTGATAATAATGAAAGGAGGTAAAAGACTACACGAGGGTAGCATTACGAAAAATATTACTGGTGAAAACATATTATATGGACGTACATATATAAATAACGTGTAGTACGTGAGTAACAATAGTAACAACTAAGAGATGCCACAGAATCACCAATGAACAGACTTTAGGGTCGATTCACGTTTCTGACTGATGACTTACCTGATCTAGAATGCAACTTACACCGCTATGACCTTAGCCGACTCATCAAACACCTCTGAAAAGCTGTAGATCGAATAGGTATGTACACACGGAATTCCATCCATCTCTTGGAATAGAGGCTGACTATGTTTCCTCCAGTTCCACAAGTCGTACGCATATTAACTATTACTGTCGGACATACAGCCACTTTTAGTCTCCCTATAAGGCTGAAGCGTACCCCGGATATATGACTAAGTTGCGCTTGTCGTATAACCAAAGATACTTCTATCGAATGGACCCCACTCTTGCGAATGAGAAATCAGAAGGCAATAAAGGATGGAAGAGAAATTATATTTGATCGTAAACAGAGCTCTAATCGGATAGCAACGTCTAGGCTGGTAAACTAGAGAGAGATGCTACCCACGGTGGTTCGAGTCGTGATTTGGTGAAGATGCGTGACCGCGCGCCTTCAACTAGTAGTGTCCGCTAAAACAAACATGGTCAGCATCAATGTCGAGAGCTTATGCAACTATTTATTTTGGGGATTATTTACCGCTACAGCTCACTCCCTTCCCCTAATGGGTTCGTGAGTACCCTAAGACGTGCCAGCCAAAGGATAAAACCCAATGAGTCAGACATTGGTAAACGTTCCTTCGATAGCTTGCGATGTTGTGCAGCTTCTGGGTGTCAGTCCTTACACTATGGTGTCGTCGTATAAAATAATTGTACATAAAATAAAATTCTTGTTCCTTCCACGTTCTTCTGTTTGTTTCCAGACGGCCTGGAAGTCGAAAAGAAAAAATAAAAAATTTAAATCTGTGCGTTTTGTGAAAAATAATCGTTAACTCAATGCGTCTATAAAAACGTGTTGAACACCGATAACACATAATGAAACGTTTTTTTTGACACAAAAATTTATAAAATGCACACAGCAAAATTATTATTATTACTTTCTTTTAGAAAAAAACGTGAATAATAATAATGGGTTTATCGATCTTTATTTTTTTGTTATTATTTATTTTAAGACAACAAGAAAAATGTTGTATGTACGTGGGTAGTGGGAGGAAATTTGTAGACATAGTATTCGTTTAGGTGTTCTGGAAATCGTACTTTTCTACCAGAACGCGTAGCTTTCGGCGTTACATTGCTCTTTGATACTTCTACTTGCGTGTTAGTCATTGCTTGCGGCGTAGTGGCTTCGTTCGTGATACGTTTTGCAGGTGTTGCAGCGAATTCGACACTAAAAGGTTAACCTTCTAGGTAGGCTGATTTGAGGCGGTCAATGCTGACGTTATCCTCGTGGCCATTTTTGTCAATCGTATAGTACTTTGTTTCACGTTTAAGAACATTGTATGGCACTTCGTAGGTTGCGTCAAGAGGTCGGCGTACGGCATCACGACGTACAAAAACGTGTGTACTATATTTTAAGGCAGGTTGGATAAAGGTGTCTGTCGATTGTTGTCGAGTTTGAACTGGCTTAACTGAACGCATAGCATTTGTAAGCCGGTTCACGTAAGAATTCATATCCAGGTTTGCCGAAGTGAAAGCGGTTTCCACAAACTCACCTGGTAGTCAAAGAGTCGTTCCGTAGACTAATTCGGCGACACTACATCCAACATCTTCCTTCACTGTGCTGCGAATCCAGAGTAAAACTAGTGGTAAGGCGTCGGGTGTTTGTTGCTGAAAGTGATGCTTTCAGTTGTCGATGAAATCTTTCTACCAAACCGTTAGGTTGTGGGTGGCAGGCGGTCGTCCTGAAACGTGTAGTTCCAAGAAGTTTGGTCAGAGCGTGGAACAATCCAGATTCGAACTGACGTCCACGGTCTGTCGTTATTATAGATGGATAACCAAAGTTGGCTACCCATCGTTCGACGAAAGCGCGATCAATCGTTTCACTAGTGATGTCTTAGAGTGGAATCGCTTCTGGCCAGCGTGTAAATCGGTCCACGCATGTCAGAAGATAAGAAAATCCATTTGATTCTGGTAGAGGTCCTACTAAATCAAGGTGGACATGATCAAATCGAGCGTCAGGGGTTGAGAAGGTGCCTAGGGGGCATTTATTATGTTGAATTACTTTGTTCTTCTGGCAGGCTATGCAAGTGGCGCTCCCATTCTTTAATATCCTTATTCATGTTTGGCCAGCAGAATCTATCAGTAATCAGTTTACTTGTAGCACGAATTCCAGGATGAGAAAGGTTATGAAATGTGTCGAAGACGATACGTCGATAACTCCTGGGGACGACTGGACGGGCTATACCTGTAGAAGAATCACAAATTAAAGTGTTCTTACCTTTTCCAATCGTTTTGGTTTGGAGTTGGAGCGTTGTTGCAGCTAACTCGTGATGAAAATCGATATCTTCGCTTTGAAGTTGAGCTAGTTTAACAAGGTCGATTCTCTGGATACGATTCAAGGAATGTATTCTCGATAAGGCGTCAGCGACTACATTGTTAGCTCCCGATATATGTCGTATGTCCGTAGAGAATTGGGAGATATAGTCAAGATGACGCGACTCTCGTGGAGAGTACTCATCTGAAGATGATTTCATCGAGAACGTAAGTGGTTTAATGTTCGGTGAATATTGTAAATTCCCGGCCTTCGATGGAATGTTGAAAATGATGTACAGCACAGTACATGGCTAGAAGTTCACGTCCAAAAGTGCTGCACCTCGATTCAGTGTCGTTTAATCGTCTTGAGAAAAATGCTAAAGGCTGTCAAGCTTGGCCAGTCCATTGTTGCAGAACTGCGCCAATCGCTGAGTCAGAAGTGTTGACCGCAATGCTGACTGGAGCTTCAGTATTGTAGTTTGCCAGCATAGTTACATTGGCTATTGCCTCTTTAATTGCAACGAAAGCTTTCTTTTATTCTGAATCTATTGTGACCACCTTTTTGTTCCCACGAAGTTGATCCGTGAGTGGTTTCACTATAGATGCACAGTTGGGAATAAATCGTCTGTAAAAACTTACCAACCCGTTGAAAGCTCGTAACTGCTTAATGTTTGTTTGTTCCGGATACTCCAGAATTACCGCCACCTTGTGTTTTTGAGGCCGTATACCATTAGCATCAACGGTATGCCCCAGAAAATCTAATGAAGTTGTTCCGATTTGACATTTTTGTATATTAATAGTAATTCCGTATTGCTGCAGTCTTTTAAAAGCTGTGTCCAAATGTTTCATGTGTGTTTCCTCGTCTGGGCTTGCTATCAAGCAGTCGTCTACATATGCATGGACATGGTCGAGCCCACGGTACACGTCATCAATGAAACGTTGAAACGTTTGTGCTGCATTCCTCAAGCCGAAGGGCATTCGAAGGAATTCGTAAAGACCGAAAGAGTTTACAATAGTCGTTTTTGGGATGTTATTTTCAACCATCGGTATTTGATTGTAGGCTTTTACTAGATCGATTTTTGAGAATACTTTCATTCCCTTTAACGTGGCCGTTTGGTCATGGATGTGAGGTAAAGGGTAACGATCTGGCGTAGTTTGTGCATTAAGACGTCGATAATCACCGGTAGGACGCCAATCATTGCTGTCTTTCTTCGGGACCATATGTAATGGAGACGACCATGGGCTGCTGGATGGACGGATTATTCCCAGGTCAATCATATGGTCGAATTCGTTCTTAGCAATCCTTAATTTTTCGGGTGCTAATCGGCGTGCTTTGGAGAATACAGATTGACCTGTAGTCGTAATGTGATGTGTAACATTGCTGGTTACACATGATAACTTCGATGTCGCCTTATTCAGGTCCGGATACTTGTCGAGTATTGGCTGAAAATAAGGGTTAATTAAATGTTTAAAGCGAAGAGGACATAGGCTACAACCTGTAGCAGTGGTTCCATGTACGTACAGCTTTGTGTTGCTGTCGACTAGCCTCTTTTTGCTAGCGTCCACAAGCAAGTTGTGATGGCTTAGCAAGTCTATGCCTATGATAGGTATTTTCACATCGGCGATAGTGCGAAATCCAGTGTATGGGTTTTCGCAACCCCACGTTTAAGTAGACATATTGTTTACCATACGTGGCTATTTGTTTTTCGTCAGCTGCTCGTAGATCGAATGCAGCTTCATGTTGGCGATCAGATGAAGTTGCAGGAAGGACGTTGACTTCTGCGCCAGTATCGACGAGGTAGCGAACCTTCGTTATCACATCAGAGATGAATAACAGGCGACTGTTTCCACCGGCTACGATTGCCGCTAACGCGTGCCGGCGGGATAGTTTCCCGACGCAGTGGGTTCAAGGCTAGGGAAACAACAGGGGTCTCTACATTTCTTTGATTCCCTGCCATAGGTGTTGTGGTACCAACACCAATGTGGATTTTCCGTTCGTCGAGGTCGAGATAAGGATCTTTCACGCGATGAACTTCGTCGTCGAGGATTACTTGGTCAGCGTTGCTCGTGTATATCGAGGAAACGAGAAAGAGTATGGCACAATTTAGTTATTTTGTTTTCGTTTTTTAGAGGTTTTTTGTAACAGAATAAACCTCATTGTGGCGAGTTCTGGTGATCTCCAGAATTCGATCAGCAGATGAAGCTAGTTCATCTACTGGGTTGTTGTTAAAAGTTACCAATACTGCTTGCACTTGTTGTGGCAGTTTTGATAAAAAAAAGTTGACGGAAGAGACCTTCGTCAAAAGTACGTTGACCAATTACCTCTTTTCATGCGCAATAACATTTCGGTCGCAGAACCGTTACCAAGATCAATAGTGTGAAACAACTCATCAAGACGTTGTCGGTTGGACAAATCTCCTCGTTTATGAATCGATCTTTTGAGCCGTTCGTATGGTTCTAGGCAGTCAGGACTAAAAAAGAAAGGGGTGACGTACCCATTCAACTCACACGGAAGTGACCTAACAACCGCCAGAAATTGAACGCGTGGATCAGTCACACATTGGTCTCGGAATTCTGCTTCTGCGTAGCAGAACCAGGCTTCGACATTATCTACCCAGAAAGGGATGAGCTGAAAGTTTGGAAGGCGTAGGGGTTTTGATCCTAATTAGCTGAGGAGTCTGGTCTGACATCATAAAAATAGTAATGAATGCAAAAACCAAGATACTGTGATAAAAAAATATGCGGTAAAAAAAATCAAACCACCAATAATACTCTGTTTAAAACTATAAAAAGGAACGGACTCACAGTAAATTATCGTGTCCAGATCACGTTCTACTCACCAATGAAGCGTACCCCGGATATATGACTAAGTTGCGCTTGTCGTATAACCAAAGATACTTCTATCGAATGGACCCCACTCTTGCGAATGAGAAATCAGAAGGCAATAAAGGATGGAAGAGAAATTATATTTGATCGTAAACAGAGCTCTAATCGGGATAGCAACGTCTAGGCTGGTAAACTAGAGAGAGATGCTACCCACGGTGGTTCGAGTCGTGATTTGGTGAAGATGCGTGACCGCGCGCCTTCAACTAGTAGTGTCCGCTAAAACAAACATGGTCAGCATCAATGTCGAGAGCTTATGCAACTATTTATTTTGGGGATTATTTACCGCTACAAAGTCTACTAATTTTTTTATTGTAAATTCTACCTAATTGTTACCAAACCTGTTTTCGTATCTTTCTTCTTTTCTCCTTTTCTATCTTCCTTATTATAAGCTTATTATCTAATAGATTGTTCAACAAGATAACACCTGCTGGTTGATTTTAACCCATATTCATCCGTTTTCAAGTGATAAGTCCACAAGCCAACTTCCGAAGAGGGTATTGGCCAGCCGAGTAGTTCAAACTCCCACAATGAATACTGACAAGGATCCAGGACCCCACCTCGAAATCAAGATGTAGGCTTTAGAGTAGAGCATTGAGCATCTTAGGATCCTAAGATCACCAACATTTAAATTGTTCGTCACTCTGAGTTTGGAGGTAGGTAATCTGTAAACGATTAGAAAAGAAGTGGTCCAAGGATAGAATCGTACGGCACTCCGCTGGTCATTGTAAGCCAGTTAGAATAAGCAGAGATAACTTTAATCGCTAGAAATCTGTCTCTCATGTAATCACTTAGACATCCCAGTAGACACCTAATAATGTCCATCGACTGCAATCTCCTACAAAAATATCGATGCTCTACTCTAAAGCTTACATCTTGATTTCGAGGTGGGGTCCTGGAAATCCAAGGTCCCTGTGATATCAAAATTCTTTGAAACTACCTGGTAAGGATACACAAGTGGGCTTTTAACACCTTGTTTTACCCCTTAATGCTAATAAATGTAAAATGTTAATGGTGAACAGTAGAGATGTATTCTTTATGTACACACTTGGTAAGTACAGTATTACTCCTTTTACTTCAGAACAGGATCTCAGCTTAACTTTTGCGATACTCTAGAGAAGTCTCACCATTGACACACTACTCACAATAAAGGCTACTCACTCATGGGGTTTATGTTTAGAACATTAGGTACATTGACTCCTGTAGACTTCATCAATGTCTATAGTACTTATCGAAGACCCCACCATGAAAAGCCCATAAATCGTGTCCCTCCTTGCCCTACGAATAATATCACTATTTCGAAACTAGTCCAAATATGAGCAACCAGATAGGTAGGTATCGAAATTTCATCCTGTATAGTAGAAGAGGGTGAAAGGAAAATGATTTTAATGTATCATGAGGGCCACAACCCTCTTCTCTTTGATAAGCTAAGTGTAAGATTCAGCCAAAAACCAAATCTGATATAATATTACAATAGGATGGAACATAAGAGAGTGCGCCCAAAAAATCCGTGCTTACTTTTTGTAGTCAAGATAAGAAAACTATGGAACTCCAGCATGAAGTGGTTATGCTAGTACCTGTTGAATAGTTCAGAAGAAGGCTCGTTGGACATTTAGACTTTATAGACACTAAGGAACAATACTGTAGGAGCAACTCTTATTCTTATTTCTTAATTTAACTCTTTTGACTCTCAGGTTCAGAAGCAACAGAGCAACTACACTCTCCAAAACCAAGAACTGGTATAATATCAGATGGTTGTCATGACCGATGCACATAAATACTTTATCGGTATGAACTTTTACATACGGTATTACGATATTAAACGCCAACGAGGATAGCTAGTTGGTCCCTGCTCGTCTGCCCGATGCCCCCCCCCTAACCTCAGGCCAGAATGGGAAATACACAAGGCGGTGAATAAACCAAAAATAGTCAAATTCTATTTTAAACAATCTCTCTATATGCATAGGACGTGAACACCCCGTCAACTAGTCAGAAGATCAATACCAATGCAAGATAAAAAAAAAACAGTGACTGTGAACTAGAGTAACGCGTGTACAGTTGACTAACTTTAGTTCATCAACGAAAAATGATACACTAGCAGGCAATGTGATAAGCGGGGGGAAGGTAGGTCATGAGAAACGTTATAATAATAACGATAAATCATCCACTTCGTACACAACCAAAATAAATGTATCAGACTACTTACAGTTTTAGATGATAATCAGTTTCCTTTAGGTGCCGGAATGTCGACAGCACTCCTATTGATTAGACGCAGGTCTCAAGGAACGATGACTCACAAATTCTAGCAAACAGGGTTGCAGTTGGAAAAACTACTAGGTCCGCACAATTTTGTCACGGATATTGGACCTTTTGGTAGGTATGGTTAAAGGCGCCTATTGTACTGTCATCAAATGTGTCTACTTCAAATGTCATCTTAGTGTGAGTTACTTGACGTGTGTTATTAAGTTTCCGTCTTATGTGAGAGCTTTACTTTCACTGTCGTAATACGAAAATAAATTAGTAACATTTCTAATGGTTTATCATACTGCATTCAATATATTGTCATGACACGATAAGCTGCACAGTCTACATATATTATTTTTAATTTTATTCGCTCTGAAATATACAGCTTCATAGGGAACTAGATACTATATGGAATCTAAGTATACGCCTTAGTAGCGCACCTGTACCTAGGATCTAGCCATATTACCTCCAAGAATCCCTCAGGCGGAGACATGAATCTGATCTTCCTGCTCTTGACTGACTTTCTTGCATTCTACTAAGATTACGTTTTGGTCATATCAACTTTAGAAAGCTCCTTATAAGTAGTCTGGCAGTAGTGAAAAATAATAATCACAGTAGTATATCTGTTTCTAGTCCTACGGATGTTTGCGGCATACTTTGGTACGTATCATTGTTTTGCCTATACAACTGTAGTGGAAGTATGGTGCATATTACATGTAGCGTCGGAAGTAATGTTTGATTTACTGTTAGCCAATAATCTCGCTGTATATAACTTTTTCCTTTAGTGAGTGTAATGAATTGAAAACTTAACTGTTTTACTTCCTAATTGTTCTAACTATTTGTAAACTGTTGTGTCAATTATTCTCATTCCCTTTATTTCAGTTCCCGTCGTTACTGAGTAGAATATCACCAATCTTACACGCACATCAAACCTTCTAGCAACATACTTATAGGTTGAACTTCGACATCCTGATAACTTAGTGTCATTTTTGTGCTATGGCGTTCTAAGTAACACGTGAAGTATATGCGTTCTTTCTAACAAAAGTTCTCCGAGATCAACTATCCTATTAACATGGCTACGAAAAAGTCGTCACTGACTATAGATAGTTCCTCTGTTGATAAGTATTATATTAATGAGAAATCTGGCAAAGAACAATCAGATTTTTGTAATATATGTCTCCTCATGTCTCTGTACGTTTTGCAGGTAGGTTTCTGACCCTTTTAGCCTTGTTTCGTACTTATTTATTTCTTATACTAGTTAGTGTAAATTCAATTAGGTTTTAAGTATAGCTAGAATGTATCACTTGGTCAGTGTTTTTGTTCTAAAATCACAGTTTATTATTTTCTGACGCAGGTGGCGAGTGATTAGAAAAATCGAGGTAGTCAGTTAATGACATGGTTCCATAGAAAACACTTATCTCTGTCAGTTTACCCCAATTTCCCTATCGGGGTCCTAGAAATGGTGCACCTGAATAGCTTAAGACCTTATCATTTTATGATAAAATTAAGAAAACATGGGCATTCCGAACAGCCGTTGGTAGATACCGATTAGGATTGCTGATTTAGATTAGAATTCACCATCAGCTTTGATCCAACTACTAGTGTTCGAGCAAACAGCCATCACAAGGTTTATGTACCACAGGAGTATGACTGATACTGCCATTAAGTCTCTTGGTCTACGGATTGAAATGCTAATTTTAAGTTAAGGAATACCACCATTTTGGGCGTCAGTAAGTATATCGGTGTTCTAAAACCTAACGAGTAGTGAGTATTTGGTCGATCCATCCACGACTAGATCTGAAGCTAGCAGGTGTTTCCTGGGTTTGTTGTTATCTGTCTTCTGAAAGTGTGTAGAAAGCATTGTGTTAGATTTATTTCCCACATCCTGTTTGCAGTGGACGCAACTAAAAGGCAACTATGTTTGTCTTTATCTTAAAGACATACCACGAAACAATGTAATCGGACAGCAGATTAGCGACTATCGACTGAAATTTATTAAATAAGTGCTTATTTCGCTCCCGTCACCTAATTCTATTTCTTCCAGACTGTCGATAAGTTGCTGTTAGGCTACAAGATGAATGGTCAGTATGTCTCATGGTATTCACTTTAATTTATCATGTAATATAGTTCTTAGAGCTAACTGGACGTATTTCTAGTTTAATTTATCTCATTTTAGGGTATTCCTCTTGGATTGTCATATGCAGTCCCTTACATACTACAATCAGATCCAAAAACTGTTAATTACCAATCGCAGGCAGCTTTCTCATTTGCATTTTGGCCATTCTCACTCAAATTAGCCTGGGCTCCAATAGTAGACTCGTTGTACAGTTCACGTATAGGAAGACGGAAAACTTGGCTTCTTCCTGTTCAGTATGCTCTTGGAATTAATATGCTTATCATTGCTTCCTATGTCAACCAGTGGTTGGGGCGTACACCGGATAACCCATGGGGTCCATTAGGTGTGACTCATCCAGTGGATATTTCAAGCTTAACTGTAGCTTTCTTTGGACTCACTTTTCTTGCAGCAACACAGGACATAGTCGTAGATGGGTGGGCACTCACAATGTTGTCCAGGTCAGTTCATTATCAAGTGCACTCTAAATGTGAAAATTGTATTTAGTCCTATTAAAAATACAACTTTTTTCACATAACTATCGTCATATTCAAAACATTCAAGCTAGTTATCGAATCATCTTTTTTGAGGTGTAAGACGGTGACTTAGTAGATATTGCATTTCTCTGGTTTGAGCAACCATGTGGTACCATCACGTAAGCGCCGAAGTTGAAAACTAGCGAAATAAACCTTTACTCTTAAATTAAAGTTCTATTCATTTCCAGTAGCGGTTGCCTAATAGGATATTTGTTACATTTGCTAGGGTCTAATCTTGAGACCTGTAAGTAACTTTTAAACTATGGTGAACTACATGATTGTGATTACGTAAATAGCTGATTGAAGCCAAATGTATTGGCCATTGAAACTTAACCAAGTATGTAAATAGCCTGGCATGTTCATTGTCAAGTGAGATAAGTGGCTCCTGGCACTGATGGTTAACGAAGTCACACAGTTTCTGTACAAAGAGCTTTGTTTGTTTGTTGGCTAAGGCTTATAAAGGAACTTTGAGTGTGAGCACCTTTAAGTTTTTGCTGTAATAAGTAAAATACTAACCACCTAATGATGTTTAGCAATATAATGTGGTCAACTGACATCTTACGAGGTCGAATTCATTCATTAATGAGGTAAATGAAATCATGACAATTGTTTGAAATCGCTACTGTAATTTGTGAACGCTCTCAGTTATCATTAAATACTGAGGCCACCCTTGGCTATTGTAAAGACTAAACTTGATCCGTGAATGGTAAGAATATGTTTTATGACGAAATACTTATATAAGTTTTTCTTTTGATTGATTATTAATTGCATTTAAGTACTTTTAAATATAAAATGAATCCTATGGTGAATGCTTCACAGAAAACTATCAAAGTAGAATAGAATAATGTGTTAATATTCACTAATAGCCAAATTTGTCAAATTTCAATTAAATGTTGATTCAAAGGACTATCTAATTGAATTAATCAATAATCTTACCCCTGATCACCTCATGTCTCCCTTAACTATCAGTAGTCTTTTGAGCGATGTTGCTTCATATATGTGAAGATAATTGCTATTTTCTTAAACATGTAGAACATTCTAAATTGAAACTTCGATTTTTCCGTCTATTTTAGGAAAAACTTAGGATGGGCTTCCACCTGTAACACAGTTGGTCAAACATTGGGTCATTTAATTGCATTCGTCTTACTTATATGTTTAGAATCGCCATATATCTCCAATATGTACATACGACTCACTCCTGTTGAAGGCGAAGGGCTAATTAGCTTTTCAGGTAAGATTTAAGCATATATTCATATGAGGTATCGTTGCATATTAATTGAGTAATGTAATCCCATTCATACACCATTCTATAAGATTTCATCTTTTTTCGTGTAGCCTATACATACCATTGACCTCTTAGTCTAACTGTATCAACAACTCAACTCCGATCTTTATCTACGCTGACTAGATACTTTGTGTGAATAGTTTATGATTTGTTTTCTAATTCTAACAGTTTCATTCACCACATCACCTTTCTCAGTGAGTGGGAAGTTAAAAAATCTTATCTCATATCTGCCTTCCGTAAGACTGTTTACTGATGTAACTTTGGAAAATGTAATTTTATAATCAGTTGTCTAACAGGTCGACATATTGTCACGAAATCCCTCCTTTCAGCAGTCAGGAAGCAGATCATCTCATTACAAAAGCATTTTAGAGATCACCAGAAGTCTTTTAGGACCATTTGGAATCAGTTGCACTCACAGATTAACGCAACCGGTTTTTTCTATTCTATGCAGATCGGATACGTAATAGCAAGCAAGATAAATGTAACTATCTGTGAAATAATGTGTACCTACTGTAGAAAGCACTATATTGAACGAAGGGGATACCCCTCTTACGTATATATGAACATAGACATCGATAATTTTTCCTTTGAGTTATCTATAAATTAGGGTCGTTTTGAAAACGTCTCGGGGTTGCTGCATAAAATGCTTTTTGACAGCTTTTCCGATCCTTCTCAAAATGTCCGCAGACGGATCACCTTTAAATTCAACGTTCATAACGACAGTCTTCTTAGAAACAGAATTTTTAGCTTCCCTAGGGGTGTTATAGCCTGATTTCTTTTGTTTACGAATTGTGGGTGGAAGCATTTTCAATTTTTGTCTAGAAAAGTTAGTTTATCGGTAATAACATCAAGAATGGGATTAGTAGATTTCTTAGTTTATCGAAGCGTAGGACACAACATGACTTTACTTCCTGTTCATAGGGATCTAGCTGTAAAGACTTGTTACTTAAGTACTCCAAGAACAAAAATTTGAATTTAAGCTCTTCATTGTGACTGTTAATTCATTTTTTCTTGTTGTGCAAGATATATTGGTCATTTGATGTATACGTTGACCAAAAGAGTCCAGATACATTATCCTCCATGGCTACAGAAAGGCAACAGCGGTAACATCAGCGTCATCGTCAAAAATTTTACTACTACTGGCCACTTATTTAACACAAGTTCCTCGTTTGTAGTTATCTGTGTGGTTAACAGAGATCTAACATAGTAAGTTTCCACCTTGTGATTGTTGAAGCCGTCACCATACATGTGGAGAAGCTAGAATTGTATGTGCGAAATAAACTTATCCTATCGTTGATCTTACCTTCGGTCTAACCCTTATTTCCTGCATATTCTTTTGATTATGATATATTTAATTTTCCATTGTTTATTTTAGAAAATTTTTAAATAATAGCTCTCCATTTTATCCCTTTCATAATAGCGCTTTTTCTGTCTTCAATCCACCTCCCAGATGCGTCTTAGTTTTCAATTCGATTTATTACTTAACTCTAAAGTTATTACTCTCCATTTCCTCACCTATTCCGAAATTTTTACACTGTTTATGTTACCAAATTCCAAAGTTTTCTCTCTACTAGAACAGTATAAATAAGAATAACATTTACTTTTGAATTCTTTCGTACATTTGATTATTCCTTTTTATCAATTTAACTTACACTTTCTTTTGCTGCCGTGCTTGACAAATTGTTTTAATATTTTGAATATCATATATATATATATATATATATATATATATATAGAGAGAGAGAGAGAGAGAGAGAGAGAGAGCAATAGAAATGAAATTGTCAAAAAGAAATTCTTTCGCCAAACCTGTTTTTTGTCGTCCATGACTTAACGAATGTTTTCCATTTAACAAAAAATTCCAAGGATCCTTCAAACTTAAAGGGACTCAGTGGTTTTCAAAAATGTTTCTATCAATCTTCCATTATATCATTAATTTTTGATAAGGCATATAATGTTATCATTATTAAGGTGTAATAGATGAAGCTTGCTAACCAATCACTCATTAGTTTATTTATGTATATTCATAGTGTATATTCATAGTGTTCATTACTCTTGTACATTTAATTTCAATATTTGTTTTCATTCTATTTCCTTGCTATCACAATAATGTTTGTTACAATATTTTCACTAGGCTTCCTGTATTTCTGGGGTATTGTGTTTCTGGTGACAACTACACTAGTTGGAATTTTAAAGAAAGAAAGAACTAATTACCTTTCTGATAAGTCACCTAATTCTAATCATCTTGACAATAATCCTAATGGTTTACTGACTTATTCATCAAATCAAGCACAAAATACTGGTAGTCAGTTGTCGATTTCTAGAAACCGTACTCCACTGTTGGATGTGAATGATAAACAGTCTGGTGAAAGTTTTTCAAACACTCTTGGTTTTAGTCATATTATTCAAGTTAACCCACATGAAGAAATAAATGCTACTGAATCAAATGAAGAATTATCGTTGTTAGATACTTATCGTGTTATGCTGGGCATCTGTAAATTGAAGCCTGTTTTACGATACATTTTGTTCTTATTTATTGTCAAGGTAAGTAACTAAACTTGTTTGCGGTTTATAGTTTGTATATAGTGTTGGTCTTTTGATACTTGGGATGTTACGAAGTTATTTAAATATCACTAGAACTCGATCGAACTAGAATTCAGACATTCTCAATTTAATACATTCAAATGGCTTAGTTACATACTGAATAACGAAGGCTAGAGAATTAAAGGGATTTATGTTGTTCTACTCATATGTATCACGTGTCGAAGCGAAACACCAGTTTGTCCCTCATTGTTTTCTACTTCCCCGGTCAACTAAAGGATTGTATTAGTTACTGCACTCCATACCATTATTGAAAATAAAGCAAATCCCGAAAAGACCAAAACCAGTTGTTATAATGCAAGTTTCGATCCACCTACTGTACGAGACAAGATTGTATAAAATGGTGCGTTGTCGAAATTGAACAAATAAGACAGTAGGCCATATTATCATGGCATTTTGGTAAAAGTTGTACTGAGAATAATAGAACTTGATGAGTTCTGGCGTTAAATTGTATACCAATATCTTATGGTTAAAAACGTATAAATTTCGTTAATATTATTTAACCCTTCATCATTTGTCAGTTACTACTCATAAATTACATTTTCAATTACTCTGTGATCTGTTCTTCTCGTTATTCATCTTAACATACATATAGTGCTAATTAAATTGCTAAACAACTTGACTCTGTGTAGTTATAGCTAGTTATCAACAACACTATGAAGATTAAGAAAATTACTAAACCACTTATTATTCCATAGTACTGTATGTCGAACGTCTACATAAAGATCTGATAATTAGTTTACATACATAAACTAGAAGATCGCTTCCTAGTTTAATCGCTCTCGGTAAAATCAAATTCCTGGGCAATATTTAGTATACTGTACAAATATAACATCATTGATGCATACCCTTATCACGAGTACGAGTTACTGGAAGTATATGTATCTGACTAAATTTATAGAATCTCATTTAAATGTTTAATTCGATAACCTTTTATTCAGCATCAGCCTGTATATTCCATTTCTTTCCTTAAAACTTTTGACCAGTCTGTCGTAGAAGTGAGAAATATAACGGACTATCATAGATAATACTAAATGTTTAGTCGGTCAGAAGTTATTTCAGTCTTTGCTTGTATCAATATATACTTATCTAGATCGCCTCTACCTTTCTTATGGTTCTGTTCTAAGCACTTCATAGCAAACATAACAGGCTACTGATAACGCCTCATTATTATATTTTCCAATGCGAATAAAGCACCAAGCCTGATGATAGAATGCACATGTCTTATATTAACGAAAAAATAGCTTACTAGAAGCCGTTTACCTGTCTATTACAAAGGCGACCTAGTTTTTCAAAGACGATACTCCCTTAGAGTGTGAGTAGGACCTAAGTTCGCATCCGTGGCTTGCCTAGTGCCTTGTGGAGCGGCAACTGAGTGTTTATAAGTTTGCCTTTGATCTATTATGTTCCAAGTTCCATTTACTACGATTTCATCAGCCGGTAGCTGTCACTAGCCCCTAAACTTAATTATAGGACCCAAAGCCAAGTGGACAAATCTGTACTAGGTAAATAAATAAGCTTAAATGAATCTTAAGGTTAAAATAATTGCAAGACAACTTTTTGTTGTCTAACTGTGCATTATTTGTTTGTTAGTTGGGAATTATTTCATTGTGTGTTTATTTTGGTAATTATTAGGTGTGCTTTTGTGCCGCGGATACAATTTCAAGATTAAAACTAATCGAACAAGGTCTGCCAAAGGAGAAACTCGTTTTTATTGGTATTTTGCTCCTACCACTTGAAGTCATTTTGCCATTGTTTATCACTAAAATAACGAATGGACCAAGAGTATTAAAATATTTCACATGGGCTGTATTGCCACGGTAAGTTATTTGCTATTGATTAAGGTGTATAGGCCGTGTTGATTTCTCGTCAGTTACTTGTAATCAGCGTACAGCTTGGAACAAATATGCGTTAAAAGTGGCTAATTCCTAATGAAGATTATTAATCTAATTAAAGATATGTGCCAACCCAAGTTGCCATACCACATTAGCACGAGATAAAATTAAAACGATAAATAACAATAAGTCTCAATAATGCATAGGGATAATAGTGAGATTAAATAAGCTCCAAGAATATAGAAAAGAATTACAAGATATGTATGAAGCTGTACTGGAATTAAGTGGGGATAAAAACTAAATACATCTGCACCACTTTGACTAATTATGAGCCATATCACCTAACTTCACCAACTAAACAATCACTATTATCATGCGTTACAACATCTCTCAGATCAATCAACAACTTCATTGACTGATGCCACATTTCGATTTGGCAGCCCTCACTTTCCCTCCATCCTATCTCTACATTAGCCGAAATCATGCGACGAGGTAAGAGGGCAGTTGAGCATACATAATGCAGGCCGCAATCACCCCAGTTGATAAAGATTCACAACTTCATGAAATTGTTTACTGTCTTTTTAAGCAATCTTTGTCTACTCTTAGTATTCCCCACTTGGGAGCCCCACCACGAGTGGTAGGCAGTCACAAACAAGACCATTAGAACGGAATTGTTTAACGGGTACATAATAAGTAAAGATCTCACTTCTGCGCAATGAAGACTGATGATGCTGTCTAGAATGATAACTAAAGCTACTCATTTTAAACAATCTAGGTAAGCGAACTGAACAAAACCAGACGCATCCACTTGAGTTGTTAATCTTCCCCATCAATTAAAGTATTTTATCAAAGTGCTTTTTTGCATTGCCCAATTAACGTACCGAAAGATATCTAAAACTAATCTGAAATTTAGAGAACTCCTTGTAACATTTGTTCAGCTAACAAGTTGTTGATCCATAAGTCTGAACATGTCATTACACTGCTTATTGGATAACTGTTATGTACTCTTTCTCTCTTGAGTTGCTTTTGCAATTATTTCGTATTTATAGCCGTGAATAATTCATAGTCGAATATAATATTACCAAATTTGTTCTATACAAACCTTGTAATTTATTTAACTTTTACTTGTCGTTTCGATTTAGGAAATTTTTTCTTTTTCTAGTTTGTTTCTAGCGTCGTTGTCTATTCCATTGGTTTATTTTGCACCATACTTCAAAATTTCATCTCACATTCATTCAGACATTCATATTAGTAATCAGACATTATTAGTCGACTCACCTTCTGTCTCTCCGTCGACTACAACGCATACTTCATTCTCATGGTTTTTATATGGTACAATAATTTGTCATACGGCTGCGTATACAGTATTTTCCACTACGATGTTTATTACTCAAGTATCATTCAACGCAAGAATAAGTGATCCGGCTGTGGGTGGAACTTACATGACTTTATTAAATACTGCCGCTAATTTGGGTTAGTTCACTAATTTTATTGTCTATTTATTTCTGTGCCACTAAAATAATTTACTAAACTTGATAATTTTAATGTTTATGTACTTGTTTTTCTATACCAGAGTGATTATGTAACCTTTACTGGGTTGAACATTCATCGGCTGAGACGATTGAGACATGTATCATCAACCATCGCTCACGTTAACGCAAGATGTTGACCAGTGTCAGAGTAAACTAAAAGAAGAGGCGGGTTAACCACGAAGTAGCATCAGTTCGTAGAGTAATTGACTGATGACATTAGTTATCTTTGTAGGTTCAGACTACTCAAATGGGATCCGTGTAGTAATCGCAGCCAGTTATTGGAGATGAGACTCAGAATCTGTCACAGTGACTTAGCTGTATTCACTCTTTATCACCCTCTAGATATTCAGTTTCACCATTCCTTCATACACTATTTTTCATTACGTCTTCTCGAACCATGTTCTAAAATTTTTTAAATATCTCTGATTAATATTTCTACCACATTATTTTATTTCCTTCTGTATTCATATTTTTAATTTCGTTTTATCATAGTGACGTGGTACGGGGACTTATGCTACAACTCATTCACTATCAATAATCATTCATCTTTTATTGAACGTTCACAATGTTGTGGATAACCTATGACTACTATATTTCTTCATGGGACACAGTATTTCTGATTTAAAGTATGATGCTAACTAAGAGGTGATGCAGATATTTAACATAAGTTATTTTAATAGGTGATCCATCTTAACTTCATTTCTTTCGTAACTTTCGTGCTCTTCAGTTCAACCTCTCGATGTAGTTTAGCACAACTTTGTAATCGTACTCTTTATTTTTATAATGGTCCTTATTCTTTTGGTAGCTTTATCAACAAATGACTATCGTCTTATCATTTTTTTTAATGGCAAATAACTGGTGTGATACCATTGTGGGTGATAGTTCGGTTGTCGGATCTAAAAGTAAGTAATCTGAGCAGTCATCTATGACAATTAACATTAAGATGCTTTTTAAAGAGAGAACTTTTATGCTCATTTAGAGATCTGTTCAGTAAACTGTGAACATTTTAGCAGATAAATCTTTTTTTTTCTATTGTGGTTGTCTTTTCCGTATTTGTAAAACTATACAGTTGTGGATACGTAACCTCATATATTTGTGTCAGTACGTGTAATATCGTCTTAATAGTTTAAAAAGTTTATTGTTTCTACATCATTTAGTCTAAAGCATCGGTTTATCGTTCACTCATTTAATCGTATATTTCATGACAATAGAGACATCATCATGCAAATCATTTTCTATCGTAAGTTTTGCAATGGAAGATGGTTTGAAGATAGTCAACAGTGGAACCTGGGACTACCTTTAGTGCTATTTAGCACTTATCAATCAGGCTAACTTGCAGTCCCTAGGTAACTAATGATCCCTACCAGTTTAGATCTGAGATAGCTGATTGGTAACGATCGTGGACTGTGAAACTGGGTGACTTAGAATTTAATCCGCTAGGGAGCATTAGTCCCTTCAAACTTTTAGGTACACCTTACTGACTAATGCCAAGTAACACAAAGCCTTTTTCCAGAGTTTCCTACCAACTACCCTTAAGCTGTATTCTATCTCAATATAGTGCCAGCGATGTCGAGCCACTTAGAGTAGTGACTACATTACAACTTGGTCGATAGAATTCGATCAGTACTGTAAAAAACTACACAAACCTAAGATTGGCCACTATTCAGTGGTCAATCAACGTTAATATTGCATTGCTTTTGTTTATCGAATGAATTATTTGTCACAAACTCTTTTCATTTTATGATAGCCACAAGTTTACCAAATACTCTATTTTTATCACTTGTTGAACCTCTTACTCTACGAACATGCTCTGGAGCTGATATACTAAAGGCCGGTTTATTATCATTACAAAATAATTCCATCAAATCTATGAACACAATAAATGTATCTCATCAAATTCAGTATTCAGATGATGAAATATATAGAAATGGACACCGGTGGTTAAGTGATAATGCTACCTGTCGGGATTTTAAAACTATCCAGGTAAGTCTTATTCTTTAATGTTTTACTGTAATAGTGACTAATATTACACGATATATCTATCATAAAAAGTGTTCTTAAAGCATTGGAGTAATAGTGTTGGTATATGGCATTTGGAAATCGTTCCTAGTGTTGCAGACAATGAGAATATTACTTTTCCAACAGATACATGTTTGTGCTTTGCTTCGTAATCTTTTTATGTGCTTGCGTGCGAAGCAATGGCTTATTCGTTAAGGCCTTCGACTTTCACTTACGAAGTGGCGGGTTCGAACCAAATCCCACACTTAGAATGTATTTCAAAACCAGTAAGAGAGATCTTTTTGCGTTTAGTCAGTTAGTGAATTTTCTTCTCTTAGTGTATACATGCGTTGTGGTTGTTACGGGTAATTGAAATAGCAGCAATAACTAACGTGAAATCGTGTTGCTATCTGTTGTGTTTTTGATTTTACTGAAAGGTAATTTGATTCCAACCAAATTTATAATTTTGTGGTCTAAATAATATTCGCCGTATCGGAATTACAAAATACTTCAATCTCTGTTAGCCAGTTGAATTACGGCTTTTACAAGTCACTGAGTGATATACGTCTTTTGATTATTACGAATTAGTTCTAACAACTAGAGCTCCTTCACGTAACTATCTGGTCCCTAGCTTTAATAGTAAGAATATTCAATCATATATATATATATATATATATATATATATATATATATATATATATACAAAGTCACAATAACGAATGCCGATGAGAGTTTCTAGCTGGTCACTACATGTCTGCCCGGTGCCTACTTAGCCCCAAGCCGGAAATGAGAGAACACAGATTGATGAACCAACCAGACAAAATGGTACTGTATATCAAACATTCTTTTATAGATACACAAAACCAGACCACACCGTTAACCAATTAGGAAACTAACATTTATACAAAATAGGAGTAATAGTGAATGTGAACTGGAGTAACGTATACACAATTAACCGTAGTCCATTAATGAAAAATGATATACTGACAGTTAATGTGTCAAATGGGAGGATAGGACAAGAACAACATGATAATAATAGGAACAAATTGCTCACTTTGTATACAGTCAAAAATAATGAAATAGTTTACAGAAAAAAAAAACAGTTCTCGAAGGTAATCAATCTTCTTTAGGTTCCCGACATATCATAAGTATTGAGAACATGGTTAAATAAAATTAAATGAGAAGGGATGTATGAAAGATATCTATAAGGAGATGAAGAGTAAATGAGATTTTTTCACCTCTCTAACCACTTATCACTCGTGAACCCTAATTAGGTATTTTGCTTTTACATATATGGTCTAGTTTGCCTTTAGCCCTTCCACGTACTTCTTCGCCAGCAAACTTTGTACGCTGCAGTAGGCGCTGGTTGGCCATGCATAACACATATCCTAAACACTTCGACTAACACATAGATCAGGGCCAAGTTGGAACGACTAATAAGCTGTGGCCAAAGTAGTAAAGTTGATTAATCACGTCAGAACAACCTATACTTTATAAATTCTTCCTGTTTTATAAATCATCCACTTATTTTTCTTGTTTTCTGATTGACAAGTAAAGTCAAGAATTTCTCATAGTAATTATCAGTTACTCAGGTTAAATCATACTCTAAAACTTAATCCGTTTAACTATAATTTAAACTCATTGTAAATACGATCTTATTTTATTTCTGAATTTTTGACTTCTAGGCTTGTCTTGATATTAATGGGACATGTTCAACAATACTTGATGGTTTCTATGTAGAAGTTGGCTTATGTGTACTTTTCGGTCTACTTACATTTCCAACAGTAGTCTTACCTTTTGCTAATCATCTTGATAGTCAGCCAAAAGAAGCATATACTTTTCGTCTTTCACCGAAATCATCAACTTCTACACGAGAGAAATATCAGAAAAGTGTTAAAAGTCAGTTGAGAAAGGTTAGAAAAGAATAATCGGAAGATGCTTCAGTAAAATATTATTTCTTTTGTGTTGTACTTTTGCTTTGTGGCATTTTCCTTGTAGCCCTGTCTTTCTTTTCTATTTTCTTATTTTGGTATCCTCATATTTTTAGTATTTTTGTTTGTATATTATATTGTGAATTCTCGTTTGTGTTTTCCAAAACATCATGCGTTACTGTGAATTCGCTTACGTCTAGGTGACATTAGCGTTAATGAAATATTCATTTTAATCTTCACTATTCTTTCTTCATGGGGATTGTTACTTACTATTTCATGGATTATTTGTAATCTTATCATTCGTTCGTTTTATTTGTTCTTTTCTTTTCGTTACATGTTTTTTGGTGTTGATAACCGGATTGGAAAATAAAAATCATAGGAAAAATTCCGTGTATCACTCTCACTTTACTTTTCGGACGCAGTTGTGTATGGTAATGGAGAACCACTATATTTAATTAACTGCTAAAAATGTCTTAAAACCTATCAGAGTGAAGGCTACTGCGAATTCGTACTTAAAATGTATACCATAAACAGCCCTTACTGTCGTTCGACGAAAAATATTATTTTACCTTACCTAAAAACGGTTAATTTGTTAATGAATTCGATAAGGAAACACGGTGGAGACATACGGCCGAGTTAATCCAAACGAAGATAGCAATCGTTAGTTGTTGCATAACATTCAGTCAGCAATATCTGAAACCGATGTAACTAATATTTAGTTTAAGGATTAGGAATATCAAGTAAATTTATGATTCAGTGCTAAAAATATTATCTTTGTTCAGGATTTAGGTTTGGAAATGGAATTTATAGTAAGGATTATCACGAAGTTTAACAATGCAATGGCAAGTAACGCTTAGAAATAGCAATCATAATGTGGGTTGGTACTGAAAACAGGATTTAGAATTCCCAGTTAAAACTAGAATTTTGCGTTAGGGGTATTGTTTGGGATAAATATTTGTGGTTGATTATAAGTTCACAACTTTTAATTCGATTCATAATGGAATCGTAATTGGGAATAGTTGTATTGATATTTGGAAGTAGGCTATTGCATCGTTACTGAAATGTGATTCATTACATAGTATGCCTTTTAAATGGAAACAGTTAGTAATACGAGATTTATGGTTAAAACCATATATGTATATATGGTTCTGAATGGTACTGTGGTATATATCCATCTACGAATGTTTATGGAATATTTGTGAATGCATTTCGTAATGAATCTTTACTTGAAATTCTTTGAAAAGGAATCACTAGTTATTTATTTACTTTGTAATATCTTTACATCCTCTGTAGTATTAGTGTTTATTTCCTAATAAACTATTCACTGAACTACTGTTACCCCATTGACTGAAATTGGTTAATGAATCCAGACGTTGAATGGTTCATTCATGAAATTCTTTTGGACAGTTTAAGTATCTCGATTCTTTATTCTTATACTAAACTGTAGCCCATATATTATTTGTTACTTTTTAGATATCCTGGCAATAATTCATTCCTATTCATTGAGAAGAACCACTTTCATCAAATCAGTAAGTGGAAATGGGATATAAATAAAGGAATTCTTCTATACTTACCAATAAGTGTAAATGGCTACATTCATTAGTTTTTTTTGTGACACATAAACGCTAAAGCTGATGATCAAGTACTTTTTCGAAATAAGTAAAGTTAAATAGGACTGTTATGCAAGTAACATCAACGTTAAGTTTCAACTAAATAAATAAGCAAATACATTTGTTAATCATTTTAAAGAATAATGGTTTGACTTAAAAAGCAGATTATGTTTCAATGTCTGTCACTAGAATATCATACTGACGAGTCGTGCTAAATGTATTTGCTCCTAAAACATTATTAAAGTGCAGTTATCTCCAATCATCAACATAACAGGAATGCGGGCTAATTGAAATTCATAAATAAACGCATGATCTAAGCAAGCAACAGATCCTAAACATATCGTTTTCTTGTAATAGCAATCCACAAATGATAATGTCAGTCAACCTACGACAATGAATAAAAAAGTTATGTAAAAGACGTTTATTGCACCCAAACTTCGTACTATATTCTACAACTAACTCATCATTCGAACTGGAAATAAGGAAAAACTTGATGTAAATTTCAACCATGTTAGACGTACGGCAGTTGCCCAACAATAGTACTGTATGAAGTTGTGCAATATATCACGAATCGATTTAAATTACAAAAGTATACTGTCAAGTCTCAAGTTAGCGACCTAAATGTTAGCTTTGAGAGTCCTGAGTTCAATCTATAGTATGGACATGGGTGCACACTACTTAGGAGTCTCATGCTAAACGAAACAAGGGTTCAATGCTTAGTAACCTTAAGTGACTAATTAAACCAGATCAGTTCGTGATATAAAGTTCGACATTACCGAATCGTAACTACAATTTAATTCGTTCCTTATAGTACTGTAAATTAAAGATAAGTGATAAAGGGTGAGTTTTTTTGGGTGATACCTTATGATAATTGTTATATTGTTGGGGGTGGAAGAGTTGGAAATCAAACTCACTTGAATCCAGTCTTTGTATTATTTGGATCTTTACGGCCATGCTGCATCTGGTTAAACAGTAACTATGTTATTTGTATTGCTCAAATTGTAAACGCTTCACAGACCAATTGACGATTGTCATGTGCTTTCTTTCCCTAATTATTGTAATCTTATAATCCGAAACGCTGTATACAACCCCCCTAATTAATCGTTTATTGTATTTTATACTTCTTGTTACTAATTAGTTTCGAACTTTTATATATATAAAAGCCTTTGTTTTTACCTGACATTTCATTTGGTCTTTTTTAATCAGTAATATTTTACTTAAGGACTCTTTAGAAGGTTTAGTAGGTTATTCGGAATACAACTTAACTTTTTACCATGATTTTCTTTCATTCTAAACAAATTTCGACATTACTTAATACACTGCGCATTCAATTCGCTTGTATCAGTGAATAGCTGTTAGCCAGTACGAAGTACCCATATGATAAACATTTACATATTAATAATGGATTTCGTAACTTAATTATATGGAATCTCTCAATTCAAGACACATTGAAGCGAATATATACACAACTTGTTAGATTAATTAGTCCATATGGTTCAGTCGTCTTGTGTCTAATCTCAAAACAACGCTGTAAGTGAATGATGAACAAAGATACTATTCCTTCCATCAAGTCATGATCATCGTTTAGTTTTCATGTGATAATTTCAGAAGACTATGCTGTATGACTTTCATAACCTTGAACTTTCGAAATTTCTGTAATTATTTGTTACGTAGAGCATGAAACATTTGGAAGTCCAATATGGTAACAAGTAGCTGATCATTTGCAGTACACATCAATGTAGAAATATCATTATCATTGGTTAATCACTTTGATTTGTCGTTCCAGATTAGGTAACATCCAGTGAATGGTTCATACAGTGTTCACAATTGATAAATTTCTAGTTGAAAATCCGTCTCGCCCAAAGGTACTTGGTATTCAATGGGGGAGGGGGTACAGGATCATATGCATTGGAAAGTGCCGAAGGAAGAAAAGTAAAAGAGTGGAATAGACGACCTTATAAGCACACTAGGTGAACTTACGTTTATTAATGAATACAATCGGCTAAAATAATATATAAAACTGACATGAAACAATCACAATCTGATAATCGAAACTGGAAACTGAGTGATTTCTGAAGTTTGTTACAACACAAACAATTAAGATGAACTAATATAAACACTTAAGAAGTGCACTAACATTCTGTGATACAATCTATGGGATAATAATACGCTACAAGGTTGTGTAACTTTTAAACGGAAGTACTTAAATACAGATATATCATAAAGTTAATCTACTAACAGTGGATTAAAGTGTGAACATGTAAAGGCTCAGATTATCCTCTAAATATGTCAAATTTTACATTGTATATTGTTTTCTGTATGCATGTTCAGTGTATAGTTGAACTTCCTCTCACGCTGCTTTCTTGAACCCACTTTGATTGCTGGATTTAACCAGTTTTAAATACGGCATTATACATCTAGTGTAGTGACTTATTTTACGTACATCTGACCATGGATATATGTGCATGAAGTTCAAGTGCTATACACAAGATTAATTACTCTTAAGATATTTACGTATCGGAACCTTATATTCTCTACAATGTAACATTACCAGTTTCCATAGTAAGCATCTTACGTGTTTTGTTTTTTTCTTACCTCTGTTGAGCTTTTACTACAAATATTTTAAGATAATTAAAGTGTTTACATTCTAAAAATTAATGTCATCTTTTGCTTATTTCTCTTTTGGATTTAGTTATTTTAATAATATCTGTTAAGGTTATTATCATCTAATTAATGTAGTCATAGAGATTAAGGAGAATGTAATCAATAATTCAGTAATCTTATCTACTGTTTGCATAAACTTATATGAAAAATTTTCATTGATGAAAGCAGCTTAGAAATAAATATTCAATGAGTTTTATCGATAAAATTTTTTTTAAAGAAACTTGAAACAAAATGTTTAGAAGTTTCGTTTTTAAGATGCTTTTTTTCTTATGAATATGGAATACAACGAAAACTAAGTAAACTATTCTCTCTATCTGTAAAATAAGAATTATACTACATGATAATAAGTTCATTTACAAGTGATCACTTCAATGAAATGTGTACTTTCAGTGTTTTAAATGAAAATTATGTATTTCTAGTTGTTAACGTTATTAATTTAAGATATATTTGGTTTTGTTATGAATCTACTAAGTCGTTCTACGGTACAGTTTTATTTCGTAAGTTATATTTAGTATAGGTCAAGTCAGTGAGCTTTGTAATTTAACAATATAAGTTTCAGACAATGATTAAACAGTTGTAATTTCAAGATTGTTGAAAAGTTAGTATCATTTATAAATTTTATGACCTCTAACCACTATGGAAGCACTTAAAAAGTACTTTTATCATATTTGTAGGTCATATGGTAAATCCAGTCATGTGATTTACATTAATCTTACCATCATGGTTATATAAATAAGTCTTACTGTTTAAGGATTATGTAAAACCGGAAGTAACTGGTTTCTTTTATCGCATTACATGTGTACATAGGTAAGTTTAGTTGCATGTCATGTGACAATATTATGAAAATATCCCTTAATTGAAGAGGAGAGAGTATCAACAGTGAAATATCTCAACGAAATAACAATTTCTGTATGTAACTATGCTTGTAGAGTAAAACTTGAATAATGTATCTGAACAGAAATCAGATGTTATATTGTACAAGTAAATGAAAAGGAAGATTGTATGCTTCTTCGTATTATTAAAATAAATAGTTGACCTTATATATCGAACATCTAGAAAACTTTCATAAATAAAATCACATGAATCATCGTGTTATTGAAGGTACACGAAGACTTATCTGATAACTAAAACGATACTATTTGAAATTTCTTCACAATACTTAATGATCCAAACAATGTAGATTGATCGTTTTTCAGACAGTATACAACTAAAACTCGATTACGAAACTGCGTCAGCTAGTGTATTTTGAATTTATATAGAGTTTAATCAATACAGCTTCAGTCCATAACAAATCATTGGGAATATACAAGTTCATTCTAATACCTATTCACCCGTTGCACAAGTGTGGTTGTTTGGACTCAGAAGTCTAGTGATGAACGCTGTGGCGTTTGGCATGAAACGGACTGAGTTCGAATCCCACCGTGAACATCAACATCGGGATGCAGGTACATCCAGCTAACGAGTCCCGAATAGGACGAAACGCGCATCCTGGATTTCACTTGCCAGTCACAATTCAACTTAAATAATACTTGTGAATAATCGCTATATCGAGGCAATCCGCTCAGGATGCGTATATAGCAACAGAGACTGACCAACTTCAGTTCATAACAATTTAATGGGAATATACAAGTTCATCCTAATACAACAGTGCGTTGTTTAAAGGAGGAGTAAAGTCGATGATGATCTAAAAAAAAAAGAGTAAATAAAACACACATCCCTCAAAAGCATTGCGGAAGTTCAAATGTATATGATATAAAGTTTTAAAAAAGTATACCTCTAAACGTTTGAACAACTTGGGCTGGAAATAGAAATAGTTATGAAATTTCGTTAAGGAGGGATAACAAACCCAGATCCAGAAATTTTTTATTTTTATTTTACTACATCGTATCATTTTAGGCACCATGTTGATTGTACAGTAAATGTAGTCTGAATGATTCATACATTTTTTCGGATCTGATTACATGATTAATTTGCATTTGATTTCAACACGTTATGAATAAAAGTATATAAATGGGAATACAATTATCATTTGTACACTTTAGCAAACCATGTTGAAAATCAGTCTTAGCATAGAAAACAAGTTAAAATTTTATAAATAATACAATCCAGATTGATGTATGACAGGCAAGTTAAAAGATTTCCAGTTAGTTGAATGAGAAAACAGCCCGTTTATTTAGCTTCTTGATTTGTTTTATTATCAGATACTTGTCTAGATCACATTTTAAGATCAAATAAATGAACTGATTGTAATTATGTCTATTATTGTTATTGTTACTATTTGATGAATTTTGACTGTCGTTCACTCCATTTTACAAACTCTTACCCATTCGATTTCATTTTAAGTAGGATTCTACTTTTGTCTACAAACACGTGATCTAATTGTATTTTGCTACCACCCCTCATCTCCTATGTCACCCATATACAGAGGTACTTATATACACATATTTGACTAATAAACATGTTTACCTCAATTGTCGTTTACGTTACACAAGTTACATGATGATGATTATTTCAACATTAACATTCGTATATTATAAATAACTCGATGAAAAAACTTCCAATTATCCAATTATCCTTGATATTTAAATAACGGTTTACTTGCCTCAGAACTGGCTATTCTTGTGACTAATAATTTTGAACTAATAAATATGCAAATAGTGGGACCAAAAAGTTCAACTGAAACATAAAAATAAACTTTTAGAAAGCAGTTCTGACTGTTAGTCAATCTCATTAACTTCCTTAATCTATCAGTAAGAGAAGAAATTAAAGGTGAATCAGGTAACGTCAATAAAGCATATTGAACATAAATAACGTTTGTGTAAGTGGTAAACAATAAAAGGAAGGTTTATGAAAGCTAAATGAACACTATAAAAATAGATTAACAGTAAGGAGGGAGGGGTATTCAGTATTCAGCTTCTCTGACGACTACTGAGTTGGCTTACTAAAAATATAAATCCTTCGTAAAGAATATTAATCTGATTAAATATATCAAAACTGAACTCTTTTTATGTGCTTATAAATTTTAAGTTGCTCTCGATGCAATAAAATCGAGTTTATTATTTGCCAGAGTAAATGTAATGCTTAAATTCGATAAGAGAAAAATGTTAGTGTATGATTTCGTTCGAGCTTGTTGTTATTTATGTAAATGTTTTAAGTCGTTTATTTGACGAATGTAATCCTATTGGTACAGTAAACTAACACCGACAGATCATAAATAACAATGAAAGTTTATTAAAAGAGTAGTGAGAAGGCTCATCTATGACAATTCAAACGTTGAAATGGTTAGAAGTTTATTTATGTTCAATATAAATATGTGTAACTACTAAATAACCTTTGCTGTTCGAAGAAGCAAATAATGTTTGCATATGGAAAATGAGTAGTTGTGATACATACTCATTAATTCAGTAATCCGATTATTGTTTTACAAAAGCAAAGTGAGCAGATGTTGTTGCCACAAGATAGAAAGTACTAAGAGATTAGGGAAATAGTATGTTTGAATGTGAAACATGAAGTTAAATTCTACATTGTGTATCAAGAGAAGAAGAAGCATATGTGACAGATTCTAATATCAAATAATTGCAACACTAATTATTTTAAGGATTTATTCACCACTTCAAATGAATAAACGAAATTGAGTTTAAAGTTTGGTGTAATTTAATGTTTCATCGTCAATCATTCTCCTTTTCATGGACGAATAACTTATTTTTTAATCTCGTTTTTATGTCAATTCCGGCTAGTTAACACTTAAATCTTTACTTTCGAAATCTCCTGGAATTAAAAAGTAGTTATTTTTATCTAGTTAGATTCATTTATATTTGTACAAATGCTAAATTTTGATTATTCGTTAATTGATAGATCCTTGTAACTATCATGATAGCAAATTGGAAACTTGGCGTCGATTAAATAGGTGTTCCAGTATCGCGTTTCAGTTTTATTACGTTATCGAGACATCTGTTGTATGTTGAGTCAGGTTTTGTAATGGTGACTTATTATAAGTTTTTAAAATTGTAGTATTAGAAGTAAGTATAAATGTGCACTAACTATTAGCTTATTTAATATAATTGAATTTACTGCTATGATGTGATTATCGCAACAACTTTTAAGTCACTCTCGATTTTCCATCTTGATTATCAGATTGTTCATGTTTTCATGTCGTTCCATATTGCCTTCACTGTTAATTGTAAATGCACCTCCTGTGGTTACTGAATTGTCAGCTCACCTTTTTATTTTACTTTTTTAGATCCCCTTATACAACTGACCCTGTACACTCCACCTTAACACAAAGTTGCTTCGGACAACTAGAACAGTTACTATTATGTGTGTGCAACAGTCGGTTTGATTTTAGGCATTCTTTATTTTTGCTTACTACATGCAGCAATCCATTTGATTTATGAAACCTTAGGATCTGCAGTCTGCTACAGGTTGAATCTAAACACAACTTATTAATTCTTCGAGAGCAACAACCATCACCACCGATATAATCACCAAATCTATGCAATCTATTTACGTTGTTACTGCGTAATCGACTTACCAAATGCACGAAGGATATATCAAATAACGTATGAAAAGTTCAGTAAACAGGGACGGTGCATTTTGAGACAATGAAGATCGGAAGTAAATAATATCTTTAAAACACTTGTCATTAACATCATTCGAAGTAAATGTATGTAAAGAAGATAAACTGAATAGATAATTTTGTTTAAATGGAAGGTGAAGATCAATTGTCATGGTATATGCCAACTACACACTAAAATATTTTTAAAGCCCTTAGAAGTCGTAAGATTAATAT
The DNA here is from genome assembly GCA_025215515.1 of Schistosoma japonicum. Classification (NCBI taxonomy): domain Eukaryota; kingdom Metazoa; phylum Platyhelminthes; class Trematoda; order Strigeidida; family Schistosomatidae; genus Schistosoma; species Schistosoma japonicum. Next base: position 16,321,778 of record CM046061.1, on the reverse strand, counting down.
CTTGAGCCTATGAGTAGTGTAATTCATAGCTGCCTTGCTACTAGTTGTTTATTGCGCGTTGTACGTAATCTTATTCTATTGGCGTGCGTGTGCTATGATTTATGAGACGTTTATTAAATTAGAGAAACAATGAAGTTATAACACCAAAATACGAAGTATATCTAATGTACATAAGAATTTAACTACCAGTCCTTCCGATAATACTTTACTTAGCCAATAGAAAAACATATCAACGTATGGAATGACATTTACATAATCTATTTATAAAGGGTTCACGACACTGTCATATTAACTGTAATAAATAGGTGTGGCAATAACGTTTAAATATAATTTCATAATTACAATTATTGGAATAACTTCAGATTGTATATGTATCTTCTACCTGAAGGATATATCTGAAAACATTTAAAGTAACTTGAGTTCTCTAAGATTTGCTATGGAAAACTATTTTAAAATAGAAACTTAGTAATGATTAGGAACTTTTCTGTTAGAAAATAATCATCGTGTACACTTAAATCAGGAGTGCTTACAAGATGTAAGTGATGAACAGAAAACCAGACAGTAACTAACTGTCCCCTAGCTTTTTACAATATCTTAATGTCCCATTGAAATTAGGAAATTATATGCATCAAAAACCATTAAGGAGTTAGGTATTTCCACTTCAAATTTAGCTTATCTGTACCAATTTATAGGACAATATATCAGCTGATTTATTTCTTGTATCTATGCATGCACCTTTATTTTTTATCAATAAATAGTACATCAAAATGAAAAGTCAAAATATATATCAAGGCAAGTAACATATCTACGAAACCGAGTCAGAACTCGTAAAGATAAGGCTGGGTATTCTTAACTTACTTATCTCTAAATAGGTAAGATGTTAATAGTAATAATTATAAGTGTTTTTTCCGAACTTGAGGATAAAGATGTTGGAGAAATTCTGAGTCACGAAATCCTTAAAACTTACTAAAGTTTGAGGGAATAACGATTAGTTTCACTACATAAATGTATGCAAATCTTCAATATTTGCAAGTCACTCTTTGTGACAACTAGTTGCTGAGAAGTTCGTCGGTACAATTAGTGGTTGAATGTCAGTTTTCTGCTAGAAAGTGACTGTGGAAGTAGCCTCAAAACACAAATAAAAATCAATAAAATTTCAGATATCTCGAACGATACAGATTTCGAAAATATTGTTTCTAGCTGATATCTCTACATCGCAGATACTAGTGTACTAACTAACCTAAAGATCTCATATTTTGTAAAAGTTCATCAGTGTTATGTATGTAATAAGTTTTTGTATTAAACGTTATTAATACATACTGTACTAATATTGTTAAATGTACCATTATCATAATTGTACACCACTACACAATTCGCCCTTGGCGCCTGATACTTTTTGCTATACGAATTGCAAAAACATTATCGCGGAAAGATTCTTCGTTCTGAATTGAGTCTTATTCACTGATTGCTTGAATTGATAATTGATCCCCTTTACAAAGTCAGAACTAGACACTCAACGTCTCTGCCGCTCCTCGCCGCTGAACTGACTGGATCTAAGCTACACTGGACGCTCGAGTTTATATATATATATATATATATATATATATATATATATATCGTGTGGTGGTCACTTGAAGAACCCATGGATCACCTCAAACAGTGCACTTGCATTAACTGTTAATATAGTATTTATTTTCATTTTACTGTTTGTAAGGGGTTATTGGCTTGGTATTGTCCCGCGGCCGCCACACTAGGACACCAATTATCTGATAGTGTAAAACGACAGTATGAAAATTTTCTTAATTATCAAAGAGGAGTTGCATCTAAAGGATATTATTTGTATAACCGAGCGGTGTGCTGTTTATCCAAAGCACTCCTAACGATTAGCCTAAGACCCATAACGAGGCAGAGGGTGACGAGATTGACGAACAGAATATATGTTGAACAGCTGACAAAATGCATACTGGTTCGCAACGTTTGTGCCACTGTGTTGTGTCGTGATTTGGTTAGAATCCATGACCACACGCTGTTATGTCGGTCTACTAAAGAAGAGTGAGAAACGTCAACAACTGTGTTTTAGAGAACTAATTCATTTATTTTGATCGAGGGTAATGTAAACATTCCATTTCTATTATTGTTACGTTTCTCTTACTCTATCCTCTAGTTTAGCATATTTACTGTTATTATATTGTCTCTTATTATGAACTGCAGTTAATTAGTTGTATACAAGTTGTCCTTATTCACTACCACTATTTCCTTAGTTCTGTATTGGTGTTAGTTTCCTAAATCGGTTCACAGTGTGGTCTGACTTTGTGTATATATAAAGGCATGATTGAAATATAATTCGTTTTCTGGTTCTGCCTGCTGGTTCATCAATCATTGTTTTCACTATTCCGGCTTGGGGACTGGTGGTCACGTGACAGACGTGTCTGTACAGTGATTAGTAATCATCAATGGCATTGTATATTTTTAAACACATAACACACGCCTTCAGCTGATAATGTCCAATAAGATCATTATAGTCGACACAATTACGAGCGCCAACGTAAATTTCTATTTCGGTAACTTATTTCTGCACTTAGCTAACAAAAAAAAATAATGTTTCACGGACTAAATGTTTTGGCTGGAACGCAGCAAACTGTTGATTTTTGACCAACTGGATAATCGTGCATCTACGTTATTTCGCACCACTCCACTATTAATGAAATAGGGATTAATTTCAACTACACAATCAAGAAATGTAAGCTAATTAAGTTATTGGTATTCACCATTAGGTCTGTTATTACAAAGTTACACCCTTCCAGTTGGCATAAGATGAAAGCTGCGCTTAGTAGTCACTCATGGCAGCAATTCATTTGGAACCTTGATTCAGGCAATTTTATCCATAGGCTTTAAATAAAAAACTATTCTCCGTGTGCCTAGAAGGATTTAAGAGTTTGTTGGAAAGAAATAATGCTCTTATTTGAACAACAGTTCGTAACATTTAATCGAAAGAAGGATAAGTCTATACTGCACTGCTGCTGTTCGTCGCAACAACCAGCATGGTTTTCGAATAATGGTGGTGAATTATATTTTTGATTTATAAAGGAAAGTGAGGTCAAAATCTGTCAATAAGTGTACGAAGAAGCTGCGTACTTTTGCGCTAATGGTCAGAAGCACGTACTTTCGGTCTATACATGAATAACACTACCAACTAATCTATGTTTCCTTTTTTTCTTTTTTTTAAGAGTGTAGGAAGTGACAAAGTAACAAAATATCGCTTTTAGGGTTTACATATCTTAAAGTACGTAATCCAAAAACTTATGCTATCTTGCCAAATGAAGACTATAAATGACCAAGAAGAACTCTGATTGGAACAATCAAACATCGCATGGTCCATGCTTAGGTCACTTCTAACTTTACCGTTCATTAGTTATTTACCAAGTAATGTTGTCAATGATGTTAAAATGTTGGCACCTTAGGGGCCTAATTAGTCGGATCAGCTGTGAGAGACTTTCGTATTGCAAATGTAGTCGACATCATACAGAAGTGTAATTCTGTTAACACTGTGTACATTAATTATACTACTTTCGACTTTATATATCATCGTTGATACCAGTGGAGTTAACAGTTATTTTGAAAATACTCGTAGTTATTCCAGTTCGATTATTGCAAGCAAAAGAGTTGCGTTCAGATGTCGCTCTACTCTCCGTCTTTCTGAGACTAAGGTTTACTTAATATTTTGAAACAAAATCTCACGACGACAGCTTGGCAAATATGACAAATGTTCTTACTCTAACTTTACTGTACCTATATAGATTTAGATGTGGACAGATAGCCCAGCGAATGTTCTTACTCGTTGAGTAAGCTAATTATATTAATAAATCTTAACAAGGACGCTTTTCTTTTAAAAATAGTTGAATTCAAGATGCTAGTACTTGACATTCAGCCTTTAGATATAATGATCGTAAGTTTGGTGACCTATGCTACTCTCTGCAGTGTTTATCATAATGAAAGTCTAATTGCTCCTTGAGCACGTTTATTAGTCTAGTTGATACTAATTGTTAGGTTCCTGTCATTGACTAATGGATGTAAAACAACAGAATCTAGCTCTGAGTATGTCTGATTGTAATTTTTGTCTCTTCGATTAGTTCTAGACAGAGCAAATATGTAAGGTATATTAACTCTGAAATCATAATTTAGTATAGGGAATTTCAATATAAAGTTGTCACGTGTCCCGTGAAATATGATAAAGTATTAACCACATTATTGACTTGTAGTGGCAAATAATTACCCAAATATAGACAGACCGATAAAACTGTTCGTGTTTGTCTTAGTGAACACAACTAACATCTAGTGCCCGGTTAAGCAATACCGCCGAATTCCGAAATGAGGCGCCGTTTGAAGTAACTCCTTCCCTAATCGACCTGTATAAACGGTGAAGTCTCGTTTTCGCCCCATTGATGATCAATTTTATCTCTTTCTTTACTTATCACTGTTTTCTGATTTCGTCACTTTCGTACTTGTGCATCTATTCGTCAAAAATTACATTATTTATGCGATAAGGGTAACGTCGTCTAATGCAAGGTTCACTTTAGGTTCATTTTAAGAAAGGTTTGATAGACATGTTACAGTCCTAGAATCTACTCAGTTAAGTAGAACATGCGAATCGAAGTTCTCAATGATATAGAGATACTGAAGTTGTAATAGCCCTAGGTTCAGCCAAACATAAGTCAATGTGCAAGTAATTCTCGTGTATCAACTGACTTCACGAAAACATACAGTTCATCAGACGCACTTAAATAGAGAAACCAATACGAAAAGTCATATAGAAATGTATTTAAAAACTAAAACAGTCCAACAAACGACCAATATTGAAAATTTTAAAGAGAAGTGAAAGTTCAGCCATAAATAAAACATGCACACACAAATAAATGTATAACTTAAAGTTGGTATTTTCTTAGATTTATCTGTGCCTTTATAAGGGTAGGGGCTTCAAAACAATACCCAGGACGAAACCTTACGTATTTAGAATATAAATTTTAGAACATGCCGTTGCTGAGTCATCAGAATGCATTTCAACATTCGAGACCCAACAGCTGCTCTTGAGTTGCTGGTTTTTTGATAACTAAATAACTTATTCCTAATTCTTTATATTACACACCATGAAAAAATATGGAGAAGTTTGTGGTGTTTCGGCCACTGATGCTATGGCTGACGTGTATTAGTGAACTGTAACTATAGTTAACTTATAACCCCCTCTCCCCAAACTCTGAACCATCGACAGAATTCTTTTTAATTAATTTGAAGATATAGCCAATTGGCATAACTGCGTATTGCTCTCTTCATATTTTCACAACGTAGGCAGTGATAAGCATCTATGACTTTAGTCGTCGTAGGCAGTCTGTATATAGAGAACAGGAATAAAATAGGATTTTATATGGTACACAGCGGGTCACCATCGTTGATTTATGTGCAGCTGGTAAGATATTAATGAGTTCCCATTTTATTGTATTTAAATTTCTGTCAAAAGCTTACTTTAATTAAGAATAAGGACACCCTGGTATCGACAAAGCACACATATTTCAGTAGGCATTGGTTTTGTTAAAGTTAATATCAACCTCCGCTGCATGACCTTCAGATGTTCAAATCTTTGAGGTATAAGGATGGGAATATCTAGACATTATGCCTTGTCACGGAAATAGACTTGGTTTTGAATTTTTCACATCTTCATACACTAAGAATTTTAACAAGCCACTCGTTAATGCCACACTTTTACAGATATGGCATGTGTCCCTTTATTCAATAAGCAACAAAGTTACAATTTTGATGTTTTAGTGAAACTTCATAGTTTGACAGCTGTTCCTTATGTTAACTCTGTCACTTTCGCAAAGCTCAGGCTTTTAAACAGCAGGAACTCAGCTCAATACTCTCCTAGGTAAGTTCTTACATGCTGTTAATCTGCCAGAACTGAAATTCGGAATAATATTGTAACTTGGAACAGTGAGCATCGTTTTCATTGCAAATTCAAAAGCAATGCCGAAACGACTATTTTGGATCCAAACATTCTGAGAGTTTCTATCCGCATGGTAGGTTTTTTCTAACTTTGTTAATTAAACTCGGTTCAAGGCACATTTTTCAATATTAATTCCTTTTGTTTGGCTGCTTAGCAATGCACACTAGAAATAATTATTTTTTTATAATTATTCACCAGAGGTCTGGTTTCTTTATTCTTGGAGACTCTGGCCATATTTCACGGAGTTTGAATTGCCTTCACATCTTTACTGATATTCCTGATGTCTTATAAGTTAATAAATCTTCTGATGTATAAGCAAACAAGATACATACTCATAAAATGATCTAAAAGCTGTTATATGGATCGTTTCGCTTTATTTTTGGAATGTTTGTATGGTCTTCATGTGATCACGAGTGTAGTTTACTCTCTACAGTTGAGATGGAAGCTGCCGGTCTTTATCATTGGTCATTTTACAGTGGTCATATTTCATATCGCAGATGCTTGGACTTGTTTTTGTTCAAACTGATCGTTTGCCTAGTGGGACTTAGTTTGAGTTCAGTTTTTTGTGAGTATAAGGATTCTTATGCAACCTTAGTTTTTATAAGTTAATGTATCTTAAAGCATAGTGCATATAGATTTACTAATAAATGATATTAACAAACAAATCTTCATATGTAGATAAAATAGCTACGGAATCAAATTTTACATTTATGTAGCTCTGGATGCTGATGTAAATATTTGCATCATAGCTATCAACCTTAGACCTGTTTTCCAAAGCATATCCATAAGTTTGTACATTGAGTCGTAACAGTTCAGAATTTTTATTGACGTTAACAGTGAATCCACTTCATCACGTTCTCTAAAAGGAAGGAAGTTTGTTTTCTTGCTAGTGTTGTATGTTGTCTCATAGGTATAATTTCATCGCACGCATGTGACAGCGAACATGTTATAATCAATGTTTTACTTGATCTCCAAGCTTACTTATATTACTTCACGTAGTGTCATGTTACTAGTTTTACAATAAGTCACTTCAGGTCTATTGTATAGATCTTTGAGTGTCCACTGAGTTGCGTAATTGGCAACGTATATATGTGCATTAAGATCAGATTGCTTGATTTTCTCCAGTACAAATAACATTCCTGTCATTGATTTGACCCTTTATCATAGGAAACAAAAGGTGGCAAATCATTTTATAAAGTCGGTTTTGTCAGCATTAATTTGTCATGTTTTGCTGCCGTTGGAAATGTAATTAGCCGTCGACGGTATATTTTGGAAGGTTACGATGAGAAACGTAAGCGGCAAGATAATTCGCTTCTATCAATTTCATTTTGTCTTCGACAGCTAACTGGAGATAATTGTTTTCGAACGTAAGTTCATGAATATTCCGATCTATAATTTGCTACTACTATGTCTGATATCTTTCATATTTACTGTTATTTTCAGTAAATCTGTTTAATGTATTTTTGTTAGTATGCAATAATTCATAGTGTTCATAGTGTTTTTTTTATCAGTTAGCATAAAGAGTTTATTTTATTCGAGTTCCACATTTATTCATGCTCATGTTAGTAGTGATTCGTAATCCCCTCGAGATTCAAAGTCTTTTTTTAATCAAAATTATATATTAGCCATTGTTCAGTCATAACTGTGGTCATGCTTGTTTTAGTACCCTATGTAAATAGGTGTTTTGATCTGCAGGTTACTGTAATACCATCCATGATGACACTACTGTCTTAAGTTTAGAAAGCCGATTGCATCCCGGAATTCAATATATTGCTGAAATTATGTTAGACAATATATTTTTGGTTTCGGATTACCTGCTGACTAATTATTAGTGTATTAAGGTATCAGGCATTCCATAAAACATAGCTTAATAATTTCAAACTTTAGCCATGAAAAATGAAAAGTTGTACTTGATTTTTGATTTGCATCATGGCTTCATACAAATGTATTTGCCTAACGGTCAAATAAAAAATAAATTCTAATAAGATAATTCTGTATGTTAGCAACGTACATTAATTTTGTCATATTTGCGGATAGTAAGAGGCTAATCAGAATTTGACTCAGATTTACAGACTAATATCTCGGGAACAAATTTCGTTATATACAAAACGTGAGGTATAGAAGTATAAAGCAAGTTGGATGACATTAGATAACTATAAAAGTTACCTTAAAATTATTGCGTCGTCCTTTGTCAATTAGATTTGTTAGAATGGGGATCCTTATTATCTGCTGTTTATTTCCAAGTCGTGAAGTGAATTAATTAGTTCACTTAATATATCTAATCTAGATAACTTCTCAAACGCAATCGAACTGGTAGACACAATTAGTACTGTCAAAATTAGACTATATATATATATATATATATATATATATATATATATATATATATATATATATATAGTCATGCAAGCAGATAGTCACTTCTTGAATACTAGTTCCGATTACTAGTAAAACTAGGTGGAAAGTACTTTTTGGAGTTATCCGATCCATTTGGAAATTATTCGCACAATTTTGTTTGATATTTTAAAATGTTGCAGTGATATTTTTTCATAATATTCTGAAATGTATGTTACAAAATGCATGCTAATATTTTGTTAATACTGTCTTCGCAATGTTATTATTCTTACTTTTACTAATTTAGTGTTTATCTTACTGTACTAATGGGTGTGGCAACTGTAATTGATGCATACCTGTACCAGGTTCTACGCTGTGCTTGACTGACAATGTTATTGTATGAAGCTCTTCCTGATCACTAAGCTTGATATCTTACGATGTGACATAGCTAATCTTATCGAAATGTCCATTGGAAAGAATTGGTTGGTTTCGTAGGACAATAATCATCTTAGCTCACTTCGTTCCACCTTAATGTGACCTAATCATGACCTATATTTTTCTTTCTTCATTAAAACAAGTCGAACCAATATATACTGTGTCGCTTAGTTTTCTTTTGATTGAATTGGCCAGGTATTCGATAAGGAAGCTTTCTTAAACTTAAGTTCATTTATTTTCTACAAAATCGACACAAGTTACTACCATACAATACGATATTACTTCATAAAAGAGTTAGTATTCCTTTAGATAGTCTTATTTTATTGAGATTATATAAGATAGGTATCTCAGTTTTTTGAAAGTCTTCTTTTTGAGAAGTCGTTTATCTGTATGCTTTTGATTGACTTATTTGTATCTATTTTTTATATTACTTTTAAAATAAACTAAAAAAACACTAACATATACTTTTTATTCTATCCAGTGTATGCAGCTAAGACCAGTTCTAATAAACTTTTGTTTACTATGAATTTATTTTAAGACTAATCTTATCCTTCTGCATTATGATATGCAGCAAGTACAAGTTAATAAGTTGAATTCTTTTCTTTCACTTACTGTTTTACGTACTTGCTATGTTAAATCATATTAATGATAAAAGTACATAAATATTGTTTACTGTATTAAAGCAATCTAACTACTAAATTACTCAATAACGAAACTGCATCATGCTAATTGCTATGATGTTATCAGTTACGCAATGAATGACCTTGACTTATTCCAATCATAATCTTGGTGGTCAGAAGGCTAAAGCTAAGTTTCAGCATATTAGGGAAAATATTTTGGTTTACAATGCAATTAAATGCAACTAATATATATAGGTGTATGCTACTCTAGTGGGGAAAAGTTGCATTCAGTTGGTACTACTACTGAACTACTCAATTACCGTCTTTTGTATGATAAACAAAGCAAGAAGGTGTCCTACCAACTACCCAACCCACGACTACCTAATATCAGCAGCATAATGCCTTCGATGTCGAGTCGCTTAGACTAGTGATCACACTGCAATTTGATAAAAAGAATTTAATCGGCGCTAAACAGAATCAGATAAACGTTACATTAGTTACTACTAAGTCAATCATCTTATAAAATAACAAAGGAACTACGTTGTTAACTAATGGAATTTATTTTTATCCAACGTGGAACGTATAACACAGAATAAGCATGATTATGAGTAAATAATAAGAGATAACGTAATGCCACTTGTTAACCATTTAGTTGGTCGTAATGCATACATGGTTTTGACTATGACCAACAGCTTTTTAGAAGTCAGTAAATCTCTTCACCGTTCACTCTTTTCTAGTTTTCTCCTAAGTAACAATGGCTAGGATGTATGGGTAATGAATGTTATTATAAATTTAAACAACAGGTTGTGTTTTGTCGATAGTTTTTTTCTAACCTTGTTCTAGTAATTATTTACCCTATACCTTGTATGCATATTTCATTCCTGGAAGAGGTTAACTTGTGCCCGAATAGCTTGAAGGTAATATAGTGGACTAGAAAACTGAATTACCTGGCTTCGAGCTCTGAATTGAGCTCTAGTTCCTTCAAGATTGTGTGGTGAATCCAAGCTTATATAAAACCTGACTCATGCAGGTTTTACTGCTGACTATCCCCAAACGCATAACACAAGATTTCACTAGATGTCTGTCTTGTCCTAGTATATGACGAGTTTATGGGTATACTGTTTTAGAAGAGCCGATCAACTAAAGTTAATGTTATGATTACAGACAACATATATATGATATATAAGATATATATCAGCAAATTTATAGTTGAATCAAGGTATCTGCATTGATTGATCACTCACTGATATTTGTATCCATAAATGGCTCGTTATACTTGTAGTCTTGTTTATTGCCCTTTTATGTAATCAGTGAAAGTTCAGTGATGGATTTGAGTTCCATTATTAAAAGTAATCATACACTAGCGTGTAATTGTTTCTAATTGATAAGCCATAAATAATAAATAACCTGAATTCTAGGTTTAATTGCTTATTACCGTAATATAGTATATATATATATATATATATATATATATATATATATATATATATATATATATATATATAACATAACAATCTGATATGAATGTATGCATCTTTAAAGGCTAATCTTTTGGCGAAATGAAATAACAAGTATATCGTAACATTAAATCTATAATTTATACGACGAAAGTATATATATATATATATATATATATATATATATATATATATATGTTATGTTTACTTCCCGTGTTCAACTGTATTCGCGTTAATCTGGAATTAATCCAGGCCATTAGATATTTTAACTTTTGTAATACCATTAACCATTTTTCTTATTTTTGTTGTCCTTAATTATTTAACAATATACACATGCTTAATCTTACAAATGAATCAATTCAACTACTCAATAATAATAATAATCACCTTCGGTAATGATTATATTTTCACAGGTCTTGTGAAAGCATTCATTAACAAAAAAACACAGGTTCACAAGTCCGTTGTAAAAATAAGTTTTATTGTATTAGCTTGGGATCGTCAACATGTAGGCATAATTCAACAGTACTGAAAATCTGTTGAAGCTTTTTTTTGACTAATAGTAACCACCTATTTATCCAGTTATCTAAAACATTGAATAATATCAGTATTCCAACCAAGGTAATATGTAGTAACCTTTCTGGAACATACATTTTCAAACGTACGTATACTTTATTATGCTGTTTTCAGCCTAATATCTACAATCCATTGTTCTGTCTTGTTATTAATTATGATCGTTCAAGCCAAATAACTTTGTCCTATTTTGTTTGTTCCGAAACATATATATATATATTACGTATCTTGAAATCACCAAGTGAGCAATGACAAGTTAGATGTAGGGTACCATACAAAAGTTGTAAATCTGTTGTTAATGTAGTGAATCCTCACTAAGTGTGGTAGTTATGGCATACTTTAACTGCACCCACCTACTTTGATATGTGATGTTGTGTGGTATATGAGTAGGTTGGCAAAAACGCAAGACGGCTACGATCGAAATGTGGCATCAGTCTATGAAGTGTGATTAAGATATATTAGTAGGTGTAAATTTATATGCATGGCTGTATACTAAGGCTAGTGAAATTAACTGGGTACCCAAACCGTAGCAGGTGGGATACTATCTAAACCTACGACTTCGTTAATATGACTTGAACACTGTAACTACTGAACCATCACTTTTAGGTGAAGTAATACTCAAATTTGTAACCTATTAAATGAAAGCTGAGTACGATGACCACTAAATCATTACTTTACAGAACTCTCTTTACGTTTTCCTTTTTTCATCCATTATTTATTAGCTCTACTGTATTTTTGTTTCGTCCTTAATGAAAGTGGATAGTGATAATTTTTAACGGAACTCAAACAGAATCAGGATGCGATTTATGATTGTTTTTAATTTCGGTTTTTTTCGCTTTGCGTTTTTATTTCTTTTACATGCATTTTCTCGTAGAACATATAAACTGACCTAAAATACTTTTGTATGCTTTCAAGACCATTTCTATATGTGATATACTCTATTCACTGAAATGCACATATAAATTGTAGATAATAATGATGATAAATTAATACTGCATTTCTGAAACAGGTTGAGTTTTAAAAATCTAGTTCTTAACCATTATCTATTGATTTTTTCTCTTCTGTTATTTATTCCTCATATAAATGCATATTCACACTGTTCACCTATCGTTTTTCGCCTTCATCCGTATATGTTTATGGTATCCATTAATGTTATTGCTTCGTGTAATTTTATGCGTGTTCGCCATTTAAGCAATACGTAGTGAACTTTTAAGTAATGTAAATAAGTGATTGTTTATATTTGTCAAATCTTCATTTAAAAACTTATTGGTATTTCAAAAAAGAGAATAGTTAAATATTTTTGACTTTTATGGATGTAGGTATGTGTATGTATGATCAACATAGAACCTGGCACATATATGCATCGGTCCAAGTGGCCATACATCTATGGCATCGCAAGATTAACACCACATTAGTAGAAGTTACTTCAATGATAATAATAATAATAATAATAATAATAATAATAATAATAACAGAAAATGTGAATATATAGAATATGGTTCAGGGAGCGTGGAAAGAAAGTTATGAAATAATTTAAGGCTCATGATTTAAGAGAGGACAATGAGTGGATACGTCTGCTCCATTGTAACCGATTCTGGGTCATGTCATGTCATTTTTCTAGCCACTAGTTACGATATTCGTGAGGACCCAATCCAGGAAGTTTGCAGCTACCAACACGACTTAAACCAGCAGTCAGTGACTTCATGGACTGATGCCATGTTTCAGTTTGACCACCTTTAACTCTTTTTCATCCTGCTCCCATATCAGCTAACATCTCGCGGCGAGGAAGACGGTGGTTGGGCATACGCAACACATGTCCGAACCACCTCAGTCGATGAAGATTCACAACCCCATCGACTGATTTACTACCTTTTCCTAATACCCGTCATTTAATCTCGCTGTTACTTACTCAATGAGCCCAGCTGATGCGAGAGATGCTTCAAAGACATCGATGTTCAAAAACTAATAAACTTCGAGTATCGTCTACCCGTAATGGTCACATCTCATACCCACACAGTAAGACAGATCGGACTGTTGCACAGTACACTTTCTTTCGTCGAGAAACGAATATATCGTCTACGCCATAGGTGATGTAAGTTGGCAAAAGCCAACCGAGCTTTTTGAATTCATACTGAGATTTCGTCAGTGACCAACCGATTAGGGCATATCAGACTTCCAAGATAAGTGATGTGGTTGACGTGTTCAACTTCCTCACTCTCTATCTTCAGCTTAAGTGTTGATGAAGACCAGTCCTGGAGCAATAGTTTGCATTTAGAGAGGGAGAAACGCATTCCGAACGTGCTCACATTGGAGCTTATTGCTTTAAAAGATTCTGCATCTTATCGGCGTCTTCGCCAAACAGGACTATGTCATCAGCATATTCTAAGTTGATAAGTGAATCCCCTGGTAGGAGATCAATTCCTGAAAAGTCAGACGATGAGAGTGTAATTTTCAACGGTAAATCGACTATGATATTAAATAAAATTGGAGACAGTGGGCAGCCTTGATGGATATCACTTGAGGTTACAAGTTCGGATGACAGTTCGCCATAAGCTCTGTTACGACTAATAGTGTTTGAATAAAGAGCCTTAACAAGATTTATGTACTTCGGGAGTATGCCTTTCAATGAAAGGCATTGCCATAGAACTTCTCGGTATGGTGAGTCAAATGCTGTTTTCAATTCAAGAAAAACCACCATTGTCGAGCGCCGTAAAGTATGTCTGTGTTTTAAAACTTTGCGAATGGTGAATATCTGTTCTACACAACCGTGACTAGGTCTGAAACCAGCCTGGTTTTCTCGTATTTGTAGATCACGAGTTGTAGTTAAACGTCTGATAATTATAGAAGCTAGTATTTTAGATACTGTATTAGTCAAACTAATTCATCTATGGTTATCACAGGCCGATTTCGACCCTTTCTTATAATAATAATAATAATAATAATAATAATAATAATAATAATAATAATAATAATAATAGCCTTATTCTCAAGTAGCATTTTATACATGAGAGCATTCCAATTTACTGGCATAATCAGAATGATATGGCTTGTTTTTAAAAGGTTTCGATAGAGAGTTATGGTTACGGAATTCACGTTGTATAAAGATATTAATTAATTACAGAACCAACGGTAACAAGGTTCACAGTTTACAGTACTAGGGTACCAGAGGTATATTTTGCATTATAGTGCACTTCCAACAAACAACTACGTGTCCTTCGTCTGTCGCCCTGTGATTCCAGGAAATGGCTGTGACTAAGCAGAATGGACCATGGAGACTATCTTAACTGGGACGATTAACGATCGACACCAGTCGGGCGGAATTATGTTAAGTTCCCAAACTTTAGTCAAAGTATGGATAGATAATAGACATACATCATCACAAATTCATTAAATTCGATAATGTAAAGCGTTGAATACTAAGTCGCTTATTTACGGTTCAAGCGTTGGTCGCGAGAATTAGAGGTTCTGGGTCCGACTTCGAGAGTGGTCGTGGGTGCTCACTTTTCAGGATACATATGCTAAGAATTAAGTTTTTCAGTGCTATCCGACTTTCCAATGATTGTCAGGGTACAGTAATCCTTTGATGTAAATTACAGGATTTAACAATCTCCACCAACTCCATAAACTTTTAACCATCAAATTCATTGTTTATTACCCACGATGATCAGCTATAAAGACTTATGAAAGTTGTAATAATATTTATCCTAAAAACTCATTAACCCAGCTACACACTTATCATGTATCAAACTTGATTCAGTGATATTTTTATACCATTTTACACGTATTTATATTTCAATGATTTTTAAGGTGATATCGGTTCGTGCCGGAAAATATTTCAAAAGTAGGAATATGCCTTCTAAAAGTTTATATAATCTTTTAATTAGAATAATGTGGTTGCCGGTAACTAGCTTTAAAATGGATTTCTTAAATTTTCATTGCGAAACCTTGATCTGTAAATCTAGCTATGCCAATTGTATGAGGGTACAGTTATTGGGGTAAGTTTTAATGGTCATGGTTTCAAATTCATATGCTAGGTAGTCCTTAATAGGGATGGAAGGTTTATCCACTATCCTTTATTTTATAGCATAACAGTATCAATGCTACTCATTGGTTGCTGCGCCTGAATTTGTGCTGATACTTTGTCTATGCCCATTATAATTTGTAAATGACCAACAGTTTGGTTATTTACTTCACCTGATACGGATCAAAGTGACAGTTTGGTTATGTTTAAAGTAACTTGTTTTTCTTTTTGAAACGTGTATGGTACTTTCTATCGGAACCAAAGCTGTATGCTTTTATGTGTTTCATTCCCAGTTATCTTAATTTTCAATCGGCTTCGGAAAAGTGTTTGGTTCAAAAAATATTTTACGTGATTAGATATATTTCGTATTATGATATACAGCAACTGTAGTTAACTGTCTTGTCATCAAGATATCCCAGTTTTCATGATATTCATCAACATAATTTCTTTTGGTTTCATATACACACTCATCTCAACTTATTTATTTCGTTTATAGAAATTTCGTCTAACGGTTAAACGATTGTGTAAGCTTTAATATGTGAATTATTTAGCCCTGTGTGTAGTTTATGATGATTAGTTCATTATAACAACATTTCTTATTAACATCTGATATTAACTGAAGTCCTCAATGGTAGTATTAGTAGTAGTAGCAGCGGACATCTTGTGTTGCTTGAATGCATGTTTAAAACTTTCAAACTGTAGAGAAACGACTACTCAGTATTCCAGTCACTTTTTAGGTTGTTGTTATTGCTTAGTAAAAACTAGCTTTATATTTTAGTATTGATTGAATAGAAATTATTTTTCACTTCTTTATTTGTGTAAACATATATATTTTTCTTTTTTTAGACCAAAAGAGAATCTAAGCAATTGCTTAATTGAACCTCCGGATTTTCTTGACCTACCAGAAACTGATTCTGATACACGAGAGTATTCTATTACAGATTGTTCGCTAATCACCAGTTCACATAACACTAGTACTACTATAACTACTGCTAATAACAACAACAATAATAAAGTGATCGCTCCAGTTGCCAATCAAGAATCAACAAATCAAAATGTTTTAAAGCCTTTAAATAGTACAGTGAATGCATTAAGCAATGATCCATTAGAAATATTACATTCGTTAGATCTAGATACACTATCATCCACTTGTGTATCTTCCACTTCACTCACCTTATCATCTTCTACATTAACACCAGCAACGATTCCATTGGCTTCAACTCCACCACAGCTGTTATCATCGATTGTTGATGAATCTTCAAAAAATATTAGTTCTTCTACTTCGTTTAGTCATTTTCAAGTGTCCCCTTTGGAGAATTCATCTATATTTCCTGTTGGTAAGTTGAATAATACAACGTAGTTTTGTATTCCTTTTATATAATGTGGTATATGAACCTATTCATTTGTGTATATTATATTGATGTATCACACCTACTGCTAGTCACTCAGTCGCAAGTTCATGTCACACTCCTCCTATCTCGGTTTGAGCAACTGAGAAATATCACTTGCTCTCACAAGTTGAATGTGACCGCAAACCAAGTACACAAATCTACACACAACAAGTGTGTTAAAAAAACGCTAAGAGTTGTAAGTGCAAGGTAAAAATGGTAGTTGGTTGATAAACTTGTAAAGTCTCATCTAATATGGTTTTGACGTACGTTACGCATATCCAGCTACCTCCTACTTTGACATACAACTGGAGGCTAACACAACAGTACGTGGGGCGGATAGTGGCGATTATACTTAATGTTGACATTAGTCTGTTATGCCGTTGTGATGTTGATTTGAGCTATATCGAAAAATGTTGAATTATTATTTAAGGGCCCTAAAATAATCATAGTTTGTATTGAGAGATCTTAGGTGGCATAGCTTAAAGTCAGTTTTTGTGGTGCAATTTCATCAAGCCACTTTCTACTCTATCATCTGATTTGTTCTTTTACAACTATATGTGTTTTGTATTTAGCTTTTCTGTATCACTAGTGCTTCTATTATTGAAAGTTCATTAGCATAGTCATCCTGTAGAATTTTTAAATCATTTTACTGATTTGAATTATGATGACTTAGACCGATACTCTTTTCTTCGTTGCATCACATACGTGTTGAAAATCATTTTTCTGAGATTGCGTCAATAAGAATGCTTTGCTTTTTTAATTTGTAAGTTCATTCTAGAACTACAAATATTTTACCAAAATTATAACTTCTAGGCTAAACATAGATAATGCATACATGTATAAAATGTTATTAAATAGAAAAATACTAATTCAAAAGAAGCTTTATCTTTTCACTGTTTTTTTTCTTTGTCAACTTGTGTAATGAAATTTTTAAAATTATTATTATTTTTGCGATATGAAGGATTCACAATCTCACTATCTCCTTCTATGTTGGTTTTACTATTTGTTCGTAATAACTTATTTTCCAAAATGAAGTTTCTGTTCCTGACTGATTGAGTAATAACCACTAGATGATTGATTAGAAGTGCATAATTAGCATATTAGATGAAAAAAATTTACATTTCATACTTATACTTGACTATTTTTTTAAGCTACTTTTAAAGAACTTAGCTTAATGCATTCATTATGTAAACTGTCTCGAATGTTATTTTCTCCATCCACAAATAACTTAATTGTCATTCTAAAACACGAATAAATATAAAGTAGTTGATTGAATATATCACAGATTAATGTTGGCAGGGTACCATTAAAAACTACGAAGCACTGGACAGTTGTTTCGTTTTAGTGTGGAACTCCTTAGCAGTGCGCACCACAGATTATGCACCAGGGTCTTCGGGTTGGTTTTCACTAGTACCTTGCCAACATCAATCTGTGATATATTCAGTCAACTAAATTACTAATATTCATAAAAACAACCATCTCAATTGAATTTAAATAATGAGCTCACTAGTGACTAACTTCAGGATGTTCCTGAAACTCTAGTGAGGTCGTGACAGGTGGAGTTCGGGCTTACCGGAAGTGAGACAGTTGTCACCAATGACAATGAATGAGTGTTGCGCTATATATATCACAAATTGATGGAAGTGAGAATTCTACCACTGTATACCATCCCAGTGGTGCAGAGGGTTAGGCTCTTGCCGTTAACCTGAAGCTCCTGATGCGGAATCTGTGGCGCGCACTGCTAAGGAGTTCCACACTCAAACGAAACAACTGTCCAGTGCTTCCTAGTTTTTAATGGTACCCTGCCAACATCAATCTGTGATATATTCAATCAACTACTTTATATTTATTCGTGTTTTAGAACGACTAAATTACCAATATCCACAAAAATAACCATCTCAATTGAAATATAAAATACTTATGTTACTATGATTGTATGTATAAATTTACATCATTATTTCGTTCCGGGTTTTGTTTATAAAGATCGTTGTAGTTTTTGAAAGTATCCAGAAAGTAGTTATTATGCATAAAAATAACTGAGTGGTCTAAAGCTTCACAATGTGGGCTGGTGTTCGTTTTTTTTCTTTTAGAAACGGGCTTTGAAAGAGTTGGTTAATGATTAGAGAGTGCGGTTTTCAACTACTGAGTTGTAGGTTCAAACAATTGTCCATCTACTTTGCTTTGGCAAACACGTATTATCATTAGCCTCCACATGTAAAGTATAGTTCAAAGATAGGTATACTAATTTGTACATTGTAGGTGAGTTGCAATAGAGTTATGATTTGCATCTCTTATCGATTGATACCGATTATTCGTAGGCTTACTGAAATTATTTGTCGTTATCATTAATAAATGTACTTATATAGCGTTGAATGTTATGTGTACTGTTACAAAATAACGACTACTTGTGACAAATAAGCTGAGTTGAAATATCTCTGTAAATGTATTTAGCTTTTTAACTTTTAATCATTTACAGAGATCATAATTAAATGTTCTACTCCAACTTATGTATGATGAAATGGGTTGATGACAGTTAGTATAACTTAAAAAAAGTATACACCTCTATCGAAACTTCGTTATAGATTGGGGGGCGGGGAAGGTCGTAGCTTCCACTCAGGAATGTCTATTAATTGGTGATTCCAAGTGTTTGTATGAAAATTGTAGGTGGTATGGAGGATAACTAATTGATCAGACTGAATCCATTGACTTGTTACATTCAATGACAGTTTTTAAATGAATGTTATCGTATTTTAAATGATGCAAGACTTGTTACATTGTGTGTGAAATTCACTTGTCACATTTCGAAGAATAGCCTTAATTAATATTTTACGGTTATCGTATAACAGCTAGCTCTTTATTATAAGAAACAATCCAAGTAATAAAGTATAGGTCTCTTCAAAGCTGACTACAATAAAAGATAAGTTTCGCAGGAAGTTCACAAATCTCCTTTAGAATGCTAGACTCTCAGGAATAGTAATCATATTAGAGGATCTTAACTTCCAGGTTGATAAGCCAAATTAAGCTTAAAATACATAAATAGGATTTTTAGCGTCTAAGCCCAAAAATATAGATTATGGATACCATCTCCTACAATTATGTTCAGAATACAACTCCATTCAATCGATCACTGCCTGTTACCCTACGTGGAGCATAGGCCGCCGACCAGCATTTTCCAACCAACTCTGCCCTATGTTTTCCATTCCAGTTCTTCTCAAGTGGTATTCATTCTTTACATATCTGCATCCAATTCCTGGCGCAATGTATTCTTTGGTTTTGGGGATTCCAAGTTAATGCTTGTCATGTGACGCAGTTTGATGATTTCCTCAATGTGTCCTATCCACCTCCAGCCCCTCTTCTTAATTTCTCTGCCACAGTTAGTTGTTGCTGATGGTATTTGGCCAAGGGATCCGAAGTATCGTAAACACGCATATGTATATAAATACTTGTATCTTTAGAATGAAGCTTTTCGTAGTTCTCCATACAAGTTTCAGCTCCATACAATAGAACTGTCTTTACATTTGTATTGAAAATCTTGACTTTAATGTTGGCTGACAGCTAGTTTGAGTTTCAGATATTATTCAGTTATAGAAATGCCGATTTTGCCATGCCAATCCCCACCCACACATCTGCTCAAGACTCTCCTTGTTTATCGATGATGCTGCCCAGGTATGTAAACGTTCTCACATCTTCCAGAGTTTCTCCGTCAAGTGTAATTGTGTTCGTTGTTTTATATCGAAGGATCCTGCTTTTCCCTTTCTATATGTTAACGTCTACTGCTGCTGAGGCTACTGCTACGCTGTTCGTCTTCATCTTCATTTGTTACTGTATGTGGAATAGAAGAGTTTGGTCATCTGCAAAGTCCAAGTTATCTAGTTGTATTTATGTTGTCCACTGTATTCCGAGATTGCCTTGAGATGTTGCAGTTTTCATTATCCAGTCAACTACCAGCAGTAAGAGGAAGGGCGAGATTAAGCAGCCTTGTCTAACACCGGTCTTCACTTCGAATGGATCTGTGGGCTGACCTCCATACACGATTTTACAGTTTGTCGTAAGAATTTCGTATGATGTTGACTATCTTTTCGGGTAAGCCATAATGTTGAAGAAGACTTCATATTGTTATTCTATTCACGCTGTCGAATGCTTTTTTGTAGTCGAGGAAGTTAATGTAGAGTGGTGAATTCTATTCAATTGATTGTTCAACAATGAATCGTTGAGTAGAGATTGGTCGGTGCACGATTGATCTTTACGGAATCCGGCCTGTTAATCTCAAAGTTGCGCGTCGACTGAATCTTTCATTCAGTTCGATAACACTCTGCTTGAAGGCCTCTCGTGATACTGAAAGTAGAGTGATGTCTCTGTAGTTCTCGCAATTGTTGAAATCTTCTGTTTTTGGTATTTGAATGAGGTACTCTTCTTTCTAGTCTGTTGGCACTTGTTCTTCCTCCCAAATCTTCCTGAAGAGAATGTGGAGCATCTTTGCAGTTGCTTCTATATCTGATTTCAGTGTCTCCGGTGGTATGTTGTCTGGCCTTGCTGATTTGTCACTCTTGATTTGCCGGATGTCCATTTCGATTTCTGTAACTGTTAGTGAGTCGGTGTTTATAGGGAGATCTGTGGCTGCTGCTTCGATGACTAGTGGGGCTGGTCTATTCTAGTGTTCTATCCACCTATATTTCTGTTCTTGGGTCTCAGTGATTGGTTTGTCAACCTTCTTTTTGATTAGTCATTCAGACTTTTCCAGCTAGCTTCTTTGTTGTATAAAATAGGTGCCTCACGTTTCCTTCCCTTGCAGCTTTTTCCGCTGTCGTTGCTAGGTCTTCTACATATTTCCATCTATTCGATCTGATGCTCCTCTTCATTTGCTTGTTGACTTCTGTGTATTCGGCGCGTGTCTTGGCTTTGTCTTTTTTTGTTCAGCAGTTATTCATTGCTGTCTTGTTCCTTCTTTCTTGGATCTTATCCTGGGTACCAACAGAAACCTATTCCTTATAGTGGTACCCCTTGCGATCCAAAGTTATTGCTTCCTTAATCCCTTTCCAGTTGTCCCTCCCCCCATAAAAGTTTTATCTTCCAAAAGATCGTGTAAGTCCTGGAACTTATTGTTGAGATTTATCTTGAAATTGTCGAGTTTGTTAGTATTCCCGAAGAGGTGTTGTATTAAACTTTCGTAGCACTTTTGATCCAGCTGTCCAGTACTTTTTTAGCCTTCATTTCATTTTGGCTATTATCAGATGGTGATCTGAAGCTTTGTCAGCTCCTCTTCTTGCTCTTGCGTCTTTCATAGTCCTTCTAAACTTCTTATTAATGCAGATGTGATCGATATGGTTCTCCGTAATCTGGTCTTGTGAAACCCATGTCGTTTTGTGTATACGTTGGTGAGGGAATATGGTGCTACCTATAATCATTTTGTTGAAGACACATAGGTTTGCAAACCTCTCACCGTTTTCGTTCCTTTCTCTCAGTCCATGTCGTCCCATGATGTCTTCATATCTAGTGTTGTCTATTCTAACCTTTTCGTTTAAGTCTCCCACCAGAATGGTCAGGTCCTTGGCTGAGCATCTCTCGATGATTGATTGCAGCCTTGCATAGAATTTGTCTTTGTCGTCTTCGTGATTGTCGTTGGTGAGTGCATTGCACTGGACGACATTCATTGTATTTACTTCTTTGTCATGAGGCGTCATAACTCTTAGAAATGAAGACCTTCCAACTCCCAGGGCAGAGTTAAAGTAGTTAAAAAGTTTTTTCTGGTTGGCGTTTTATAGCAAGGTTGTTTTTTATAAGATGAGGTTGCTAACCCCATGCCCAACCCTCCTCCTTAATCCGGGCTTGAGACCGAGAGCAACCCTAGGGGGGATTCCAGGTGGAGTTCAGAATACGACATTCCTATCCAAACACCGAGTGATTTGCTAAATAAATACATGCTAGCAAAACGGTGTTTGAAATATCAATTAAACTGTCATTTACATCTTACAGATCAAGTTAAACTAAGGTACTGTCAACTTTGTTCGATATAGCATATAGCAATTAATATTAATCACTCTGATTAAACAGTAAATGTCTGATTGTCTTATCTGAAAAGATTGACTTGATAATGTTGACGTTTGTCGATTAGTTTGGTGTAATTAATCAAATAAGTTACCTAAGCCTGTAATAGGATTACAAATGGTGTCTATAATGTACAACGAAAATCATATTCAACATATTCGGTAGTTTACAGGATGCTTGAATATGTGTACAAATACAGTTATATATTTAACTTGAGGCACAAATTCACATATGTTGAGGTTATCTTCAATGTTTTCTATGTTCAGTAACTGTTGTACTCAGTACTTCCGGTCATTTCTCTATTCATTTAATGAATACTACAATGTTGTTTTATTCCTTATCATATAGTCCTTTTATAAACAGTTGGTGATATTTAGTTCAATGAATGACCTCCAAATTGATGTTATTTTCGTTTTATTTTTTAACAGTTTCTAATCATTTTAAGTACATGATGTTCAAAGTTGAACTATATAAGAGAATACTATAAACGGGTAATATATTAGAAAATTTATTGTATAGAATTTTTGTCGACGATATAACTCACCAAATATGAAAATTTTTATACTCCTTTTTAAGCTACATTATTTGTGTGAATACTAATGATAAAATACAACTGTGGAGTTCGAATCTGCAACCTATCAGTTGTGTCAAGTGCTATAATCACGAAATCACCGACAACTCTGAGTGTATGTTCTGCATTAGTTAATTATATCAAACGCATATTATGAATAATGAATATTATAGTGTCTTAACCATTGCTACTACCTTGACGTGATGGTCGAACTTTCCCGTCATGATGAATCAGTCGAAATATACTGGTCATGACAATAGTTCCTTAAAGTCCTACTATGTTGAGCGTTTCAAGGTTTTCAAGGTCAACCCTAGCTCAATTTACTTTTTAGGTACATCAATAAAAAAATGCCTTTCATGGCATAGGCAATCGAGAAATGATATCCGCCCTCATAGCTCTAACAGCAATCAAAATCACTATCTTCTTAATCAGATTTCTTTTTAAGTCCCTAATATTTCTTTTACCCCCACTTCCAGACTTAAATCTCTATCATCAACTTCCTCCTGATGTTCAATCAGTGCCAATTATTCTAGCCCACGAAATAGTGCCCCTGGTCTGCTGAGACCACGCTCCAAACTACAAATCGGAATCTTCAACGTGCAAACCCTGCGTCAAATTGGACAGTGAGCCTCCCTGCCTAAGACACTGAAATCTTGTGTCATGGTTATATGTTGTATTCCATAAACACGCATACAGAATTCGGGCGTGGTTAATCTCACCTAATTACTATGGGGGACCTACGCGATATACCCTCCGTTTATCGGGCGGCTCGACAATCACTTCTTATGGGTTAGCGGAGTAGGTATTGCACTAAGTATGCGAGAGGAATAAGCACTTCTCGAATGGATTCCTGTAAACAGTCACCTGTATACTGTTCAATTAAATAGTTCGATAAGAGCTAAGAGGAATAAGGATACGTTGTTTCTTCCTACGTTCCCATTAACTGCAGCCCGGACGACGTGAAAGATGAATTCTATCGAAAGCTTTTTAAACTTCTTCATAGGCCTAAACACTCGGATTTGACACTCATTGCTGTTGATTTTTACGCTTAAATCAGTCTTAAAGACATTTACGTGAGTACTTCGGCTTTGAGAACGAATAACGATGACCGTTTGCTGCAACTATGCCCAGACAATCACTTTTTCTCTGGCATGCACGAACTTTAGACATGTGGTGCAACATCGTCTAACCTAGCGACCTCCTAGACCTACTCAACGATGGGCTCAAATAGACCATATCGCCATCAATTACCGTTGAGGAGGCTTTATGGTAGACTCCCAGTCTTTCTAGAGTAATGTTTAAACTCATAAAGCCCGTTTGACTTTCGCCAACTTACGTCACCCATGACGT
Organism: Schistosoma japonicum; assembly: GCA_025215515.1. Lineage (NCBI taxonomy): Eukaryota > Metazoa > Platyhelminthes > Trematoda > Strigeidida > Schistosomatidae > Schistosoma > Schistosoma japonicum. The sequence continues at coordinate 16,296,989 of CM046061.1, read as the reverse complement.
CGCGAGATATCCGTCTCTAAATTAAAGGATGTATACATTGCACAACAGTCCTCTCTGTCTTGCTGTATGGATATGAAACGGGGTCATTAAAAGTAAACGACACTCGTAGGTTATTGGTATCTGATTACCGATGTTTTCGAAATATCGATTGCGTTAGCTGGGACCACCGGGTAAGTAATACTGAGGTTTGACGCCGGGCGTTTGGAAAGAACGTCAAATTAGTGGATGAGGCTGTCGATCTTCAGCAAGTAACTAGGACGTGTATGCCTACGTATGTCTAACCACCATATACCTTGGCTCGCAATGATGATTTATATTGAAAAGGGAAGGAAGCTAGGGGCAGCCAAACCTAAACGTAGCATGAACCCATGAAGCAACTGATTACTGGTCTGAGTCGTATTGATAGACGTACACTACCTGGTTGGAGTCTGTTCGAATACCGTAAGCAATGGTTGAAGACTCTGAATGACGGCTCAGAATCAGTCACAATGGCGAATGTGTATCCATTCCTTGTCGTGAGCTTAAAGTTATTCCATTTCTTTCTCAAACCATATTCCATATGTTCACTCCTTTTTTGTTTTTATTGTTATTATACTTAAAGTAACTACTATTTCTACTTATTTGGTGTTAATTTTGTTGTGCTACTGAAGTGTGACAACTAGGACTGGTATACAAGTGTCAGGTTCTGTGTGGTTCATACATACATTATAGTGTGATTATTATTGATATTTCATTCGAAGCTTTTGGTGTTATCTACGACTGTCCTTTATAAGTATTCCATTTATTATATATCCAGAACTGCTTAGTTTATCCGACAGTAAATATTTATGACGTTGTAGTCAACCTACCTGGGCCCAAATTAAAATCTAGGCATATTTCACTCTAATATACACTTCTCCTTTATAGTCGATAAAATACTGTCTTATCTTTTTTGTGTTAAACTTATTCCACTCATTCTTTCCTTAAGATCTTCTTTATTTAGAAAATTCTGTCTTTCTTCTAATAAAAAAAGCAATAGTCAACAGTATCATAAAGAGGAAATAAATCAGTAAATGCATAATAAAGTAAGCAGTCAGAATTAAATGGAATCAGTTTACTTTATCTGTTATTAATGTGCGAAATTTAGTTGCGGCTGTTTTTACACATCGCCACACCCCGATAAAGAGAAATAAAAACTAAATTTATGTTGTTTTAGCATCAGATACATATGAATCAGTGATAGTTGTAAGAAAAGAGTCAAATGGTAGCAGCAATTTTCAAAATTATTTAAAAGGAACTCAGGTTATGTGATCAACAGATTTTCAATATGTTAAGAATATCCCATCTGTATCCCATATCCCATAATGATCCACGACAATAAGACTGCAAATCTGGAAATCATATTCCTCGCCTCGTAATAACTTTTGAACTTCATCTTATTTTCTGTTTTCATCTTCATATTCTCCTCTATCTAATATCGTTTTTCAGCAACGTGATTATTAATATTTGACTTTACTGAAAGCATCAAAGGCTATGGGTATATACCTGTTTTCCTTGTTTCTCACATATGATTTGTGACAACTTGAGTCATGTTACGGGTTAAATTTAATAGTGAATTTTCTATTGTTAAAATAAATCGGTAAAGCCTGGTAGTAGATGATAGGCAATGGTAAAATATTAATGAATAGGGGCTAGTCATGAGGCTAGATTATTAACTCAGTTCCTACTTTTATGTACTGAAATTAAAGACGACCACTCGCCAGAAGAATGTTTTTCTTATCTAATAAAACATACTTATGTACACATTATTAACGAAAAGTTCAATAATGTTGGATGACATAGGCAACTGAAGTTAGTTATTTTTGTGTCATCCATTCTTTAATATCTTTCCTATTGATCCCATTACTTACCCATCGTATCAGATAGATGCATATCCATTTCATATCGTATGTTAACTCATTGACCTATACAACTTCTTAGTATTTATTAATTGTGTAACTAATATTAATTTGTGATTTAAAACTTAAAATTCACAAATCTCCACAATATCCAAGAATAAAAACTACCATATGCTTAATAGTAACCAACGTTGAGTGGGGATTAACGGATATCCAGTTAGATGACGTGACCAGCGACTTACAACCGTGTCAGGTTTAAAGTAATTATTCACAAATCGCATTAGATGCGGTCATACTATATATCTAATTGACTGATATCCCTGAAATTTTAATAAGAAGTTATGACTAGTGGAGTTCAGACTTATCGAGAGTGATACAGTTATCACCAATGGAATTATATAGTCGTTCTATTGTTCAATAAGGACTTTTCGATTGTTATATACCCTATACAGTTTGATAAGTAGTGCTATCAGTGATAAATTATTATTCTTGGTTTAGTTAATTATAATAGTAATATATTCACTGAATATTGTACAAATTCAGTTGATTTAACTTACTTACGCCTGTTACCCCTCTCGGAGGAGCATAGGCCGCTCACCAGTATTCTCCATTCAACTCTGTCCTGAGCAATCTTTACCAGCTGTCTCCATTTACTGTTCATCCTTTTAATGTCTGCTTCCAGCTCTCGACGCAGTGTGTTCCTTGGCCTTCCTCTTTTCCGTTTTCCAACAGGATTCCAAGTTAGTGCTTGTTTCGTGATGCAGTCTGATGATTTCCGCAATTTATGTCCTATCCATTTCGAACGTCGTTTCGTGATTTCCTCTTCAGCTGGAAGTTGGTTTGTTCTCTTCCAAAGTAGGCTGTTGCTGATGGTTTCCAGCCAACAGACATTCAATATTCTGCGTAGACAGTTGTTGATAAATACCTGTACTCTCCTGAGGATGTTTGCAGTGGTTCTCCACTTTTCAGCTCCATACAGAAGAACTGTCTTGACGTTCGAATTGAAGAGTCTAACTTTGAGGTTGGTAAACAGTTGTTTGGAGTCCCAAATATTTTTGAACTGTAGAAATGCTGCGCTTGCTTTGGTGATCCTTACCCTTACATCTGCATCGAATCCTCCTTGTTCATCGATGATGCTCCCCAGGTATATAAAGGTATCTACTTCTTCCAGAGTTTCACCATCAAGTTCAATTGGGTGGGTGCTCTCTGTGTTAAATTTGAGGATCTTGCTCTTTCCCTTATGTATGTTCAGGCCTATTGATGCTGAGGTTGCTTCTACGTTGGTCGTCTTCACTTGCATTTGCTGTTGTGTATGGGATAGAAGTGCTAGATCATCCGCGAAGTCCAGATCATCAAGTTGCATCCTACTTATCCATTGAATCCCGTGCTTCCCCTCAGATGTAGAGGTTTTCATGATCCAATCAACCACTAGAAGGAAGAGGAAAGGCGAGAGCAAACATCCTTGTCTGACACCGGTTCTTACTGGGAATGCATTTGTCAGCTGTCCTCCATGCACATTTTCGCACTGTAGTCCGTTGTAAGAATCCCGGGTGATGTTGAGGAGTTTCTCTGGTATACCGTAGTGTCGAAGAAGTTTCCATAGTGATCTCCTGTCTACGCTGTCAAACGCTTTCTCATAGTCGATGAAGTTGATGTACACTGACGAGTTCCATTCAACTGATTGTTCAACGATGATCTGTTGTGTTGCGATTTGGTCTGTGCATGACCGATCCTTACGGAAACCAGCCTGTTGATCTTGAAGTTGAGCATCCACTGAATCTTTCATTCTATTCAATAACACTCTGTTGAAGACTTTTCCTGGTACTGACAACAGTGTGATCCCTCTGTAGTTCTCACATTTGCTCAAATCTCCTTTCTTTGCTATCTTGATAAGGTATCCTTCTTTCCAGTCTGCCGGCACCTGTTCTTCCTCCCAGATCCTCTTGAATAAAACTTGGAGCATCCTCGCCCCACACCATTATATTCATACGCAGATATATTCTGTATGATCAATTTATTAGAACTAATACTCATTTTTGTAAACAAACAATCATTTTGTTTTTTCTTTATATATTCTGTTTCCCAATAAATCAATCAGTCATTAGTCAGTCATATATAACTTAAAACTTGTTTCATATTTGCCTAAGTTCAAGTTCCTTTGGTACATTAGCACAAAGAGATGATATTAGTATGATGAATAACATAATATATTCCAATTAAAATGTATAAGAAGCTATGTGTGCACTTGTGCTATTGTTACTGATTCTGAGCTGTCCCTTGTCTTCAGCTAAAGGAAATCATTACTGAGTATTAAAATATAAATTAACCTCCGAATAGCCTGTCTTATGACTGCATCACCCTTTCAATGTCAAGTATTGAAGTTTCAGTTTCTGGCATCATTCATTTATGAAGTGCAGATCTGGTACTCAACTTTAAGTTATACTTGATATGTTCGGATTATTGTAAATGTACACTTCCATATCAATCCGTATTGCATTATTTCTGTAAATACTATCATTTAAGTTTCAAACATTTATCTGTTATGTTTAGATAATGTTTTAAGTTGAAACATTATACTATTTTTACTTGTGATTGAACCGAAATCCCTAATGATGTGCATAACTTCCCACTAGCTTCATACTGGTCTCTTACCCACATTAGTATACGTTTCTTTCTCCCCTCTTAATCTACTGAATTTTATGTACTTCAAATAGAAAAGTGTTTATTTATCTTAAACTAAGTTTATTATTCATATTACATAAACTGACCTAATTGTTTATGTTTCCTACGTGTCTGTACATTAAAGAAGATAAGAAAATTTCATTACTTGCTTGAATAAAGCTTACAAAAATGTACTTTATCAACGATACTTTTTACAGTTAAAACATTTTTCTCACAATACTCAGTAAGCATTATTTTATCGTAAGTTGTTTGATACGGTTTCAAGTACTGGAAACTAGTTGATATTACTTTTATAACTAATGTTTATCTTTTAATCATAATTTACCGTCGTTAATTAGAATTTTCGCAATTCAAATGCTAAGTACAGATTCACGTACTTGACTTCAAATAACGCTTTAAATATGAAGGTTATTTACATCAAGATTATCGTAAAGGATCTCGATTCAGCCACTTAATGGCCCCATTTTCTACAAGTGATTTTTAAAAATCATTTTCAAGACAGATTAATATCAGTTGAAAAACCGGCTAAGTCTCAGTAATTACTTGGTAGTTATTTTATTTTCTGTTCTCCAATTTTTGAGTCTGTAACTTCCGACTTAGATACTGATCATTTCTGGAACTCTCGGCACTGATTTCCTAGACAGAAGTTTTTCACACTTAGGCTTCGAATGAACGAAAGGAATTGTGAATAGAGCTTTTATTTTCAAAGCTCGTTCTTGTGTGGTTAAGGTTTTTAAGGGCTTATGCGTGACCTTGAGACACTTAGCGATTCTGAAAACAAGCTAAAAATTGTTAACAGGATGTGTTGTTTCCTAGTTGGTATGTGATACATAATCTATCATTTTCTATGATTATCGAGAACGTTTCGAAAGCACACTGATTATGTAAATTATCTTCAGCTTTTTTCTAGCTTCTCAAGTTTTTTCGAGGCATTCTCACAAACTCTTACTAATTGCTACTTTTGATAAGCATTTCCAACTTACACTATTACAGTTTTCTTTCATTTTTATCATATTCAATCTATTTACGTCGCTAGTTGGATAAGTATTAATGCGATTATTCAGTCCGTCATTATTCACACCATCTAAAATCAGTTTATGGACCTTATTTTATTGGCTACTTCACGAAACATATTTGTGTCTGGTTAAACGTCCACTGAAGTTATAAATTCACTCACTAGTTTATGCAGTTGACTTTCTGCTATCTGATTGTAGATTTTGTCCATTCCAATTCGTAAAGCTATCATGTTAGCATTATAAACTTTGAAGCAACTTTAGTCTCGGTGTTTGTTGGTTAATTTATAGAATGTATGCTTTCTCAAATACCGGTTTTTCACATTTCTATCTTGTTTGTATTTATATTTCTTTGTAGGGCGGAGTAACTGTGTCTCAAAATCATCACTCTGTCAAAATAATTTAGTCTCTTCACAAACAAATATAAGTCAAACATTAAGCATTCCTATTCAATTCGATCAATCACAGTCATTTTATGGTGATAATAAGTTATCTGGTTTAAGTTATGTAACTCCTATTTCAAATTCAGCATCTTCCACTCCATGTCCAGTATCGAATAGGAGTTTATTACCTCAATCTTCTCTTCCTTTGACCTCAGACAAATCAATACATGTAAGTCCACAACAACAGGATGCGTCAACAGATACAGCAGCTTCTGTTCACTTAGATAAGCAGCTATGTAACGTTACATATAGCAAACTTCATTCTGGTCAGAATGTGACATTCAATATACTTAATCCCGATAATGCAACGTGTTATTCTTTGCCAAATCGTCATCATTTGCCCAATATCCATATGATTCCTGGTGCTAGTCCCTCAGATGAAATCAGTCAAAACGCTAACGTTATTGACAATGATCCTAGTGTTAGATGCAGCAATTATGGTAAAAAGTGTTATGATTATTTTGCTACAGACAGTGTCCTTCTAGTACGATCATCCAGACGACGTCGTATTCGACCGGATCTACAAGTGTTGCCATCAATGAATACTGATACGAAAATCACTGATTCTTCTTGTCCTGATACTACTTCTGCTGACACATCTGTTTCTATATCTAATCCATCAAATTATTCCATGCCCGAACATGATTCTTCTTTATCATCAATCTCTTCATCGACTGCTACTGCGCCAACGGCAACAATTGGTGTATCACGATTACTGTGTAAAAGTGGTATGCCTACAGATTATTATTCATCAGGTTATCAATCGCATTCGAGACAATCAAGTCTCGAATCACAGCCCGTTGGCTCTAGTTCACTATTATTGTCATCGGAAGTGTACACACAGACTCAATAGTTGCTATTTTATGTTAGTCAAGCATTTTTTTCTGTGGTCATGATGTGAGTGTTCTTTTTTTAATTTTTTTGATCAAGTATGCGTATTTATTGCTATATTTAATAAATAGAGACCAAACCAAGGTGTAAAGTCAGTGCGTAGCATGACTTATTAGGGTTCTCGTAATAACTATTTTTATTTGCTGGAGAGGTTAAATGAAATAGCTTACAATCAGCCATAGTGTGGCAAATGCATCCACTCTTCATCTCCTTGTAGATCTTCAGTTCCCTTATTGCTTTATGTATAATTTTTTTATTTCTTCTTGTTGAACCATACATGCAATCTTTAGTCATTCTGATTATGATTGGTACTTTATTTTCACGACTTCTTTGTCATTCTGTTTGCGAAGTTAATCTTGTAGGTTTGATATGGCATATCAACTTCGACCAACGCACATTTGTCCCAGGCTTTACATTGATTCTAACTAACTGACTAGTTGACTATTGAGTAGCGCTCGATAAGTTCTTTTCAGTTTACCTTATTCTCGTGAATAATTATAACATACTATAATATAACATACGTGTAAGACTCACATTAACTATTCAACTTAGAAATCAATAGGCTTTTTATTTCAATTTCAATACTCATCCCACTTAAATGAATTAGATCATATATACGTGATTTATTTGTTTTTAAAGGGTATTTTTCTCATATTTCAGAAGATTGTGTGTATTGTATTGATGAAGTTTTTCGTCTTGAAAGCATATCATATCTTAGGGAATTATTTGAAGGTTTAGCGTCTGTTGATTACACTTATTCTTAAAATGTTTGCACAAATCAATAGAAGGATGTATGTTTACCAGTCCCCCTAAGTATTTCGTAACTGAGAGTTAACAATTAAAATGATTGATGTATCTTGTTTGGTTTTGTTCCGACATGTTCGAAAATTTACATAAAACTCTGCTGATGTTAGGTAATGGAAATCAGTTGATAGGAAATAGTGGATCTAGGCTTAGTAATCTTTAGTAATACATATGTAAAATTTTGATAGGGTTGACACCTGTGGAATTTTAATCCACACAATCTGAAATGTTTCTACTGAACAGTCCTTGCCTACCTATATTTTTTAGGTATCTTACAACTAATATATATTGCCCTGGTTTTGAATGAACTACCTTCAGCCACATTTTACTATTTAAATAATGATACTCCATAAAATCTAAGGTTCATTATTTTTACATTTGTTATAATCATTATTTTTTAGATAGTAAATAGAATGACTATGTAATTTAATTGTTTACTAAAAGTAGTAAAGTTGAAACAGCTATCATATGTTCGGTGTGTGAAGAGTTTATTTGTAAACTCGGGAGCTCGAGAATCAAGCACTTTTTTGATACCACTGAATTCCAGGTTTGTGTCCTCGTTTCACTACTTACTTCCTTTAGGAAAGCCACTTAGTATCACTGAGCCACACTTAAAATTTCTACAGCTCAGAACAGAGTACGAGTCTTTACTGGAATAGTGTTTTGGATAAGAGTTTGATTAATCTATGAACAGAATACTGATAGAGAAGCAAACTCTGTGATACTATATGGTTTAACGGTAGTTGCTTACAAGTCCGGATAATTGGCTCAAACTTCCAAATAATTAATACGTGAGATAATATCAGTAGCCAGATAAATAGGCTTATCCTATCTGATAAAATACCATACATATATGCAAAATATTGACTGAAAACTATATACATATCTGCATTAGATGTGAGGGGTTGGAATAACTGTTAAAACACATGACATGCCATTAGTAGTTTGTAGGTTTGCATTCTGGTTTAACTTAGTCAACCAGGTGGTATCACTAGCTCTCATACATTTGACATGTTTCTCATAGCTGAATGCATAAACTATTCATTTGATGTAGAAAGTTAATCATTCATTGAAACGATTCAAGATGTCATATTCAGATGTTTGCTTATTCACGTCAAATATCTAAAGCACAGAGTGATTGATAATCTGATTAGTAAAAAGATTATCAATTAGAGCAATCATTCATAATCACTAATTAAGTTGTAGAATGACAATTTTGTTGTGTTCTTCTCTACACTACTTATATTGACGACTATAATCAAGATTATTAGTGTTTAAAGTACATTTTATTACTGTGTACTTTACATCATGTTAATCGTCAACACATTATTGTGATTGGTTGATGCGGATCATGATAATTCGACAATTCAAAACAAGAAAATGACACTACAATGCTCAACTTATTTTACACAAATTAATCCACTGCCAACAATGAATCAATCATATAGAATAATTCGATTAGTACTTAGTTGGAATCTTCTTTATCATCGACTAATCCTTTTGTATTTTTGTTCATATAATTTATGAAATTTGATAACTCACCTTAAATATTTCTTCATATTCTTATCATGGCAACAGAATAACAGGTTTAGCCCTTTTTAATGAATATATCACGTATCCAACTACATACTTATTCCTACATTATTTTGAATTCTATATCAAAAGGAATTTGTCGAGGCTTGTCACATCAATCGTCTGTCATTATTATGGTTTATGAATCGATAAGTGAACAAGATTTGTAATTGGTAAGATAAATTCATAGAGTGTTGACCAATAAATGGATTCGGTGATTGGGTGTGATTGAATGATGGCTACTTACAATATCCGATTGTTGATGCAAACCTCTCTTAGTGTACTTATATCAAAGACAAGTTCACTAGTAAGAAGAACATGTTTTATTATTTAAAAATTAACATGATTAAATGTCATAAATAACTTGGCACTATCCATCTTGTTGTACCCACTTGGTAACCCTAACTCATGCCCATCTTATTATTTCCCTCTTCGTATAGTAACATTGCTTAGGCGGTGTTACTTTTGATTCGTTCTATATATTCTTAATTTTTTATGGAAATCATATTTCCGTTGCGTCTACTAATCACCACTATGATGTATATATATATATATATATATATATATATATATATATATATATCTTGAGTTGCTCATCTATCGTTGCTTGGTTACCAAGAAAGAAGAGGACAGGTTTTTACTTTCGCTTCCTCTTTAGGATGAACAGAGAACATCTAGATTGTTTTTGTGCTGTAACTGAGAACTTCAGGGGTTCTGGTGAACTTATTTAGTGTGTAGCTTGTGTGGGGCTGAACTGGATTATGTGATGTACATTCAGCTAAGTATCATTAGACCACATTCTGAACTTAAAGCTGAGAAGGTTTACGAAATTATGTAAGTTATATCAGTCATTTCGTTACCATAGATTTACTTTATCCATAGTACTCCCTCTAGTTTGCTTATACAAGTTGACACAAAATGGTGAGCACTTCAAAGCCTTACTGCCCCAGATTATTTAACACTCGATGATCAATATTATTCAGTTAATGTTTTATGTTAGAAGACTGTTTTCATCAATCAGATTCATTAGTTCTATGTGAAGATTATGATTAGCTTCCACAGTTCCAGAAAAATGATGGATCAGTCACTAAATTACGTTGTCTTTCAGATTTTATAAAGAAAAAGGAATTATTTTCTTATTGTCGAAATATGACAACTTTATTCCTGAATAGATCCTGTTGAAATAGTTTGCGTGATATACGTAACAGAGGTCATCACATCATCATCAACTTTGAGACTACAAGTCGAGTTTGATCTCCATTGTCATTTAGCAAGAGTTCTCTACACAGGACCATGTCTACTGTAAAGAATTGCGAATTCCCTTCATTCTGGCTTCTTTAATACATATTTCTATGTGATTTGACAAGTTATGTTTTGCCTATCTTTGCTATTAAAATTAATAAGATTGAAATAATGGGCGAAAGCATAGTATATAAAGTAATTAATTAGAGGTGGTTACTCATTGGTTAAAACATTTGAATTTAACCTTTCGCTGTTTAAAATCTTACTGCGACTTCATTCTGGTCAACTGGGTAGAATTACTAACCGTCACACTTAGAATGTAACTTGAAGTCATTTATGCGAGTGTGAGGATGATAAATGAGTTAATACATAATAATTAAGTTTTTTGGTTACTAATTCAAATTTAAATCCATCTTGTCTACCATAAATATCAATGATAATAATATAAGTTGTGTTAATTTAAGTTCATTACATATTTACTGAGTTACTGATTAAAATTCATGAAGTCTCTTTGTAACAAAATTCAAGGTTATCTGTAAGCAGTAAACTAAGTAGGAAACAACATTCAATACAATTCAAAGAATTCATTGATTAAGCTACAGATAATATTTTAACTTTTAGTTGAATGATGTCAAGTTTTCAGTTTATCAATAGTTAAAATAGATTGATAATGGTCATATATAAATAACATTATCTATCGGGACGATTTATTATTTTATCACAGATTTTACTATCACCTTAAGTATATGCTTGATGTTGTTTAAGTTTATTTTATACATAAAGATGATTGAATGATTGACGACCATCTCTTATCAAATTTGACCTTGACGCTCTATTTCGTTGTTTGTATTGTTTAAAATCCTACTGATTCATGTGTTCACTTTATTATTTTTCTCGTCTTTTAAGATTTTAAATCTGAAGAATTTGTTTTAAACTATTTTACGTAAATATAAATGGTAATGTTCATAAATCTTCACCGTGTTGTATAAAATACAAGTGTATTTTTGACATAATATCTACATTTCCTTGCATAGATGCACCGTTTTGATTGATAAAATAATGGTTTGATTGTGGTGATTTTGTAGATACAGATATTGAGTTTAGTTGGTTGTATTCATCACAGATTGATTTTTCTGAATTTTTTCTGGGAAGTCGTGACTAATGGAGTTCAGATTTGTTGGGGAGTTAAACAGTTATCACTAGTGACATCGACTAATAGTCGCGCTATACCACAAATTTATGGAATTGAAAATTGTACAATTCGATACCGGTCCAGTAGTGTAGATGGTTAAGGGTTCGCCGCCAAATTTAAAGGCCTCGAGTTCAGTTTCTTTGTGCAATCGAGGGTGCACATTGCTGAGGAATCTCATACTAGGAAGATACAGCTGTCCAGTGCTCCTTGGTTTTCAGTAATACCCAACCGACATCACCCTGTGACAAATACATTTAACAAAATAATAGTTTGTTGTTTGTATTCATTACGGATTGATGTAGGTTTTGTACGAGTGTACAATTATTAAACATTAAACAACTGTTTCATTCTATCATGGGACTCCTCAGCAGTGTACAGTCACAATGAAATAATACTATTATTTATAAAATCAATTAAAAATAATGATTGATTGATTTTACCTGATAACTGAATCGATTTCATTCTTAAAATTTTGATATTTTTTGTAGGGATTAGATAACAATTTTATTACGTTAAAATATTACGTTGTTATTCATTGGAACACAGGATTTTTTTTCTCATTCTCTGTAGTGTTTGTTCAGGTTAAGTATACTTCCCTTGAACATTTTCTTTACAGACTTATATTAGCCTTGAAAGAAGTGTTTAAAAATTTAAAAAAGAAGAATTGAAATCTATCTGTTTAATAGTTGGATTTTTCTACTATTTGCTTTTAACTGCATAATGCTTAAATGTTGTTTATGTGAGTCATTTAGAGTGACAGTCAAGTTACAACCTTCCACTTGGAACTTTACTAATCTTAAAGACAAAATAGCCTGATGTTGGTCACTAATGTATAGGATGTGGAGGATGTTTGTACACCAACCATAGATATAAGTAGAAAACTTTTCTGTCTGTCTTATTTGTAGTTTTTTGGGTGAATTTCCAATTAGTTTAGTCATATTTAGATTAACAAGACTTAATGAATTCTTCCCTTCGAATTCATCATATGGTTACTTGTAAAATTGTCCCAAAATAAGACTGAATGGGCATTCTAAATCGCATTCGCTATCCTCAACATATCTTTAATCATATTTATAAATGAATGCTGTATCAAGGCAATTCGCTCAAGTTGCCCATGTAACAACAGAGATTAACTCTAAAAGTGGTATAGAAAAGTACAAATATATTCCATTTTGGTAAAGTATTTGGTCACCAATACTTATTTATTTGTATGATAATTGTATTCGGTATTGTGACAGCTGTCATATCTATTCTCACTAAGTAATGCTTAATTAACATCACGTTTCCAAACATAAAAATATGTACGATATTCGAATCGATGCAAGCCTCCTTGTTACCGGACTCGCTCGCGTTCTGTAGGGTGTTCAACATTTTCGGTCATTTTTATATCCATTTAGTTGGTGAATACTCCATATCACAATCTAGTTTTCATTGAGTATTTCATTTCCTACTTCAGATGCTATCTACGGCTGTCTATAATTAAATATATGAGTATAACGCACCCCGTTATACCTAATAGAAGTCACACATAATTGACTAAATTACCTATTGGCCGATGCAAATTGTCATTTTTGAAAGTTTCATTCAGAAATAGAGAGAAGAAAGCCAATTCATCTTCTTCATCATTTTTGTTTTCATGACTCAGGATATACGATTATCCCAATCAAATAACAGGCCATGTCCCCACTCGTATAATAAATCATAATATGTACGAGACTGGTGTATAGTTAAAATCAAAACAGTAACGAATTTACGATTAATTAATAACAGCGGTTCGAAAGTAGATACATATAAAAACACAACTAAGAGGATACCAATTAATTTCACAAATTAAATGTCCATTAATTATATAGTATATAATTCAGTTGTGTCTAGGTCTTCCCGTTGATGTATTGTGAACTAAAACTGATCAGTCTCTGTTGCTATATGTGAATCCTGAGCGGATTGCCTCGATATGACGGTAGTACACAAGTATTGTTTGGTATTATATGGTATTACTACAGATATAATTTTTCGAAAATACAGCTTCCAACCTTATTCATTTTACTTTTACGTCTTTGTTTTAATCTTTTGTTTCTTATACTGTTTTGTGGATAGATCTATTGTGCTCGGTAGCTATATATATATATATATATATATATATATATATATATATATATATATATATATATATGTATATATATATATAATATATATTGCTGATATACTTCAGGATATATGCGTACTATTTCCTGTTTTTGACAAAAAGAAATTCAAATTTGCTCAAATAACTATAGATAAAATCATTGAATTCGTTTGGTGATTTTTCGTTTCTCTCATTTACTCTCATTTATATATATATATAATGATTTCCGGAGTATTAGAGTCGTGATATATACATACTCAACTTAAAAAATATCAAAATGTTTGATTGATTAGATCCGTCATAGATAGATGTTGGTAAGGTACCATTGTAAACCAAGGAACACTTGACAACCGTTTCGTCCCATCATGAGTCTCTTCGGCAGTACACGTTCTTACTTCCGCCAGGAGAATCGAGCTCAGTCGCAACGTCTCACCAGAGCTCAGACTTATCTAGAGCAAGATAGTTATCACCAATGACAGTAGATGATCGTCACGCTATGTCACAAATTGACGTCCGTGCGTTTCATTTCTTTGGCTTAATAGAAGGTACATCCTGCTTTGCTAGGACGAAACAGTTGTCCCAAACTACCTAGTTTTCAATGGTACCCAGCCAACATCAATTTGTGACGAATCCAATCAACTAAACTTAATAGTAATCTCCATAAAACCACCTCAGTTCAATATCAAAATGTATCTAATTTTTGTCCGCAGTTTTTTTCAATTTCAAACACATCAATTATTGTGAGTGTTAGTATTCAAATGCATCATTGCAGCATAATCTCAGAGCAGAGGAACATCTTGCATTTTAAAATGGATTTATTTTATAAATAGTAAGTTATGTATATCTTTTTAACATGTTCGTAAGTGAAATGAAGCAAAAACAGTTTATCTAAATTCTTAACTTGTTAGTACGAAGCAATCCTGATTAAGGTATGCTTTGATTCGTCCATTCTTCTCTAATCAGCTCCAACGAACGACTGAGAAGGTTCTGGAATATTCTCATATTATTTGCTTTCGCCTTCTACTTCTGTTGTTATTTCGTAATGCATTTTACCACCTGCTCTATTCTTATTGCTAATTCTGGATCAAGTCGGTGTTATTGTCGTTGTCGAATCGTAGAATACAAAACGGGATTAGTACATAATATTATCGAGACAATAGGGACAACTCAACGCAATCCCAGCTGTAAATAATAGTAGTTCATTATAGAAACTTATTAAATGGAATGTCGACCCTGGTTAAGACATATGACTTTCAGTTAGTAGATCTTAGTTCCGAATCCTGCCATATCTAGTTCGCTTCGGTCGACTGTTTAGTATCACTAACCCTTCACACAACAGAAATGTAGCTTATAGCTAGGTATATAAATCTGTACTTGTCTCATTCATGAATCACTCAGTCTATCCACATAAAATTCTTCCGGTAATCTTTGTAAAACATTGTAATATCATAATCATTTTCAATAAATCTACGGGAAGTTTTGTTTCAGTTCAATTTCTTTCTTATCTCCATTGATCATATCTTTTTTTAAAGTTCATCGTAGCTGTGAATGATTTGTCTCATCATTTAGTCTCTAAATACAAATCCTCTTATCTAAGCAAACTGTACAGCTTAATTAATTTTCAAAATCTCAGTAAAATAATACTGTCTATTTGAATGGAAAACAATAATTAAACTAATAAGATGAAAAAAAGAAACAATAGCAACAATAATTTACTTTACTTGTTAGAAAAGTAAAATAATTACAACGACTAATCAATTGGTTTAGTGTCCATCGTTATTGAAGATTGAATTATCAAATCATTTTAACAGTTACATGATGGTTAATAAGATTTGTAATTTGGACATATATATATATATATATATATATATATATTTAGTGATGTATCTTTACTGAAAACTTTATGTATGTATCTATACTTGTAAAAAGATGCGTTAGTATTTAGATCACGTCTTAGTTGACAAAAGCTGTTAAGAACTGGTTGCTCTGGAGGTGGAGAAGAGGAGAAGAAAAATTACAACATTTCAAATTAACAATAGTAAGTAAGTAAGTGGATTTTTAGAAACAAAAAGACCACACCTTGTAAATCACAGTTTTCCCACCGATTAGTTCTTGTTTTTTTTTATCTTTTAGTAATTAAACTATTTAGATCAGTAGAATAAATCAGTAGGATTGATTGATAAACAGTTACTTCTGTGAATTTAGCTACCAATAATTGTGTTTTTATCTCAGAGAAATTTTTCAATGATTTGTCTGTGAAAAGTACATATTTACTTTGATGCTTTTTGGTATTAAGGGTCATAGTAGAATAGTGAGACTCATATGTAACTGGCATCTTTGCTTACTGAATCGTATCTTGTAACAAACAAGATTTTAACTCGGTACATGTGTCAGTCTACGTTATTTACTTGTTGATCTATTTTCTTACACTATATATATATATATATATATATATATATATATATATATATATATATATATATATATATATATATATATATATATAATTCATGACTATCTTATGAATATTTTACTCCTATTGTCCTTTCAATCACTGATTGATGTATGATTTAGTCGTTCATTTTAATTTATTTTACGTGCTTATTTTGCATAAAATAATTGCACATTGTTGTAAATGAATGTAAGTTTGATATCTCTTGCTATCACTGTGTATCTTATTACATCATTTGACTACTATTTATTTATTTACCTAGTAACTGTCTAGTATTTTAGAATTCATTATGTTATTTTCGCCTGTGTTTGTGTGTATGTACCAAACCTCACAGTGAAATTGAACTAGTAAACAGTTATTCACAATTCAATCTTTTTATTAAATGATATTAGTTTATATCCAATATGTATATATATATATATATATATATATATATATATATATATATATATATATATATATATATTAAATAATGACTTTACTTTCTGTTTTGAAGGCGTTAGAATGTTCATCTTGCATTCCATTACTTTTATTTCTTATAGTTAAAGTTAGCTGGCGTATGTATATACTAGTTCGAACTGCTATACTACATCGACACGACAAGATGAATTTAACAAAGAAACAGAGATAGTGTATTAGGTCTAATGAGAATGATTAAAAATTGTGGATATGGTTCGGGAAGTTGTAATAAAAAGATATACGTGAGAAAATACTGGAACTCAAGTTTTAAGAGTACAGCATATATGAATACACCTACACTATTGTGATTGATTTTGAGGCATGTCACAAAGCGTTTCCATTCACTGGTCTCAATAACTATTTTGATTTTAAACGGTTAATTGCAATCTATCAACATACTTCAGTTCAATAGTCAACTACTACAGGAAGTAGTGCCACGTCGCGGTTTAGCTGCTTCTACCTTTTTCATCTTAATACACTAGTCGACATACTGTCAAAGTAGACTATGATATATGGTATATAGAATACATATCCTAATCACCACAGATCGGGAAGATTCAGTACCTCAATAACCAATTTTCCATCTCTCCCTTGTACCACCTGTCCCACCTTTTTATCACTCACTCGGTAGAGATACGATACACGAACAGTACATCGAAGGCACGTAGCATCAAAGTTATGTGGTCTGCATGTGTCTTTTACTTTCATAGATCCTGTTTCTAGACATAAAATAACATAGAATGAACTGTTACACATTTTACTCGTTCTTCGATCGGTTGTAAGTTAACCCGTCTATGTGTAAAAGTGATGGACGCTGAGAATGTCGATAAGAATTTTCCGAATCCATATCATGATTTCTTCAGATACCAACCCTCCATGATTGATAAAACTTCAAAGGAAAGTGAATTTATCAATTCATTCTTTTTATAATTCTGTGTAAATGCTAGAATAATCTGAAAGTGTTCTTTATTTCTTGAACTAAAAGGTATTACAAAATAATTAGAATTCTATTACTTCAAGATTTGACTTCATTTTTAGTAATATAATCAATGTGAATTCAATTTTAAGTTTATTTCCAGTTCAATTACCTCGTGAAAATTTTTTAACATTGAATTTTGAATTCATAAATGTTAATTAAATTTGCAAATCATGTGATCAAATATTTTACCATTGTATATATATGTACACTATGTAATGAGTATATACGATATTACTGTGATGTTTGTCTTCCCCACAAAATAATCTACGTTAAGTACCATTTAAAGT
Organism: Schistosoma japonicum; assembly: GCA_025215515.1. Lineage (NCBI taxonomy): Eukaryota > Metazoa > Platyhelminthes > Trematoda > Strigeidida > Schistosomatidae > Schistosoma > Schistosoma japonicum. The sequence goes on along the minus strand of CM046061.1, from coordinate 16,278,971 downwards.
TAAGGAACGCTTGATAATTCTTTTGTCGCGCTATATCATAGATTGATTAAAATGGGAATTCTTCCATCGGACGCTGACTATTGTAGTGTTTGATAATTAAGCGTTTACTACGAGGCCTGAAGGTTATAAGTTTAATTCTTTTACAGAATCGGTATACACTGGTAAAGAGTACCATACTAAGACAAAACAGTTTTTTAATGTTCTGTAGATTTCAGTTGTACCCAACCGAGATCAATCTGTTACGAATATAAACAGCAAAATTAAATATCTATCTCCACAAAACCACAGGATTATTTGTTGGTATCTATAATCATTTCCTAATTATGCATATAATGTGTACCATGATTCTAGATATTGTGAATATAGCAATATAGTCACTGATTTTGAAATATAACATTCTACACTAAATTGTTTGCCATAGTTAAGTTATATTAAAGACTAAGATAACTAGTTATGTTTACCAAATTATGTTGCTCTCAACACTTTTAGTCATTAGTCTAATTATTAAGTGGTTGATCGCTCTATATTAGAGTGTGGTTTCCATTAAACATGTTTATTCAATTAATGTTTAAGTTGGATTGTGACTGGCAAGAGAATCCAGGACGCCCGTTTCGTTCTGTTTGAGACTCATCGGCTGCATGTACCTGGATCCCAATGTTGATTTTCACACCTTTTTACTAATGTTCATTCAATGCTCTATATTTATTTTACATAGGCAATGTTGAGCCTAGTTACATTAACATATTCACAGCAGACAGTTGTGAATAATTTCAAACAATTGTAATAAGCTTTTTTGTAAATTACGCTGTAACTTTCATCACTTAGTGAACATTGAACACTACAGTTAAAAGTTATAGTTTTTCAAATTTTCCGTTTCACTGCATCCTAACAATCCAAGACATTCATTATTGATATTTTATCCCAATTAACACGTACAGATTTATCGGCTTGGTTTTACATCATACTTTTGATGTAAAAGCTAATAATGTTAACCAGTTGTTCAAAATGGAGATATGTGGAGCAGCGTTTAAACTAACGAAATAGTCTCTAAAGGTCGTACATATTAATAATTAAGCTATCGTCAGTACACATTTATGATATTCCAAAAAATGTAATAGTTATGGAAGTAGCCATTGTATTGTATGAATATAGATTTATTTTTCTATTGCTAATAAGTATTTTTGTTTTCGATCTTAAAACTTTTCAACAGTTCTTATTAACTTTTATTGTAGTTATCTGTAAATCCAATTTATTAGAGAAGAAACCAAGTGTGTACTGAATTATCATGATTCTTACTCATTTAATTTTAGTATCAATTCAGTATTACCTCCGTTCAGTATAATGTTTATTTTGTTTATTTCTTCGACTAACAGTCACCATGTGGAAATGAATCAATCCCATTAGCTAATAACCCTCTTTGGTTTCTATCAGTTATTCTTCTTTATAAGATTGTCTTACTTAGTAGCTGTTCAGTCAATCAGTTATTAGTAATTTAGAACCTGTCATATTTATATGTAAGCTCAAGTTGTCATAGCATACTGGTTCTATGTGGTCAAATTAATAGAGAATACATTTTAACAATCTGAACGAAAAGGTACATATAAGTTAATAATGGAACTTAGGATCTAGAGGACAGATTATTAACGATATCATCCAACGTCTGCAGCTACTAATCGCGATTATCGTTGATACACTGCACTTGCCTATATGCTTCAGACTAGCAATAGACAAATTCATAAACTGATGCTACGTTTTGGTTTGGCCACTTAGTTTTCAGTCTAACTCCTACTCCCTCTAAGGTCATGCGTCAAAGTAGATAGTGGTTGGATGTGCATAATATGTGTACCAACCACCACTTCAGTCTATAAGGAATCACAATCTAATCGACTGATTCACCATCTTCCCCTAGTACTTCACGTCTAACCTTGGTACTGAAGAAGTAACTAGGGTTAGAATGCAAAACAAGCTGTTGATTCTAGCATCAAAGCTTACTCATAGATTATCGTTGTTAGCACTTAAGGTATCACGCTTATTATTTTATGTGTAATTTTCTGGAGACAAATTTCTGGATGTGATTCAGTATGGTATTACGACTAAAGTTGATTACTGGTTTACTAATGTCTTATTTATTTACAGTATAAGATGTTGATTTTAAGTACCGATGTATTTATAATATCGCCATCCATAGTACATTACCGAATCACTAATGTAAACGCAGCGTTTTACGGGATAAAAATGCTATTTTGTCTCGAGTGATACTATGTCTCCTTAATTAAATGGTTCGACTCGTACAGGTTCAAACGCCTCCTCTGCATACTCAGTTTTAGACAACCTGGGGATATCACTAGCCGTTGAGTACACAAATCTGTACCTGGTAAATGAATTGATGTGGTTTTTGTGATATGCTTTCTCCATCCAATTTTATAAATATGACTCAGTGAAATTTCATACCATCTGTATACCGTTTGTAAAGACTTAAATTTTATATGATTCATGTTAAAACAATCCAGTCAATCATTTTGGAGAATCTGGGTTGCCCAAATAAGATTAGACAGGAAGAGATTTAAATATACAATCTAATGATTGGAATTCGGTCATTATTTGACTCAGTTAACCTTCACTGTTGACCACGAAGAAATAACAAATATAATTTAATAATAAATAATTGACGTCAACTAGGGAATTTCGATAAAGAAAATTATTATCAACATTATAAAATATTTACAAAATCAGTAGTTTATTTTGACCTCTCTAAGTACATATGCATGTTTGTGGTACACGTTTTACTAATTGCAAACACTTATTTCAAGTTTGTTATAATGTCCAAATTACATTTCACATCTAAGAAAACAGTTGATTAGTAGTATGGTTGCGTTAAGTTGTATTAATTAATTAAATTACAGCGCTTTCCTTAGTTAAGCTGAAGGAAAATGAGGAAAAGGTTGTGAAAAGAGATATTCTTCTGCATTCTTGATTAAAGGTGTTTGCCAATCCTAGTCAGTGTAAATCCTTGCGTAAATCTATATTAGCCTAAGTTTATGTACCAGTCGTAATAGTTTAGCATCAATGACTGCATTTCATGAATATAGTTCAAATTGAATGATTGAAAAGGTATGTATAATGTAATTTTAAAGCTAAAGAACTAGTGGGTGGGGGGTGGGAATATAGTGTCCAGACACCTCCATTCTGACCAATTTTGTATAGTCAAGTATTGAAAGTTGATTCGAGTCACGCTTATTCATATTCAGTTTTTCTCAAAATTGTACATGTTGGCTTGTAATCAGAACTCAACTTATGGAACATCAATATCTGTCCATATTTCTGATAAACTTGTGTTCAAAAACATATTACGTTGTTTGTAACTAAATAATCTGCATGTTTTGCCCGATAGTTTAACCTTATGAGTCCTATTTTTATCTGGTACGTTGTAATTCAAAACAGTTGTACTGTTGTATACGGTTCTTTTAACTGTATTTGTTTATTTTGATAAATTAGAATGTATATGTCAACAAAATATTCCTTATATATTAGCAAAACTGTCAATATCCTTCTCTTGGATTCACTGTTCATAGTTAACTGTTGCAAATAACTAAGAAGTTTATGTACTTTGATAACTGTTAGAGTGGCGACTGTGGTGATGTGGGATATTTGGGCAATACTTATTCGGTGAAAATCATAAAACCTTATGTCATTCCAAATAATCTATGGCGACCTTTCTAACATTAGTTTACGTCTGTCTACTCCTTACTGCTGATCCAATTCTATCGTTCAATTTACATCGTGGTTACTAGTCAATCAGAACTAATGATTAGATGAACATTAAAGTTGGTTATTATTCAGGTTTTAAAACTAAGTGACTCATTTTCGAATCTCATAAGGTGCATTATTTCACCCAGGTTTCCAGATACACCTTGTTGTTGAGTACCGACTAGCATGAAACCTAAGTCCACGTTTCTCTAAATACTTCTCTCAACCTCATAACAGTATATTAATCTAGTTGTAAATAATAGATATCCATTAATCCAGTTCTGTTTTTTTTGTTCTAAACAAGATTGTCCTCAGGAATTCTTTATTCGATTATCATTTTCTCTGAGCAATTATATCTGATTTTAATAACTGCCATAACATCGTTCATATAACATGAATTAATTATTAGTTAGTTCAATCTCGTTTTAGTTTATTGTATACTTCACCCACTCATTTAGTTTCATTCAAATTGTTCTGTAATCGAGTTTTCTATTGTTTAACTTTTATAACTTTCAAAATTAGTTAGAAAATAATAACAATTTATAATATCAGACTATTGTAATTCATTTTCATTAACTGTTACTATTTTGTTCTGATTGGCAGTTCACATGAAACAAAGCATCAAACTATGTTGTCATTGGCTAATTTGTTGCATATATAAATTCTTTTCGATAAATTCATTTCGTTTTCAACAGTTATACGTTCAAAATTTATAATCACAAACTAAAAGATAGCCAATTTGTAGGCAAATGAAATTCGAATTGTATTGTAAAGTACGATTGTTCATGTTGAAACAATAATTATTCTGTAATTTGTTTAAGGTTAAGCGACAGTTGAAATAGTAAGATTGTTAGTTAGAATACATATTTAGTTGATGAAAGGTGACAAAATTGCTTGTGAACATCTCTCATTTTGGTTAAGCAAGGATATTGTAAAAAGTATCAACTGTTCGATATTAGCCCACTTAGTTTAAACACGTCATACATCCAGCGTTAACCAATCATATGCTATAATCTACCGTGTAAATAATTGCATGCCAAAACCGGTTTTCTTGAAAATCCTTCAGGCGGCGGAAGCAATAACCCTATGTACAAAAATATACACTCAACCTCTTTTACCCTGGCCAACCTAAGATCCAATAAGTCAATTTTTACTTTAATTATATGATAACCTTAATTGGAGTAATATGCATATGGTCATCCTCTCTTTGTTTAGCTAAAACTTATCGTATCCAAATATTATTTTCACAAATCTTACTATTATTAATAATCATGAATACACTTAATGAAAGTGTTCATTATTCAATCTACTCTTCTATTTTTTTTTTACTTAACTTATGTCATTTCATGTATGAAGTAATTTTCGAATCAAACATTTGATCTTATTATAGTTCTTTCTATTCATATTACTATTATTAGGCTTTCATAAATGTGATGATTTTTAATTATCATGTACCCCATTTTACTAATTCTTACTTAGTCGATATCATTTTAAGTAGAATTCAAACTTTGATTAAAAACCTGATCTGATTGTAATCGCTGTCACCCCTTATGACCTCTATATGTTTATATATTCTGATCAATAATGTTATTATTTCCATTGTCGTTTAACCTTAAACAAATTACAGGATAATTTTCGTTTTAACATTAACAATCGTACTTTACAATCCAATCTGAAATTTATCTCAAAGTTGGTTATCCTTGTTTTGTAATCGGTTAATTATGAATTTGAAAAAGAATTTAATTGAAGAGAATATTCTTTGTTTTGATTAACATCAGAATCGTCAAACACACAAATAGTGTTTTCAAAATCCCTACAGATTAGAATGTTTTCTCCGTAATCTGTTTCAAACTCTGTCATTGATTACTCGTATTATTAATATCGTTGTCATTATAAAGTATTTTATTACCTGTTTTCTCTTGTTTTCTTTTCCCCATCAGCTACTCACAATCAAAATGGGAATGACTATGTTTGTGAATACACCGTCTGTGTTGCTGTGAACCTTCTATTATACAAGCATGTACATAATATTTACAAGTATCCCCTGAATTGTTCAATTATACACATGACACAACAACAACAACATGTTCAACGTAAAACTAAGTAAACGTGTACAGTTACCTTCTCTTCTTTATTATTATCATTATCACATGAGAGCTTGTCACTTTCCTATGATGAGGTAAATGATAATAATCAATCATCTTTATTTTTATTTTTTAGTATTAATAGAAATACAGAAAATTAATGCTCTATTAGAATGAACATGTTCGTCTTATTCAATCAATCATTGAACATAAGTATTTTTTTTTGTTTTTCTTCATGTTCTACTATGTTTGTGTATGTGTATATCAAGTAACCTAGCATACGATCAAAAAATAGTTTCCTCTTCTTCTTATCCTCATACTACTACTTTCTGTGATTTGTATTTTAAAAAGTAGAAAATTTTTCTTTAGTGAATATCAAATTAGTTCTTTTTTCTTCTCTCTCTCTCTCTCTCTGTGTGTGTATTTCTTTATTAATGTGATGTAAATAAGTCAACAGTACACTTAATACCTCCTTCTTCTTTCCTCAACTTTCTTATTGACATTTTATCTCTCTGTCCGTCAATTTGTTTTTAGTGGTTTTCAGAATAATTTCTTCTATGAACTGGTTACTATATTACCTGTTGTGTTATCACTTCGCTTAAATTATGCTCAGTTTCATATCTTTTTCTGATTATAACATTCAGTTGCATATTATTTGTTAGTATGTTGGAGTGTATCTCCAAGTATTATTAATATTATTATTGTGGTGTTCGGCTGTTTATCATGTCTGCTCTTGTTGTCTTTTGGTGTATGTAGAATAAAGTAAATCCGTATTAAATATTGGATACAAATCTTCTCTAAATCCAAGATGTTATCTTTCCCTACAATTTCCTCTTTATATATTTAAACACCAATTATACCTTGCATCACTCTTTTTTCAGAAGGTTTCTTATGCTTATTGCTTATTTATTGCTGTGTTTTGTACGTTATTTTTCAAAGATGCTGGTCATCTGTTTGTATACTGACAGTGTATTCCTGTTTTTGCGCCAATATTGTCAATTTTCAATACATCCACATTGTCTCTTGTGCTGGCTACATTCTTACTATTATCATCACTTTACACTGATGACATTACTTTCCTAGCTTTATCCATCAATCTATCTTCTCTTCATGATTTTCCTCTAGATGTTCACCATTAATAGTGTTTAGTAATATTGACCAAATTCCTTTTCTCGACTGACTCACATTACTCCTAGCCTTTCCTTTATTTATGTATGTAGCCATTTACTAAAGATACTTCATGAATTGTATGTAGCGCCATGATTTTGTAATTGATTTATTGGTTACGATCATTGTACTACTATGTCAGCTACTAACTACATGCTATTGATACAGATTCTTACAGTCCTATAAAATACTATGTATGTAAAATAATTTTTGTGTGTAGCCTATTGCGTAACACGTACAATCGGTAAGAATAGAGCGACGAAATCAGATAGAATAGCTAGCACACCCTAGTATGACATTTTGTATAAGTCGGGAAGAAAGGGAGTGAGTGGTCTCTCAGTGGTTAGGCTTTTACCATTAAGTTACAGGTTCGACTATGCTTTCACACTGAAATCTTTAACAAAGTAGGGAAATATTTATCCGCTAACGAGGCGTCACCATTTCTGTCAAATTCTCTGCGTCAATGGAGGCTACACCACTAATCGTTCTAGTCATTATTCCTTGAAATTATTGTTATTGTGAAAACATGAAGTATAAAATCCTTTAAGAATTCTTAAATCTTCATTGTCAATAATTTGTATCTATTCAAATTCTTGTGATATAAATATGAAATTCATTATATACAACTCGAAAACTATTGACTTAGTTTTCAGTGGAATAAGGATTCTCGCGAACAAATGAACATGAATTGGGATATAATCAACTCACTACTGATCTTTTACTTAAAGGTAGCCTATTTAATAACTGAAGTCAATCATAGCATTTTCTGAGTCTTAGATTTGACTTTTGTTATCATTCTTCTGTAGATAGGCTTGTGACAGTATCTGAATTATTTATTTACACACAAATCTTGATATATTGAAGAACAATAAGTGGGCCGAACAGACAAAGTGATAATATTTTGAAGAAATAAAGGATGAAAGGAAAGTACAAGTATATCAGTTAATGAATTAAAAATCGGTATAATTTAGTTCAGAATATAGTCAAGGACGATTTCAGTTTAAGGAAGCTCATCCCACCCTTATGAATAATGATAAACAACTGCGACATGATTGCCACACTATCAATATCAGTATGTGACGAATCCAATAAACTGGAATTAAAGTTCTGTCAAAATTGGATTTCATGTTATCATTAATTTACAAATCACTCACTTAACAAAGCAACTGAACTTTATTTGTTAATATGAGATGACAACTTACTCAGTGCACATTTAAAGCGAGTATTTTAATTTGAAATACAGAAATTAACCTGGGTTGGACAGCTATTAAGAAGCAGGAACTAGCACTGAATAATCGGTTTGTCTTAGTATAGGCCACGCCAATTGTGTACATTCACAACTTCTTTAGGGCATGAAATTAAGGATCTCCAAGATTCTTAGTGGATGTTTAACTATTAACACACTAATTCATTGGTCAATTGTGAAATTTACTTGTTCATATTATTCACTTTCGTTTATTGTACAATAGAATAGTCATGAGAAGGAAGACTTTATTATTGCAATTTATTTAATGTGAATAATTTGACAAATCTGGCCTACGCGTGTGGTGATTGGTTAATGAAAGTGTAGGCAGATACATGATGAATTACAATTGAGTGGATAGATAAGTTTGACTTATACATTTACCTTTTCATTTGGTATGTGTGATTTGTCACTCGGGATTATTGTATTATATGCTTTGTGCCTAACCTATCAGGTTTTTCATCCTTTTATGGGATCATCATGCCTGAATAATAGATACAGGCAAGGCTGGGGATTAACGGTAAGATATCATGTGGCAAATAAATCAGAATTGATCACCCTGCCTCAGAATATAACATAATTTTGATTAATTCTATGTAATTGGATTGAGAAAATGAATCGATTAGCAGCTCAGAATGGAGGTTTTCGACCTCAACTAATCAATGAATTTTTCCACGCGAGTTAGGTTTAGTAACCAAGTTTCTCATATGATTCACTTCTGTCTAATAAATGGCTCTTGAACTTATCTGAATTCATATTGGCATGTGTGTGTGGGGGCACGTGTCGATTTCTGATAACTTCAAATATAAAATGTGACAAATAATCTAGAGTAGATGTAGCAAACGATACTTTTTCCTTAACAAAAATTATTACGTCATAAAACTCAGATAAACGTTATAAAATTACAAAGATTAAATCGTGACTACATGTTGAATCCTATTTAAAATTTGCCAGCTAACTGTATCTGTATCTCAGTTTTAATGTTCACAAAGATAATCTAAGTTTCGCTTTAAATTACAACGCTTTATCCTTCCACCATCCATATATAGCCGCATGACCTCAGAAATTGAGAAACTTATAGCCTTAAATTATATTATCAACTTAGTGAACTTTGACTACTTTTGCTTACATTCAGTGATGTATTTTAGAAATCTCTTCCAGTCAATCAATGCCTATTACCCTACATGGAGCATAGGCCGCCAGTCAGCATTCTCCAACTAACTCTGTCATGGGCTTTTCTTTCCAGTTCCTCCTAAGTCATATTCATTCTTTTCATGTCCGCCTCTAATTCCTGGTCCAATGTGTTCTTGGGTCTTCCTCTTTTCCTTTGGTCTTGAGGATTCCATGTTATTTCGATGATTTTCTCAATGTGTATCCTTTCTTAGTGAAAGAAATCTCTTTAGTTTACTGAATTTTATCTTGCTTTGTTTCACTAATAATAAATGCAGAAGTATTTGTTCGATAATCGTTAAACTAACTGACTTGTAAATCAATGAGGTTAAGATAAAAAAAAAGACACAATCAACCGAAAATCTTATCTCTCATAAATGTCAGCCCACCTTACCTTCAAAATATAAGTTCCTTACTAACCTAAAGTTTATTTCTACGTAAGCTATTGTTCTTCGTCTTAGCTTTATCGGCAATTGATGTGTAAAACTTCAAAAATATACAAGCAAACGTTTTCAGTTTCCGATTGTTGATAATCAGATAAATCTCTGATTTCATTTATACATACTATAAGGCAGTATCGTAGTGAGTTATGTAATTACAATCTTAAATATATTTCTGATATATGACTATCTGTATAACCATAAGGATATGTTTCTTCCTGTTTGATACCTGCATCCTAGTCTTGTTGTTCAGTTGAAGTCACGTACTCAGTAAATTTCCCTGAATTCCGATAACTATTAACATGTTCCTGTTGTTGATATCGAATAATACATTTAGTCAGTCTCAGTATTTCAATGGATAAAATAGTCTAAAACTTCCCATGTTTATCAGAAACAAAGACGTTTGAACGAAGAATATTCCTCTTTTCGATAAATGCTCATCAGGTTCTACATTTATTAGTTCAAAATTATTAGTCACAAGAATAGCCAGTTCTGAGGCAAGTAAAACATTATTTAGATATCAAGAATAATTGGATAATTGGAAGTTTTTTGTGACACACGTAACCACGTAAATCACATAGACACCGACGTTCAGTTTGAAAATCTGTATAGCCAGACAGTTGGTCTAGTTCCAACTACCGAAAAAGAATCGTAACACTCAAGTCTAGCCTGGTGGGCTGCTGCTATCAATACAAGAATTCTAAATTCAACTATAGCAGCATTTTAACGAATTAACATAGGAATGCCATTAGTGAACTTAGTAATAACGAAAACTTGATTATTACCAAACCTGACAAAGGAAATGGAGTAGTCTTACTCAATAAAAAAGATTATATTGAAAAAATGAATGATATTTTAAAAGATAATTTAAAATTCCAGAAACTAGATAACCAGAAAGATATCACTAGCAAAATAGAGAAGGACATGACAAAATCTCTAAAAAGGCTGAAGGACCAACAACTAATCCCATCAAACTTATATTAAGCGATTAAACCACTAGGAACACACATACCAAGACTTTATGGTTTATCAAAGGAACATAAACCTGGCGCTCCAGTCAGATCAATCCTAGATATGCGAAATTAGCCTTATCACAGAGTAGCGAAATGGCTGGTACACCTACTAAAACGTCTTTGCAAAAATATAGTTAAACACAGCGTCAAAGATGTATTTCAATTTGTAGATATGGTCAAGGAACTGAACACCAAAGAACGATGTATGCTATCTCTGTATGTCACATCCATATTCACGAATGTTCCACTAATTGAGACGGTTAACTATATATGCAACCAAGTCATAGAAACCGGAATACATATCACCATCCCAATAGACACGCTTAAATAATTATTACTGAAGTGTACAGTGAATGCACATTTCATGTTCAATAATGACATGTGGATGGAGTAACAATGGGCTCTCCACTGGGTCCCATGTTAGCCGATATTTTCCTGGCAAAACTAGAAAACGGACCACTCGCACAACTCATTGGTAAATTGCCATTCTACTGCTGTTACGCAGATGACACATTCGTCCTTTGCAAACAGGATATTAGTCGGTCTGATATTCTCAGGCAATTTAACGAGGTTCACCTGGCTATTAAATTAACATGCAAAGAAGAAAGTGAAGGTAAAATAGCATTTCTAGATGTTTTGCTCACAAAAAGAACAGATGACTCATTAAGAAGAAACTTGAACAAGAAAATTCCTTGGATAGCACAATAAGCAAGCTTCCTTAGCTCTGTACCTATACAATATAAAAGGAATCTATTGAAAACCTTGATTATAGAATAATAACGATATGCTGTCCTGATACAGTTGACGAAGAGACGGAAGCATTCCATAAAACTCTCAGGGAGAATAGTTACCCGATAAAGTTTATAAATAAGCATGCTCTCCTGAAAGCAAATAGAAAGGGGTTTCAGACCGTAGATAGAAAGCCACTTTTTCTGAGACTAGCATTCAGAGAGGACGCGCCCAGCGAATTGCTAACGTTGAGGTTACGCAGCTCCATTCGGAGGGACTTTGTACTCTGGAAAACTGCATCTGGTGTTTTCTACCCGCCCCATGGTGATACAGAGAATAAAGGATAAATTACCTAAGCTTGTCACTTCACTTTGTATCTATCAGTTCAATTGCTCCTGTGGAGCAAGTTACATTGGCAGATGCTCAAGGAATTTACTCCTCCGTGCTCGAGAGCACCTTCCGGTCTGGTTAACCAAAGGAGTTGTCAGAAGTATCAAAAGTTCAACACTAGCTCACCTAATTCCAACAGGTCATGCGGCGTGCATAAATCAGTCATTCACAATAATATTCTGTGTAAACAGTTATCTGCCAAGATCAGTTACACTGAAAATCCTCAAAACGGCAGAAGCGATAGCTATAAGGGTCAAGAAGCCAGACTTATGCATACAGAAGAAGTATGTTCAACCTCTTCTCCTGCCATGGCCGACGCAATATCCACTAAACCAATCACCACCTTAATCAAGCGACGATTTAATTTGATTAATGCATATGTATTCTCCCTCTGGATGTGCATCTCCATGTTATTATTATTATTATTATTATTATTATTATTATTATTATTATTATTATTATTATTATTATTATTATTATTAATCAAAGTACACAGAATGAATTTGAATATCACATTTTAAGATCAAAAAAATGAAGTGATAGTAATTGTGTCTATTATTGTTATTGTTACTATTTGACGAATTTTGATTATCGTTCACTCCATTTTACAAACTCTTACCCATTCGATTTCATTTTAAGTAGGATTTGACCTTTGTCTACAAACACTTGATCTAATTGTATTTTGCTACCACCCCATCTCCTATGTCACCCATATACACTGATACCTATATACACGTATTTGACTAATAATCTTATTTATCACAATTGTCGTTTACCGTTTCACAAGTTACATGATGATGATTATTTCAACATTAACATTCGTATTTTATAAATAACTCGATGAGAAAAACTTCCAATTATCCAATTATCCTTGATATCTAAATACTGTTTTACTTGCCTCAGAACTGACTATTCTTGTGACTAATAATTTTGCACTAATAAATGTAGAACCTAATGAGCATTTATCGAAAAGAGAATATTCTTCGTTCAAACGTCTTTGTTTTTGGATTAAATAGTGTTAGTTGAAGTGATAAGTTTTAGTTTCACTGTAAATATTAATACTGAAATAGAAATAAATCCAACTAATCCATATCATATAGAACGAACTGAAAGTTCTCGATCTTACAATTAACCACATATCAAATACATACTGATATTAGGGTTGCTGATTATTTATCTTCTGTACAATCTTATATCTATTGATTTGTCTTTTAGTTATTAGTTCACATCTATTGCATGATAAATCAAATTAACTTTGTTATCATGGTACATAAAAACCAGTGAATTGAATCAGTTTGTCTTTTGTTTTTCTTTTTTCTTTTTGTTTTAATTTCATCTTCATTGTAATAATTGTATTAACAGGACAGGAAATGTTGTTGTTATTGTTATAAAAGAACATTTCATTACTCTTCAATATATTCATTCATTTATAATGATGTATTCAACATAATGTATAATTTTCTCCATATTCTCTTAGTACACAAGTGATATATTGGCAAGATAATAATTCCAGTTATAAAATGATCAATATAGGTAACATCACTTCTCGTTTTACAATGAGAAAAAAATAATCATCATGCTTAACAATCATATGGTCACTTAATATCATTTATATATATATTTAATGTAAATAGTTACTTTACAACTATGGAGATTAATCTTAATGTTAAATTTATTCATTGTTAGTGATAGGTTAAACTTTAATCAATACATGACTATTAATTTAGGATCTAAGAAAAGTAGATCTTCATCAAGAATTGATATCAGCTAAATGAATGCTTAAAAGAATAAAGTACTGGATAAATGATTTCTGAGTGTTAGCTTTACAAAATGGCTATTCTTGACTTGATATTTTATCGAACGTCTACTATTCAGATTACGAAGCTGATATGATACTGAATTTACTTAATTCGTAGTAAAGTGGGATGTTTATTTCATTACATTAATGTTATTGCCTTACTCTAAAGTTGATTGACTTCGTTTCTAGGTTTTAAATCGGTATTATATATATATATATATATATATATATATATATATATATATATATATATATATGCTATTCGTGATGTGCAGAAAACGATAACCTTGTTTAGAGCCAAGACCACAAGAAGATGCAGAGACTGCTTGTCTTATGCCCGAACTTTTACCCTGTGACCACTAGTCGCCGATGCGGAATGAAGAACACAAAAAAACTGAGTCAACAACTAAAGTGACCAAAAAAGTAAATTATATTTTATACGTTCACTTATATACAATGAATATCTAAACGCGATACAGACCAATGTAAAAAATTATATTCGTACAAAACAGGAACAATAATGACTGGACATTGGGGGACGGGAACAAGTACACAGTTAATTAGTTATAGTCCGTGGATGAAGAACGGTATAATAACCGTTCATAAGTCTAATGAGTGGTTAGAAAGAGGGAGTACATAACAATAATTAACTTACAATAAATAATATAGCTTTGTGAACATCATTTCTGAAAGTTAGTTATTCTTTTTGGACTATTCGATAGAACTTTTACAACGACATACAAAATGATATCAGTGCGTGTTGAAATTACTTACCAACTATACTATATGATTCCTATCTAATCACCTTTTAATAGGTTAATTGTAGTCTTTTAATACAATATAGACGATAAATATGTGTGAGGTTTTTTAATGTCATTTGAGAATCCTTAAAACTCCAGGTATTTAGGGATATTTAACATATTTCTTCATTGGTAGAAAAACTAATAAATGAAGTTAGTTTGACCAAAAAACAGAATTTAGGACACTTAATAACTCAACTGTAATCAGATTTGTGACTTTATACAGAGAGAATTCCCCTATAAACACCTATGGCAACTAAAATTCGTCAATTTCGTCACTGAAAATTAACAACGGGGAGAGGCAACCTTTGAAAATTGTATATACATTTCTGTTGGAGTAGTGTGGCTGTCTAGACTCAGTAGGCTCAGTGGATAGAGCGATGACTCCAAAAGTAAACAGACTTAATTCAAATACTGATATAAACATCAACCCTGATATAGATACATAATGTTGGAGGGTTAAAAAATGACTAAAGAATCCTCCCTCACCATGTACATATAGGAGAAATGACTAATCAATTATAGGCTTTAATGTCAACAGCGGGAAGATACAAACGAATACAAGTTGAATATACATAACAACTGTGCTCAGCACTAATTTTCACGGTTTTTTTCATTTAAATATAATACACTACTAATTAATGTGTGATGAGTAAATCATCATGATAATTATAGAACTGAAGGCTAGAGATTGGCTAATAATGAGGACTGATTGCGTAATATCGAAGTCAGGTGGCTTTGTGGAGATGGGTATTAAGCTTTGTTGACTGAATTCGTCGCAGATTGATGTTGCTAGGGTACTACTGAGAACCAGGGAGAACTAGACGGCTATTTCATTCTTTTATGGGACTCTCCAACGGTGCTTACTCTAGATTTAGCTCTGTGGGCTTCAGATTAGCTGGCGCCTAATCGTACTAATGAGACAGCAACCAATAATATAATTCTCACTTCCATCAACTTGTGATACATAGTTCGACAATCATCAGTCGTCATCGTTGATAACTATGTCACTCAAGAAAAATCTGACCTCCACAAGTTGCGACTTGTCAATAGAATTACAGGAACATCCTAAAGTTAGTTACTAATGATCTGATTAGTGTAAATGACCATCAATCTGTAACGAATCTAATCAATAAAACTTAAGAATGAAGTCTTAAAGCGTATAAGTTTAGATTTTTTTAAAAAGGCAGTTGATTATTTTCACTGATTGCGTAACAACATGGCAAGAAAACTTAAAATTAAATACTGGGACTAGTTAGTTACTCGATTTGATTAAATAAGGAAAAATGAAGTATAAGTTGGAAAAAAATCTGTTGATTAATTAGTAAAAGCTGTATAACACGATGAGAAGTTAGGTAAAGATGTTTTTCCACTCAAATTTATGTTTATAATGACTTATTGGGAATATCTAATACATATTTACAGTATGTTATTCATACAGTAATAATATACTGTATGTATAGTGGAAGTGATAATCAAGGATAGATTCCTATTTAACGTAGACAATAGTAGTAGCATACTGTTTTCATCTTCCACTAGTGTTGATTTCATGTATCGTAGTTATTATGTAATACAGTTGCCCCAATTGTGAAGTGTTTAAAGTTTTCCAAATCAATGTCTATTAGTGTATATGTATAAATAAAACTTATAGTATACTGTTTTTCTTAAAGCTGAGAAGCCCTCTGGGTTAGAACAAATGACCTGTTACTTAACATTAAAAAACAAATTTTGTACAGTAAACCTACATACACATTTCTCTCAGATACAATGTAATTAGTAATCATTTATTTCTTTATCATACGGCATTAAATAATTTTAAAAATTTAATTACATAGAGAATAAAGTACATTCTTCAATTATTCCATCCATTCGCTTTAAGTAAACACTGAATTCAATGTTCAAATATGGGCTAATTATAAAATGCAACATAAAAAGAATGTCAACATAACTAACCCTTTTTAAATAATACCCTTTCATAAATTATTATTATTATTATTATTATTATTATTATTATTATTATTATTATTATTATTATTATAAATGAACGGAATTAAGATAACATGAATTTAAGTAACATCACAGTATCTAATTATACGCTATGAAAATGAATGGATAGAACAGAAAATAATTAGTAGTAGTATTGTGAATAGCAGCAGTGGTAGTGCCAGAAGTAGTAGTAATACTAGTCGTCGTAATATGAGTAATACTAGTAGTAGTAGTACTAGTTGCTGTTGTTGTTGTTATCTTCATCAATCAGCATAGAGACTGACTTCTTACTTAGTTTATTTAATTATATGATATCTGATCACACATAAACTTGTTAAGACGATTATATACGAAACATAATAGTCAACTAGACAATTGGAAGATAAGAATCGAAAACAAAGGTAGTATCAAAACTATTGTGAATCACACTCTATCAGGTTGACATTATTCGTGCTGTTGTTTGGATCTCTAGTTGTTGTTTGTCGTAGTTACTAATTAAATGTGATTCGTTGATGACCGAAAAGAATGGAATTTTCACTGTGACATTGTTCTTGATACCACAGTGAGAATAAGTATATTCCTCTGTTAAGATAGTTTTACTGAAAGTACAAATTGTTTTTGAACACACAATGGAGGGGTGGGGGGTGGTTAACTTCCACATAGCCAAGATTTCAATATACCTTAGTATGTCTTAAGGTACTTCTCATTCTGATTTATTAATTTCTTTTTAATTGATATTAATCATCACTTAGTATAATTAATATTTTACTGTTGTAATCAAATCTATTCATATTAACCATTCTAGATCATTTCTCAGATATTTTTTAGTAGAAACTCTTCAGATAAGAATACTCACTAAACTACTTGAATTGAAATGTAGGACTTTCAGATATACTGGTGAGTATTATTTGTTTAGATCAGTAGATCCATGTTCAATGGTGCACATTTTAAATGTATGTCCTAGATTACACTTAACATAAGGTCATAGTTAATTTTTACTGATAAGTTCTAAATAATCTATTGATAGTAAAATTAATTATTTCATCATTAAAATAATCTAATTATTACCACAATCAAATTACTTGATTAAACTATTAATAATCATCATGCTTGGTAATTTTACTTGTTTCTATGTGGCTCATTGTGTACAAAATTAGTTGAATCATAGTACAATTAGAATCATTCACTGTCAAACTATGTCCAATGTTCTTTACTAACTATGATATGAATTTCAACTGAAAATTACATTTCACTGACGAACATAACAAATCTTTATGTTGGGGATATCACTGTTAGCACATCAGTAAGCAGTTTAAGATAGCTATTGTATATACAGATATTCAGCTTAATAATCACTCAAATTTATTTAACCAACAATTTAATTCAAGAAACCAGATTATTTAACCGATATCAGCAACTCTATACACTAACAAATCGACTTTATACGGCTGATTCCTTTAAATAAGTTTCAAAAATATTCACAAAATAATCATTACCAAGAATATTAAAATCTGTCCTTTCGAAATGGGTCTATAATTAACGTCTGACTTTCATTATGACAATAATATCTAAATTGCATAATTCAATAACTTGCTTCAATCATTCAATGGTTTAAACTCAATCTACTTTTGTCACCATATATAAGACTTTCACGGTATTACGTAGTAAAGTTCATGGACGACTCTTGTTAATAGAAGAACAAATCAACGATAATTCGCAAGAAATATACAATGAACAGGTGATACTACACAGCCATATTTGAGTCTACAATGGAGTCTTACATTTGAAACGAATGATATGAACGAGTAAATGTGAAACTGATAGGCACAAACAAAATATCAGTATAAATGTATGTAAATAGTAATGTGTTATGAACCAATAAGGTACAAATTTTCGTTAATTTCTGATAGTTTATTTTTGATGTTTTACATCAATATAAGCTACTGACTAATAGTCAGTAATATAAAAAAACAGAAAAATCATCCGTAAGAAAAAATAAATTTGACAGAACTTATACATTCATTTATGCATTAGATATTATCAAGATTAAATTAGACCGAAATATTACTCCCTAAATTAATCACATTTCAACACATTGGTCAGGAGTTTCAGTTATTATTTGCTTTCAAACTGAATAGTAAAAGTTGTAAAATAAAATATCACAAGAGGATTTGACTTACCTGCGAAATATTTTATTTAAAGAAGGTTGGTAAATGACAAACAACAAAGTTTAGAATGTCGTTTTGTCCCAATTAGAATTCATCAGGCAAACATACTTTCATCAAAGTTAATGTTCACATGAAGACTTCAGTATGTTACCTTGCGATTTTCACCTCTAACACATTACCATCTTTGATTGAACTGATATATACCTTCTGGCTTTGTAAAAATACTGTAATGTCGACCAGTCAGTTTAGAATCCACGCAGACTAAGTAAACATGTGCTGACTACAATACATCAATAATGAGAAAATTCAGTCTAATGTATATAAGTTATTAGGACTTTCAAGGCTCACAAATGATGAAAGGAATTTGAAAATTAATTTCTTCATTGCATATATGATCCTTTCACATAATTTAAACATTCACCGAAGTGAATAGATCTATTCATATACAATAATTATTAAAACCCAACAGTATTATCTTGAATGATAAAGTAGATAGAAATCATGTTAATATTTGCTTCTATGGTGAATAGACAACGTGGTATTATGAATTACTAAAACATACGTATGAGATTGATAGAACTGACTGTTGGTAAATAAATTGTTATAATCTATGGCGAGTCTTTTTATCATACGTAAACTGATGTAATAATAATAAGCCTAGTAAAAATTACTTCTATTAATTCTGATGACATTTAGGTTACTTGATCTGTCTGTTGTGAATTAATTGCATAATGTTACTTACCAATATTCAATAGTATGTACTATTAGTAGCAATTTTAGCAAGTTACAATACATAGGTGTCCATCACATGCAGGCAGTTACAACTATATTTGACGTATACTTGATTCTTCCTGTTATTATAATTTCATTCCTCATACTTATTTGTACTCAGTGTAGTTTTATTTAATTGAAATAACTTGCGTATATGATGTGACATTAATCTCTTTCCTATTTTGTATACTACTGTTATTGATTTAATACGGTTCCATACTGTTATCCGAATTGAAGAGACAATTACTCATTGATGATGATTTGAGGTGTTTTCAATGATACAAACACATCTTTGTTTGTGATTGTATGCTTTGTTATGTATTCAATGATTATACTGATTACATTGATACTTTGATAAGTTGGTTCAGTTAGTGATCAAGCTTGTAGGTATCATTACCAAAGACAGACTTGATAATTTCAATCAAGTTAGCGTCTAGAATTAAGTAATATATGCCTTATGATATTCTAATCAGTACTAATTGAAATTTTCGACGTTTGCCATTCATATTGTAAGTCACACCTCAGTAATATTCTATAACAATAGTCACGTTTTCTGAAAAATTATTTGTTGACTTCCAGTAAGACCATCCTACACTATTAGTAAACTCATAAAATACTGGGAAAAATTTTCAGAACTAGTAAACAACTGATCTTTGAATGTACAAAATAAAATCAACAAGTCATGTTTGTCGGTTATTCGTTGCATTTAGTACATTGAGTGATGCCGAAATAATTGTAAACTTAATACGGTTTTGAGATGATGAATAAATTAAATATTTTGATCATTTGATTTTCAGTATCCCAACAAAAAGTCTCAGTTGTTATGGTGCAAACAACGTTCATTTATACTGATTTGTAATCTAAACTCTCCATTTATACTTACATAAACATTTAATAGTACGAAGGTTATGGAGACTGTAGTCAAAATGCAAATATTCTAATACAGGTGGAATAGTTCATGTTTTGAAATACTAAAATTGTCTACTCAGTAACTAGTTGAGAAACACTTTAAGTACTAAGATGTCCAAATAATACCATGTGAAAAGTTTGCTTACCAATTTATACTGATTTTGATATATAAGCTCTTCGTCAAATTGACTATATTTATATAACTCTCTCACATAAACTAAATGAACGATAGATTACAGACACTATGCACATTTTCTTATGGAGAAACTAGGCTTGAAGTTGGTTACCTGATGAAACTAAGCTTTGCTGGCAAATTTGCACAACTTGAAACTTGAAGTATCTTTTGACCACTGAGAATGCAGTGGTAGATAAAATCATTATTTTTTTATGGAAAACGATAAAATCTTTAAAAAAGTTACACTGGATACAATCTTTTTTACATGATTTATGAATTTTTAAAAGTTGGAAACGGGTTCATTCATTTTTGTTATATCGTAAGTATTGAGGTGTGTGGGTGACCGAATGCCAATGACTGGTGCCTAGTTGGTTAGTGCGCGCCTGCCCTGTGCCTACTTAGTCCCAAGCCGAAATAAGAAGAATGCGAGCCAATAGGTCAGCCAGACAGAATCGAATCTATATTTCAAGCATTCTTTTATATATATATATAAAATCAGACCACACAACAAACCAATTAGAAAGTTAACTTAAATACAGAACGAGGGGAATAGTGGTAGTGAATAGGATCAACTTGTACACAACTAATTAACTATAGTCCATAATAAGAGACAATGTAATAACAGTAATTATGCTGAACGGGAGAATAGGGCAAGCAAAGCGTAACAATAATAGAAACAAAATGTTTACATTACAGAAAGTTCGAATAAATGAAATAGTGTTCGCAACCACAGTTCTGAAAGTTTGTTACGCTTCTTTGTGGTCCGACCTAACAAGTTTCAATTCATAATATGAGCGACATAGGAACTCATTCATATGGCTCAATATCATGTTGTTTCAAGAACCTTTATTAGGTCTAAGGAACTCCTTCAGACGTAACCAGTATTCTTCGATGTTTTGTGTGTAAACGTCAGTACTTGGGTCCACAAAATGTCTTTCATGAACTACGACATGGTGAACATATCCAAGTCTACGTAGAGGTCGATAAGCTCTCCAGTCGTCACTATAAATTATGGATCCTGGTAGAACGTACATCTGGATTATTGGTATCAGGGTCCTTGCAGTTCGATCTGAGACATGCTGGAAATGTCTTTTTTCTAATGTTCGGTCGTAGATACCAAGAACCTGTCAGTAAGATTAAAGTAATTAGTACTTACCCATCCAGTTTTCAGAGATCTTCCCCTATTATATTTTCTCTTCCTACTATCTGTTTCATCTATTTCAACAATTTTTTACGCCTCCTGTAGACAGATTTAAATGTAACAGTATTTCTAAGCATATATTTCTACAGTGCAGGTATTATTGCACTGCTGACACTTCGCTTACATTTATAAGGGACGATGCAAGATAAACAGGCTACTGAATGACCAACAATACACCTAACACGCAGGTTTGCCTAAGTGTCAGTCTAGACTGGTTAAAAAAGCTGCTTGTTCTTAATGATTTCTTTCGCCAGCAACCATTACAACGAAAGATGACTCGATCTCAAGTATCTGTGGATGGCGTTTAAGCCATAATGAGTTCACAATCACAAATCAACTCCGTACGAAGTAAACTGATAGCTTGTATATTAGTAATAATAACGTCCTCATAAAAATTCTAGTCAACCGATTCAATGTAAGCATTTTAAACTAGACTAAGCACACGACCTTGAAAAATTACCTTGATTCTCATTAACCCTCTAAAGTTCGTCAGCAAAGTTTAGTCTCACCCTCATTATCTATGTACACCCTTATACATTTGATTGACTACATTTAACGCCAATTTTACTTTTAATGAATCGACCTTCATACTGTTTACATGGTAGTGACCTACTCCAATCAAATCCCTAAAATAACTGAAATTATGGGTAATTGTTTTTTCACATTACTACTACTACGACTATTATTATCATTACTTAGCTACAGTGAAAAACGTTAGTTTAGTTCATACTTTGTTTGTATTCCTTGAAAATTGACAGTTATCAACTTATTGTATGATAAGTATTCCTAAGTGAAATAAAGTTTGTTATCAAATAACTTTCATTAACAATAAACAGTTACTTTCAACACAAACGTACTGAGTTATTATTTCCATTATTTTTTACATAAAATTAATGCAAGCATTCACTAATTGAAGTGAACAACTTAGGTCAAAAATAATAACAACCACTTGATGTCATTAGCATAACGGGCAAGTCTTAGTGAATGACTAATTATTCTGGTTTTAGAGATATAAAACATTTTTTCTATTATTTGTATGTTCCACTAGCCGTAACTTCCCATTTTACTTGTTGACTGTTACTATCTCATGAACTGTGACTAATTAATTAAGTTCACGTTGCCCCGGTTTTCAATCATTATTGTCCATGTTTGAATTGATATTATTTACCTTATTGGTCGTCTGTGTGTCCTGGTCTTGCATATTTATACAAGTATCCCTGAAATAGAGACTTTGATTTGACTAGTTAGCTGATAAATCTGTGTTCTTCCATTTTAACTGGGTTTAGTAAGAAATGGAGTGGATTTAGAGGCAGGGAATAACGTTTTAGTTGTCCTCATTCACTGTATTCGTTCTATCAATCCTATTATCTACAACTGATCGAACCTTAATGACATAACGATGATATAATATTTAGTTATATTATCTGAAAATGCTCAGCACAACTGTTTCTTTAGATTTATATTTTTGTAATTCTATCGTTAGATAGCCATTTAGATTAGAATTAGAAATTACGATATGTTTAGTTCACAACGAATAGGGTCCTTGGTTCGATCCCCAACGGGGTCGTGGATGCGCACTGCTGAAGAGTCCCATACTAGGATGAAACAGCTGTGCAGTGCTTCCAGGTGATCAATGGTTGTCTGATTCAGAACAATTCGTTGTATCAGGATTGACAAGTAACTATCTCCACAACCCCCAATTGTATTTTAGATCTGTTTGACGCAACACTGTGTTAAATCAGAGGAAGACCAAACGTAGTACTAACGGAACAATATGTTTCCTGAGACTAATTAGAAATTGATAGGTAAGCTTACTATATTATCAGCCAACCGTTTGTATACATTTAAGTGTACCTGTAAAAGCAATTACATTGGCAGAATGAAAAGAAGAGCATAACTACGATTTCAAGAGCATGCACTAAGAAATCTACGAGTAACAAAAACATCTGTTAGCGTCAAACATTTGACCGACACAACACACCAGATTGTTATTTTGGAATCATTTAATGGTTTCAATAGATCATAAACTTCAGGCTTTCAAAATTTACTAAAGTTGTCTTTAGTTACACGCTTGAAACCAAACTTATGCATTCCAGAAGGTAAACAATTATCAGTCTTTCTGTACCTTGATAACTTAATTCTAACCTTCTTACATCATCAGTCATTACTATTTCCTTAAATTCAATTCATCCTGTTACGTCATTATTGCTTTTCATCACATATAATTCAATATTACTGGCATTATTACTTATATTGTTAAATCTAATTAATTTGATTATGTCATCATAATACACTTCAATGTAATGAATGGGTTTAGCTCACTTGATTCTCAACTCTTACCAACTGTTGTTTGATCTTTTTCCTTATTATGTAACCAGTTAAACTCTAACCAAATACATTCTAATCATATTTTGCATACTGTGTCTAATAAACCTCCAACATTTTATTCAACATTCTAATTACATTTACATGTCTACCATGTTTATGTAAACTGGAATTTCAAGCCAACTTCACTGTATTGAACATTAATTTCTTCTCGAATTGCTTGTAGTTGATGAGGAACCACTTAAACGAAATGGATTCGTCCTATTCTTCACAAATAGTTGAATAGTCACTGTGTAGTCAAAACAAAAAATAGTTCAGTACAGTTCAGTTACTGTTTATTATACTGTTGTAATGACAATCACTATGACAATTGAACACACATAGATCTTAAAAGTGCTATAAAGTGTCCAAAACCCTTTAGATAAACAAACTTCTTTACTTTTTGCCTAATGTTAACTAAGATCTACTACTGATTGATTTATGGAAGTTGGCAACAAAATAAATTATTGAATCGTTTAGTGATAATTTGTCCGATATTTCATTCTTTCTAAATTGAACTAACATTCAGAAAGTAGTGTTTCAATGTCACACTTGTAAGTAATAAACATAGTTTAAATAAAGTTGAATTATATGACTTCTTTCTACAAATCTTCCAAAGTTTTCTACTAAACTGACTAATCTATTTATTCATCAAATAACTTAACAAATCACATAACTATTCCGATTCATATGATTAGATAACTTGCTACTAAAAGAAAACCTATTTACTACTTAATTAGTAGTGATTACGACAAGTACTAGGTCTCTGTAAATCTATAAATGAGACGTTCACTGCAGTTCATTTTAACACTTGCAAAAATTTAAAACACTCAATCGATAAACATTACTATGTTCTTTTGTAGCATGAAATGTAAAAGGAAAGTTATACCACAAGTTTGACAATCGTTGATACTTATATGTGCATACAATTAGTATTGCATATGGGATGCAGGTACATCCAGCCGATGAGTCCCAAATAGGATGAAACGCGCGTCCTGGATTCCACTTTGCCAGTCACAATCCAACTTAAATATACAATTAGTATGTTTAATTGATTTGGTTCGATTTCGAATTTATCAACTATCCTGACTGATTACTAACATTCATTATTACTGGCATATCGACATACATATATATATGCAGTTCAACATTGTTGTTTAGATCATATGAGACAATGTATATGACAGAGACTATAACAACCAGTCAATATTTATTAATCGTAAATAACAAATGAACTGGTTACTTTGCAAACCTGCGGTTGGTTGTAATAGTTATAATAGTGGTTATAAATATCGTAATTTTCTTCTTTAGATTAAGTCAGTAGAAGTATTATCACACTATTTTCATGATACCTTTCTCTGCAGACCTACAATACACGACGAATGGTGTGAACTACTGAGATGTCTCATATTAAGAAGAAATATCTCTCTGGTGCTCGCTGGTTTCAATGTTACACAGCTGACATCTACCTATCACAATCTAATTTTCCAAATATAGGTAAATATAAGCTACTGATTAATAATCGGCAGTATAAATAATAACACAAACATGAAATGAAGTCGCCTTAGTCAGATTGAACAGCTGTTGCTCATCTGTACATCATCTGTACACATATCTTAAAGTGTTGTCATCATCTCGTTTTGTAATGCTCCATAGACGTAGTATGCCATAGAATACATATAAGTGGTTTTTCTGACAGTTTAAATTATTCTGTATTTGTAAGGTGTACTCTATTTTCTATCCATTCTAGTGATTGCTCTTGGGAGACTTACCTTTTTCAGTGTTTACATTTACTGTTAAGGCCCTTAAAATGCTCACCGTTAAGTGTATGCCGTCTTGCATATAGTGTACATCTACCTGTGTCGTTTTGAGCGTTATTTTACTGAAGTAAAACCTATGGAGTGTTAATGAAATACTTTTGAAAATTTAACTCAATTCACGGCGCATCAACATATTGTCTAAGCGAAATAGGGCATATACTCAAATGGGAACTAACTACCGTGAATGAAGTGATTACTTTCAAACTACTTCATATATTTCAAGGTATATCAATACATTTCCATATGTCTCTCCCTTGTAAACGTTGATTTAAATAACTAAGAAAGTATGCATTTTTACATTCAGAATCATCTCACCACTAGGATCAAATGATGATGATACTTAATGTGGCGAATCTATTCTAAGTTGTTTCTAATAGAAGGACGTTTCTGAAAAGTGGTTTTGATGTAGCAATACTATGGAAGAGCTGTTCTTGAAAAGCGATTATTAATCGAGATCAAGTCGCTGAACACACTCTAGATATTATACTTAAAATGCTATTTCATTACGTTGGTTAGATACCATCAACAGCAACCTTCTGTGACGGAGAACGAACCAACTTTCAACGGATGAAGAAGTTAGAAAAAGACGTTGGAAGTGAATAGGACACACATTGAGTAAATTGCCATATTGCGTTGCAAGACAAGCTCTAACTTAGCTCTAACTTGAAGGCCATAAGAAGAAAGGAAGACAAAAGAAAAGATTGCGTTAGGAAATGAAGGCAGATATGAAGAGAATGAATTACACTTGAGAAGAAGTGGAAGGGAAGACCGAGGACAGATTTGGTTTCAGAATACTTGTTGGTGGCTTATGTTCCATATCAGGTAACAGGCATTGATTGATTAACTGGTGCTATTTCATTAGTGTATGATGTAATAATGAATTCAGTGATTTACAAATGTTTGTGTGAAATTCAAAAACAACAAGTTTTAAAAGATATCTGCATATTAATCTACAGAACTTGGACTGACATTATATTCAGCAGTTTCTTGTCCCCACATGTTTCAAAAATATAAACAGATAGAAGAAATAAATACACTGGACGTTATTCATATGGACCAACAATTCAGTTAGATTGATGACAGGCTCATTGTACATAGAACTCTTTTTGTACAAATATGTTTACTTAGAAACTTGTAAGCCCTATATGATATATATACCACGTAGTATCTTATTACGTGGTATGTTTTGATTTGAGATCCTTTTAACTGAATATTTTACTTTGCAGCATTTCAGAATAAATGCCAAAATAGAATGATTTATATAATCTTTAACTATTAAATACGAGATATCTGTAGAAGAAATGTCTTTTAAGCATAAAATCAACTTTATTTACCATTTGCACTGTTTCTTTGTAAATCGAAGTAAACTAACGGTCCCTGTAATTAGTTGTTGTGCTGCATGTTGGTTTATTGTTGCACCTGGACTTACTGGAATTATTGGTAGTCCTGGTGCTAGTGACCCAAACTGTCTCCATGGTTGTTGAGGATAATAGCAATTGAGTGTGGGTAAGTAACCGAATAGGGTACTTTGTTGACACTGAAGTATAGAGCCGATGGATACAATACCGTAGGTCCTTACATTGGCGACGCATTGACCGGGACCAAGGAGAATATATGATCCAGTGAAGTAAGGTTGTCTAAACGGGTAAAGGTAAATGTAAATAAAAGGAATAGAGACTATGAATGTTATTATGGGATTATATTATCAAGATATTATCAGATCCCACTATAAAATCACCACATTGGTAAAAAACTATTTGTTATAATAGTGTTTATACGCCTCCCTTTGTACCAGTCGGTTTGGATTAAAAATAATGACCAGTTTATCATTTATTAATCTCAGTACTGCTTTCATTCGTCATAAATATGAGCATTGCTTAATAACGTATAAGTTTACCTGTTAGTAGTGTGAAAGAATGATTTTATCAAAAAGTTATGTTTCTAGTACACAATAGAAGATTATAATCTGTGTAGAACTGATGAACGAATGGCGGTAAAACAAATCTACAACCAGAAACTATTGTTAACAATCATGATTATGGTTATACTATAGCAACACAAACGATGTATTTCGAAAATTAGTACAGGATGCATAACAGTCTACAGATATAATCACCTGAATACCAGTTTGTGAAAATTTAAAAAAAAAATTAAGGTGAACACATTTTAAGGTGTTCTGATTCTAAGACTACTTCAAAATGTACATTTTGAACTGAACTGATTTACAATATTAAGAATTGAAATATAAGAAGAATATATAAGTTTGAATGAAACGACTTTGTTGTATATCATTGATGACTATATGTTTATCATAATCAAATATTCAATAACTATACAGTTCTAACTATCAGGTAGACTGACAGCGTATACAGAGATAACAAAAAGCAGCATGAATGAATTAGTTAATGAGTTTCAATATGGAAAACACTATATATTCGCATAAAACAGTAACATCATCAAAATCTGTCAGTTTGATTTCATTGAAGTCTATTCAGGAGAGTAATGAGATAAGAGATACTGTGATACATCCACTTTTTCACACGAATTCAAGTGTGTAAATGCAACAATCACATTGTTGATAGAATCACTGCAGTGTTACTACGTATTTACTGTGTGTCTGCAAATAATCTTGGGAAAAGCTGTCATCTAAAGAAGTCCCAATCTTTACGGTATAGGATATTCTGGTTTAGGGGTCTATGATGCACCTAAATAGTTAGAAATTCAAATACTAGAGATGTCAGTTGTATCATCATGGAATCTTACCTACTCAGCCAATTATATCGACATTTGTTCTAAGAAGATAACGATGTAAAACTAACTGCCTTCTTTCTAGTGTTGATATTCATTAGAAATGCCTTTATACTTAGAAACGTTCAAATGTTCAAATCTACCAAGTATTCTGATTCCTAACCAATAGTACAACAGTCTTATTCTTCATATTCATGAAGAAAAATCGATGATACTGTTGGCGATAGAATACAGATGACTAGAGTTTAAGCATCATTCACAGGTTCAAAATATTTTGTTCAAAAGAATAAAAAACTGTTTTCAAATTAGCTGTACACTAAGAATTCATGATTCATCAGTAATAGTCAGTGTACTGACAATAGTTGAAGTAAACTTTGCAAAATCTTCCATTATCCTTTGCAGTAATATTTTTTTAAATTTAAGTAGTCACTTAGAAAACTCAAATATTAATAGTTATTCACATTCTCATTACAGTCAAAAGGAAATGAAGATTAAAAAGGCCACGTTTTGGAGTAAGAAGCTTACCAATATTCTGGCATTATGAAGAATACAATCATTCTACACTAACTTATATGCTAACAATGTCTCTTGATATGCTCTATAAAGCCAAATCTTCAGATACATCCAGCTAATGAGTCTCAAAAAAGGACAAAATAGGCGTCCTAGATATTGATTGCCAGCTAAAACTTTACTCAAAACAATTATAATGTGATAATATAATCATAGTGAATATTTATTATACTTACTGATATCCAAGCCAATATCTTGGTGTTCTATACCATACATTTGATGGTGCACAAATTGATTGTGTTGTCATCATTAAATATGGTGAAAGTGCTTCATTACTATCACATATATCAAACCAATAACCAGTTTGACTAATTTCACTGTACATTCGTAAACATTCTAAATGTATAAATATTCCTGTAAGTAATTTTGATTTGCTTCGTGTATCAAATTGATTAGCATTAACTTTAGTTTCATTTATTGTTAATTTAAATGAAAATGAAGTTAGACAAAATAAAATAGTAATAAGTAGTAACAACCTAAAATGTAACATTATTTATTAAGGAAGATAAGAAACTAATTACATTCGATAATTTATATTCATATTAATTTAATAAATAATAAAAGGATGTAACATGAAATTGATCATTTTTATTAAGTTATCCATATGATAAATATAAAAGTTAATTAATTAGTTAAAACAAAACAATGTAACGGATAGTTAATTGAATTCGTTATAGATTGATGTTAGTAGGGTATCTGTGGAAATCGGAGAGCACTGAATAGATGTCTCGTCCTAGAAGGAGACTTACCTAGATTTTGCAGCAGATAATTCAGGTTAGTGAATACCAATCTACACAAACCACTCTAATTCAATCTAGCATACAGTTGATTCTAATACTGTTCAGCGCATTAGTAATAACAGCTCCGTCATGCATCACCTCTATATTACGATAAAACGCATCGTCAGAAGCAACTTCTATTCTAGTCAACTAGTAAAGACGCTACTATCTCGTTTATGCTCTGCTTACAATAGAATATATCTCCCTCTCCATCCGTCACTGAATTATTATTTGTTCTTACTCATCCGTCTTTATTTAATCGGTGATTATAAGACAAGAGTAACTTGATCATGTATCGAGTACATTTCACTATTAACTGTTTTCGTTCATACTGACTCATATTAACGATTTGCACTTTTTTTTATTATATAAACAGAATAATTGTCACGATATATTTTGATAAAACTGTTTAATCTTTTGAACTAAGTGATCAGGTCAAATACTGTTCTATTTTGTCTTTACAGTGAATTGTGAAGACAACAAATGTTCTAGTTGTTGAATACATTTGTAAATAATGTGGTCTGTGAATTTCATTTAGTACTTGAACCGTAACATTTAATAACACCTCAAAGGATATCTACTATTTGTTAGCTGATTAGAATCCGAATGTACAGGTCCAATAATTTTACATTTAAACAGGGTGTAACATTTCGTCATATATTAAATATTATTTAGCCGTTAATTTATCCACATTGCTACTATTCACTCTTGCGTTTTACTCATCTCATAACAGCGAATGTCTAATACACTGACCTACAGACAAATAAACACATAGGCTCAATAGTTTGATGGAGTTTAAAGTATAAGCTACTAGATACAAGTCTTAACCTAAATATTAACACCAGAATGCAAGTACATGCAACTGACATGTCGGAAACAGAACAGAACGAGTGTCGAGAATTCCTCTGATAGTTATATATATATATATATATATATATATATATATATATATATATATATATATATATATATTAGAGATTTGTGACAGAACAAGGCTTCAGGCAGTTCATTTGAAATATACAGGTCTCAACCAATACTAACCAGGCTCCATTCTAGAAAGTCATCATATCAACAAATCACATATTGTTTTTAGTAACATAACCACCATTGTACAGTATGCAATTGTCAGTAAGAGAATATGATGGCATAATTCCAGAAGAAGCAGGAATTGAATATACTTACAATGAATAATGCAGGATAGATGATTTCTTTCCTACATTTAGTTTACTGAAAAACCATTTCCATAAGCCATTTTATTTCTAAATGATTAGCATGAGATACAATTTTTAACAATGAAATGAACAGCAACTAAATGGTTAGCATTCTATCTCTGTTGTGTTACTAATTACTCTGCAGTCGATTAAAAGAAATCAATCATCTATTCCACATTTTATTAGAGATTGCATACTTCATGATATCAAATCGTGAGTTTAAACTAGTTGTTCAAAGTTATTGAACAAACAGTGGAATAAAATTGAAGATCAATCACTTTGGGGTCCACCTGAGTATCGAGCACACAACTTTAAAGTTTCTTCGGTGGGCACTTTAATATCAGTATCGTTAGGTCAAACTCCAATTGTAGGATTTCCACATTGATAATACTGTTGTATAGAAATGCAATCAGTCAGTGTTAATAGTGACTATTATCTGACTCAGAAAATTCATAAACTCCACCATTCATCACTTCTTATTGGAACATCGAGGATAGCTTAAAGTATATTGAAGTTGTGCCAAGGATACTCACTACTCGCTAGTTTCATTCATCAATGAAACAGCTGTCTTAGTTTTCTCCGCTTTTCATTGGCACCATACCTAGATCAATAGATGACAAATGCAGACAGATATTTAGAAACCAGTCACCA
Organism: Schistosoma japonicum; assembly: GCA_025215515.1. Classification (NCBI taxonomy): domain Eukaryota; kingdom Metazoa; phylum Platyhelminthes; class Trematoda; order Strigeidida; family Schistosomatidae; genus Schistosoma; species Schistosoma japonicum. The sequence continues at coordinate 16,247,037 of CM046061.1, read as the reverse complement.
AAGCTACCAATAAAGCTACCTAAACTTTATGTTGATTAACTGTAACAATGTACATAGCCTATTATGTTGGTACTCTCTTAATGGTGAGACTTGTTGTACTGTAGAAGAATAAATCTATAGGTATTGACCTGTTCTCAGTGTATTCATAGAAACAGCTGTACACCTATTCACACAGGTACATCCATATATATATATATATATATATATATATATATATATATCTGTAAGTAGATTGGTGCACATTTCGGATGGCTTGGTTTCTGAAAGTATTGGTTGCTGATTATCTCCTGATTCCAGGGCTAGATAATACAATACATTTGTATTACCGCCAATATTGAGCACTCACTATTCTATTCAATGATTGTGAATTTAGAATACTAAGTATTAAGTACTGACTACTAACAATAACTTTACGGTATACTAAAGTGCAACTTTAATCTATAGTTTATTTACCATTGAAAAATAGATAAAGTAAGTTCAGCCATAACGTATACAGTAAACTGGTTTCTTATGTTAGTCAAGGGAAGGTATATCAGTAAAGTGGTATGCATCAGTTCATAGTGAACAATGTGATTTACTTACTTTTAAATGAGAAATATTTCAAAGAAAAAAAGGGTAAATTTATTATTAACTAACCTGAAGTTAAGATTATCCATTTTTTCTAATGTTTATGCATTTTAAAATGTATATTACATAATATCCATACTATCTACTATACTTAATCTCTCTTACTTAATGGAGTACATGATGATTGTAACGCATTTATATGTGTTACTTAAACAGCTTCATCAATTAAAGCGATTACGCAATCATCTTGTATGAATGCGTATCAATATAAAAAGCCAAGTAAATCAACATATTTAACTTTGCAATGATAATATCCTAGTCATATGATATACTAGTTAAAATAATAATACAGATCAGTACAGTACATCTTTATGACTGATCATGTGATATTAACATATGTTGGTTAAATAACCAAAAAGTATAGTTACCAATAATAAACAATGACAATTTAATCTATATCAAACAACATGATCAATAATGCACTAACGATATGTCAAGGAGACATTTCAAATCAATTGTTCTTTATAAAACTTTATCTACATTGAAACTTTTAGTAAACTAATAAGTTCTAGGAAGAAGCAATGAATTCTACAAGAAAACAACATTTATGATAACACTTCATTGTGATGATTATGTTGATAATGTGATGCTGCCTAGTAGGAATTTTCATGAAAGTTGTAATAGACTGACAAGTATTAACAGTATCAACATGTGAACGAAAATTACAATGTCTTGGCGATTTTAATCATACTGTAGTAGCATGCATTATGTTAACCACCAAAAGTCACTACCATAACTTCTATGATTCTGGGGAAGTGCTTAAACTATCAACTACATAGTTGGCATCATATGCTTACAAAAATTCTAATTTCATCCAACACTACTGATGTGTAATCACCTCATACACAACATGGTTGTAATCCACTAGTCACTTATTCCCGTTCAACTGATTTCTTAACTGATTGCTAGTAAGCACATCATTATTGCCATCGAGAAAGAGATTGCAAATTATCGGAAAGCATTTAGAAAACTATGCCAATTACCAACAAGGTGTGTTTGCTACTCAGTAAGTAACTGAAATTTCAATGAAAAGAATTCAGTGTTTCATGAGCTCACCTTATTCGAACATCAATATGTCCTTGAAATGTTAATGCAACAAAAGTAGTCGAATGACTTTCAAAGATTTCCACAATCAACATTAAAGAAATTTTAATTCCAATCTAGTTAGACCAACATTTAACATTCTACATACTCACAAGTCCTTCAGTATTGGTAATACAAGTCTGTGTACAATATACAGGTTAGTCTCATGATAATCTAAATTCAACTGAAACAATATTAAATAACAGACTGCGATCCAATTTAACTCCGCCCGCATCTCTTCTAGGGTTGCTGCCGGTCCCAAGCCCGGGTAAAGGAGGAGGTTTGGGCATAGGGCTAGCATCCCTATCCCGTAAAACACAAGCTTGCTAAAAAAACGCTAGCCAGATTAAACAAACTTAACCATTTAAACTCTGCCTTGGGAATGGAAAGAATGTTTATGACGCTTCATGATGAAAGACGAGATTCTTCGGTAGTCATGAGGCCGAAGCCCCTCCTTATAACAACCAGAGAAAAAAATTTTTATAGGTACATGGAATGTTCGGACAAGGTGGGAGACCGGGAAGATCACCCAGATAGCAGCAGAAATGAAGAGATACAACTTGACTGTGCTCAGGATCGACGAAACGCATTGGACTCAAACTGGACAGAAAACATTAGCCACTGGAGAGGTGCTACTATATTCCGGGCACGAAGAGGAAAATGCCCCACACACCCAAGGAGTTGCTCTGATGCTGCCAAGAAAGCGCGCACTGCACTTGTCAGATGGGAACCACATGGACCCAGGATCATCAAAGCATCTTTCAAGACAATGAAGAAGGAGATTACAATGAACATTATCCAGTGTTATGCACCCACCAACGACGGCAACGACAAGGACAAAGATCAGTTTTATGATAGGCTGCAGTCAATTATAGCGAAGTGTCCAGGAAAGGATCTGACAATCCTAATGGGGGACCTAAACGCCAAAGTTGGAATGGACAACACCGGTTACGAAGACATCATGGGACGACAAGGACTGGGGGAAAGAAATGAAAATGGTGAAAGATTTACAAATCTTTGCGCTTTCAACAAAATGGTTATAGGTGGTACAATATTCCCCCACAAACACATACACAAGGCTACATGGATCTCACCGAATCATACTACGGAGAATCAAATTGATCATATATGCATCAATAAGAAATTGAGAAGATCAATGGAAGATGTGAGAACCAGGAGAGGAGCTGATATAGCTTCAGACCACCACCTAGTGGTTGCCAAAATGAAGCTGAAGCTAAAGAAGCAATGGATAACTGGAGCAACAGCATTGCAACGGTTCAATACATCCTCTCTTCAAGATACTGACAAACTCAAGGAATTCAAAATAACTCTCAACAACAGGTTTCAATTCTTACAAGATATGCTGAACGAGGAGAAAACCACTATGGAGGACAACTGCAAAAGAATCAAAGACGCACTAACTTCAACTTGCCAAGAGGCTCTGGGCTGCAAGAACTACCATCATAAGGAATGGATTTCCACATAGACCCTGAGCAAAATTCAACAAAGGATGAACAAGAAGGCAGAAATCAACAACAGCCGAACTAGAGCAGAAAAAATCAAGGCACAAACTGAATACACAGAAGCGAATAAGCAAGTAAAGAAGAGTATTCGAGCCGACAAACGTAAGTATATCGAAGGCCTTGCAACGACAGCGGAAAAAGCTGCATGAGAAGGAAATATGAAACAGTTATATGACACAACGAAGAATCTGGCAGGCAAATATAGTAAACCAGAGCGACCGGTCAGGAACAAAGAAGGCAAGCTAATCACCGAGATTCAAGAACAAAGAGACAGATGGGTAGAACATTTTGAGGAACTCTTGAATAGACCAGCTCCACCGAACCCACCAGACATCGAAGCAGCATCTACAGACCTTCCCGATTGATGTCAATCCACTAACGATGGAAGAAATCAAGATGGCCACCAAACAAATCGAAATGTGGGAAAGCAGCAGGACCTGACAATATACCAGCCGAAGCACTCAAGTCAGACATAGACATAACGGCAAGGATGCTCCATGTTTTATTCAAGAGGATCTAGGAGGAAGAACAAGTGCCGGCAAACTGGAAAGAAGGATACCTTATCAAAATACCAAAAGAGGAGATTTGAGCAAATGTGAGAACTACAGAGGAATCACACTGTTGTCAGTACCAGGGAAAGTCTTCAACAAAGTGTTGTTGAATAGAATAAAAGATTCAGTGGATGCTCAACTTCAAGATCAACAGGCTGGCTTCTGTAAGGATCAGTCATGCACAGACCAAATCGCAACACAACAGATCATCGTTGAACAATCAATTGAATGGAACTCGTCACTGTACATCAACTTAATTGACTATGAGTAAGCGTTTGACAGCATAGACAGGAGATCACTATGGAAACTTCATCGACACTACGGTATACCAGAGAAACTCGTCAACATCATCCGGAATTCTTACAACGGACTATAGTGCAAAATCGTGCATAGAGGACAGCTGACAAATGCATTCCCAGTGAGGACCGGTGTCAGACAAGGATGTCTGCTCGCGACTTTCCTCTTCCTTCTAGTGGTTGATTGGATCATGAAAACCTCTACAGTCTGAGGGGGAGCACGGGAATTCAATGGACAAGTAGGATGCAACTCGATGATCTGGACTTCGCGGATGATCTAGCACTTCTATCCCATACACAACAGCAAATCCAAGTGAAGACAACCAACGTAGCAACAACCTCAGCATCAATAGGCCTGAACATACCTAAGGGAAAGAGCAAGATCCTCAAATTCAATACAGAGAGCACCGACCCAATTGAACTTGATGGTGAAACTCTGGAACAAGTAAATACCTTTATATACCTGGGGAACATCATCGATAAACATGGAAAATCCGATGCAGATGTAAGGGTAAGGATCACCAAAGCAAGCGCAGCATTTCTACAGTTCAAAAATATATGGCACTCCAAGCAACTGTCTATCAACCTCAAAGTTAGATTCTTCAATTCGAACGTCAAGACAGTTTTTCTCTATGGAGCTGAAACGTGGAGAACCACTGCAAACATCCTCAGGAGAGTACAGGTATTTATCAACAACTGTCTACGTAGAATATTGAATGTCTGTTGACCGTAAACCATCAGCAACAGCCTACTATGGAAGAAAACAAACCAACTTCCAGCTGAAGAGGAAATCACGAAACGACGTTGGAAATGGATAGGACATACATTGCGTAAATCATCAGACTGTATCACGAGACAAGCACTAACTTGAAATCCTGTTGGACAACGGAAAAGAGGAAGGCCAAGGAACACACTGCGTCGAGAGCTGGAAGCAAACATTAAAAGAATGAACAGTAAACGGAGACAGCTGGTAAGGATTGCTCAGGACAGAGTAGAATGGAGAATACTGATGAGCAGCCTATGCTCCTCCGAGAGGGGTAACAGGCGTAAGTAAGTAAGTAAGTACTATCCCATTTATTATCAAACAAGGAAACCAGAGATACTCCAATCAGATTTACTCTAATGAATCATTCTCTTACAAGATTTCCTATTACATTATAATCTCAAATCAATGCCGATGTTATTCGTGTGTTTTCTGATTACTTCAATAAGCTGTTACTCATCCATATCTTCACCTATATGTAACACATATGTGTGTCATCAACATCATACTATTCAAAACAACATTGATAGAACAATGCATTTAGTTAAACAAAGTTATACTGAAATAGATAGATGAACAAGCTATGTAATCCCGTGTTTCAATCACAGACATTTTATGGCTTCGGTTATCCGACAAGTTGGTAAATTGTCAAATTTATTACGATGACGGTATCAGAATATCACTTCAAGTGACTTCTAAATATGTTTCTATTAGCACTGAATAACTGAAGTTTCTCTTATCATGTTGGATTCGTTTTAATGAATCATTATAAATCACTGAGAAGTTAATTTGATCATATTATCTAGTTGATGCTGATAAAGTATAACACAATTTGAAACTTTAAGTTCATTGGTTTGAATCTAAAAGTTAAATTCAGAAGACGATAGAACACTGTATTGTTGACCTCTTTAATAGTCTCATAATCCTAATTTTTTCTGTTTCTCGCCATTTTCACACCTTTTCAGTGGACAGTTGATTTTTTTACCCGTCATATCTTGTGAAGTAATTCATCCTGCAATTAACTTTCTATTTTTTAATTGATCAATGTATTTCATAAATTACTATAAATACGACTGTACAGAGCTTCTGTAAATGAATTCGTCTAAAGGAAAATTTTCTTCGTTGAAATATCTTCTTATCTTTCTTAATTGATGCAGTGGATCTCGTTTGTTACCATACAGATTATTCGTAAGAACGCATCGTTAATTTTCATACTCACAATAAGATCTTAATCTAAAAGGCATAGTTCGAAATTATAATTCCGACTTTTACTAACAGGTGAAACCAAGAAAAAAAGCGATATAAATTTTCTTTAATTACGATGCAATTGAATATTAGTTAGACAATGAAAGATGTATTCACGTCGAATAATTAAGTGTTTAGGTCTCATTTTAACTATCAATTCGGTATTTAAAGATAAAGTTACGCTGACAACTGTTGTATTTGTAGCGTGAATAATCTCCAAAATAAAGAGTGCATAAGCTCTCGACATTGATGCTGACCATGTTTGTTTTAGCTGACACTACTAGTTGAAGGCGCGCGGTCACGCATCTTCACCAGATCACGACTCGAACCACCGTGGGTAGCATCTCTCTCTAGTTTGCCAGCCTAGACGTTGCTATCCCATTAAAGCTCTGTTTACGATAAAATATAATTTCGCTTCCATCCTTCATTGCCTTCTGATTTCTCATTCGTAAGTGGGTCCATTCGATAAAAGTATCTTTAATTATACGACAAGCGCAACTTTGTCATATATCCGGGGAACGCTTCATATTCACAAGACGATATGCAATTGCGTCAGGTGAGAATATCAAAAATTGCTGAAACTAAATAAGTTGTAGCTTTGAGATCCATCAAATTGTTGAACATAGATGGAACTGAGAAGAGTTAAATATACAGAAGTCATCAATTTACTGGCAATAAAAAGTATCACATTTTAATTGTAATTATAATCATTATCAGCTCACTAGTGGATAAGTTCTGGAGGTAGTTCTGGGAGTTCTAATGAGAAGACATGATCAGCAGAGTTCAAGAATGTTGGATTTGAGGCAGTTACCAAATGATGAATAGAATGAGGCCTCGTAAATGTATCATGAATTGACTGAAGTCAGGAGTATTCATCGTTAGGAGTTGACTCAGTGTCTTAATGGTAAAGCGTTGACTCCTGAGTCAAATGATCCTAGGTTCGATCTTTGGTAGTGTCGTAGTCGCACTGTTGGGATCATTACTAGGACGAAATACCTATTCACTGCTTCCTGGTTGTCTAATCCAGATAAATTCGTGATATTAAGTGGATATAAGATTTCAATGTAGTTAGTCAAAATAATCTGGTGTTACTTAAATTCCTTAATAACAATAAGTATTCGTAACTAACAGAATGAAAACGGGATTCAATAAGCTTAGGAAGCGAGAAAAATGTTCAATAAACCTTTAGTATTATACTTTGGGACTCTAAAGTTCAATTAACATCACGTTAGATTCACCGGAATAACGCATCAGAGGTCGATAGAATCGAAAGTCCATACTGAGTTCTTAGAATATTTATATATTGAAACAAATGTATAAATATATCATGTGTAGTTCCACAACAAATAATTACTAATTTACTTATCACTTACATTCACAGTGATTAAATAACAACAATCATGGCATTCTGCTCTTTGTGCATACAAGCGTAAAAGGGACAAAATCAAACTGGCTGATTAAACAAACAATATCCCAATCAATGGGAAACAACAACAAAAAAGCTTGGTTACAATTAATGAATTCAGTGTTGGGGATAAAATTTAACAAAAAATATTTAGTTACTCATTAGTAGTATGACTAAATTCAACAATAATTGGATGACCTACTGATGACATATCAACTATACTGAAATAAAACCAGCAGTTGCGTATGTTAACAACTTTCATATGAAAAATGTTTACCAGATTTTGTATGCTGATGAATAATAAGTTCCAAATTACTTAATAAATAATTCACACATATTTCTAATTTCACATTATCACTTCATATAAATCCTGTCAATAATCTTCTGAATAAGGTATAATTATATGCAATTATCTAACCAGATTCATTAAACATATATTCATCTTCTTTCAATATGTGATGTAAGAATATAAACGAAGCTATATTCATTTATATGTAAGCATATTTCATTGAACTTCATTCTAAAGAATGTAGAGGTATATAGGTATAATGATGTATTCAGTTAATGCACCAAATAACCATTAATTTTCTAGGAATGTAGTAGAATGCTCAACACTGTAGTAATTCACGAAATACTTATCAAAGCGTGAAACTATTTCAAAAGTTTGTAGGGCTGATTCGTTGGTAGAACTATAACCTTAAACTTTATCTACAATTATTTAATCTTATCAAATTAATAGCTCAAATTCATACTTTAGTGATTTCATCTCTAGTCAGCTCTCGGTTACAATTTGCAGCCAAACAAAACAGTAATATGCTAATCAATAATTCCGAACAAAGACAATTACTATACTGATTAAATATTGTGAATTACAGCCTATCATGATGTACGTAGAAAGCAGCACTCATCAGAACCGGTGACAGGAAACACAAACACCTACGCTGTCGTTCCATGGCCCCCCCCACATCTACTTAGTGATTCCTAGTCCCCAAGCTGGATTGAAGAATACAAGACAAGTAATCTAACATGACAACAGCCATTTAGTCTAGTGGGGGGTTTGTGTTGTGCCATTAGAAGGGGCTGATATGGCCTAGTCGTATGAATAAGTGGTTGATGAGACCCTGAGAATACAAAGTCACAATGAGGAAATGCGATAAGAGTTTCTAGCTGGTAAATGCAGAATATTTATACATTAAGTAATGAAAAATTGAGCTCCTTTCGAGCGTGAAATGTACTACAACTTTTAAATCTTATGTATACTACTTATTAATAAGCTCAAGAAACTTACGATCTGTTGACCAGATACCATCAGTACTAACCTTATGTGACAGAGAACAAACCAACCAAGTTCCATCTGGAGAAGAAATTAGGACGAAATGCTGCAGGTGCGTAAGACACACATTGAGAAAATAAGTAAACTTTGTCAGACGATAAGGACTAACTTGGAATCCTCAAGACCATAGGAAATGAGGAGGACCAACGAACATCAGGAATTGAAATCAGACATGAAAAGAACGAAAATGACTTGGAGAAAACCTGAAACCAGACCCCAGGACAGAGTTGGTTGTAGAATTTTGGTTGGGAGCCTATGCTTCATGAGGGGCAACAGATATTGATTGATTGATTGAGTAGACAATATTTTAAACGATTAATTTTATGTGGATTCTAAAGACTACAAATAACGATGAGAGGTTTCCATCACATTCTACAGGTTGATTTTAAATTATTACTATTTATAGTCTTTCATTACAGATAGTTAGTTATAAATGAATATCAACCTGTGAATTATGACAAGATGTTCTCATCACCTGTTGTCATCTATCTGAATTGCAAAATGCTGCTTACTTATAATTCTCTTTACTAATAAGTAGAGTAAAATCGTGTTCAAAATCTTTTCAGCTTTTTTTTGTTTGAATATATTTCGCTAAAAAATTCCAGCCCAACATTTGAAAAGGCATGAAACCAGATAAGAGGAACTGAGGTCAAAAGTTACGTAATACCAATTACAAAATCAATTGATTAGTAAAATAGAAACTAGAAATCAAATAAAATGGTTGAAAAATGAAGAAAACGAGTAGCTAACTGAAGGCAAGAAATTATGTTAAATTGTGGCACTATGCAAGTGTTTGAAATTAAAGTTATCAAAGCAATGTTAAACTGATCAATCAATTAGTCAATGCCCGTTACCCCATGTGGAGCATAGATCATTGAGCAGCATTCTTCAATCAACTCTGTCCTGGTCTCTTCTTCCTAGCTCTTCTCAAGTGCTTTTCATTCTCTTCATGTCTGTCTCCAAGTCTCAGCGTAATGAGGTATTTGGTCCCCTTATTTTCCTGTGATCATGAGGATTTCAAGTTAGTGCTTGTTTTGTGACACAGTTCGATGATTTCCTCAATATGTGTCCTATTCACCTCCAGCATCATTTTCTAATTTCTTTCTCGACTATAAGTTGATTAGTTCTCTGCCACAGGAGCTTGTTGTTGATGGTATCAGGACAACAGATCCGAAGTAACTTACACAGTCAATTGTTGATAAATACTTGTATCAACTGAAGCAAGCTTTTTGTAATTCTCCAAGTTTCAGCTCCATACAACAGAACAGTCTTGACATTTTTGTTGAAAATTTCGGCTTTAATATTGACTAACAGTTGGTTTGAGTTCCAGATGCTTTTCAGTTGTAGAAATGATGCACTTGCCTTGCCAAACTACGCCTTTACTGGTAGCTGTATCTTTTAGAATGCATAAAATCGGTTTCAGTCATTTGCTAGATTGAGTACTAATTATTTTAAAGGATTTTAAAATATAAATTTCATGTAAACTATCAAGTAGAATATGACTAAAGAAACTACTGAAAACACTTTTACCTTTAAGTCTAAGTTAATGTGCTATACACCTAGCGATGAGCATGTCAACCCTTCGGTTTGTTCCTTCAATATCAGTGATCTTCCGTAAACAAGTAAACTGTTGCATCCGGTTTCCGATATCATACACGTTATATCTTGAGAAAACAACCAATCACAATATATGGGAATACTAACCTCGATAGGACCAATCAGGATACGCAGACATCTGCTCTACTACTATTAATCCCCAAAACGGGTGAAAAAAGCGAAAACAACTAAGCCAACCACCAGACAGTCAGATCATATTTCACTTATCCATTAATATACATACAAAATCTGACCACGCAGCTCAGAAATAGGATAAATAACATTTATACAAAAGAAAGACAATAATGACAAGAAACTGTGAGTACAGATGCACAGTGAATTAAATATGGTTTCTAAATAACAAACAATATGATAACAGTTTATGAGTCTAACGGGAGGTTAGGGAGATGGGAATATGAAAATAATAGAAATTAAATAATCGATTTACATGTGCTCAAAATAAATGAAATAGTCCGCAAAGTTAATTACTCTTCTTAAATTGCCTGATATAACATAATCAAGCATCAAATCCACATTAGAATGAATTTGTGTATTCCCATTGATTTGTTATACACTGAAGCTGGTCAGTCTCTGTTGCTATATGTGCATCCTGAGCAAATTGCCTCGATATAGCGATTATTCACAAGTATTATTTAAGTTGGATTGTGACTGACAAGTGGAATCTAGGACGCGCGTTTCGTGAACATCCCACTGTGAACATCAACATTGAGATGTTGATACATCCAGTCGACAAGTCCCAAATAGGACGAAATGAGTTTACTGGATTTCACTTGCCAGTCACAATCCAATTTAAATAATAAAATCTACAGTTTGTCATAACTTTGTTTTTAAGCCGTTTGGCATTTTATATTTAAACTGGATTCATTTCTATTAAAATGATGAATAAATATACTGAAGTTAATTTCTGAAACATTAATTGGTCAAAGTTACCAAAATGTATCATCTAATTTAACTAACCATTCTGTTACTATTTGATTCTGGGATAGAAACTTGCCTAATTTTTTTTAGATTTCACCAACATACACTATCTTATCTGTTAAGCTTGTTCTACGATTACGTAATAATAATTATTTCATTCTGCCTGATTTAATGTATCCTTTGAAGTTGATAACTTGTTCTCATCAATTACAAAATATATATAATTGGCATATTCCTATAGAACCTGCATATTGATAGTTTCATTGAACATAGATGCCAAAAACAATATTCAGCAAATCTACAATGAATAATCATCGCGCTATTTCACAAATTGATGGAAGTGGAAATTCTAGCATTGGATGCTGGTTGGTCTAGTGATACAGAGGGTAGGATGTTCGCCAACCTGAAGCCTCTAGGGTTTGAATCTAAAGTGAGCACTGACGGGACGTCTCATATTAGAACGGAACTGTTGTATAGTGCTTCCTGGTGTTCAGTGGTACTCTAATAACTATTTACAAAAATAAAAAAACATGATTTCTAATTGAAATAAGATGGTTTATGAAGATTCGCACTAAGTTTACTTTGTCGAATTCGTCATAGATTGATGTTGGCAAGATACCATTGTAACTAGGCAACAATGGATGACTGTTTCGTCCTAGCATGGGCTCCTCAGTAGTGCGCACTCTAGACTCTATGACGAATTCAATCAACTAAACTTAATACCAATCTCCACAAGCCATCTCAATTTAATTAAACATTTGTTTTTAAAATTTATTCAGTGATAATATGTCAGTAAAGAAATTGCAAGAAATCGTAATCAGACTAAACATTTTTCACCCAAAAGTTTTTTGTCGTAGTCCTGTCAGTCGAATGAATTTCATATAAGAAAGTAAATCGAGATAGGAAATACATTCTAAAATAGCAACGTAAGCAATACAGGTTAGATAACTCAGTTTGTGAGTTGTTCAATGCGTTTACATTCGTCAAACTGAAGTGAGATATGGTTAATCAATGTCTGATTCATAAACATTAAATGAAGATGAACTGTCAGAAATATTGAGAGAATACAACTGCAATGATAAAAGAGCTAAAATGTTACAAATACGTGTAAGTGCTATAAAATATCTCACATTGTATTCAAACGGTATCATTAACCATATAATCAAAAATGATTGAGGGCGACTTATATGACTGGATATTAATATGGGATTCGTCAATATCATGATCACGTGTATTGGAACAATATACTGGTGAATAGTTAGATCCACATAATTCTTTTTTCTAATAAACCTAGGATTCTATGGAAAAATGGTAAATCAGTTGATACGGTTGTAGATCTACATAGATTGAAGTGATTATTACATATATTACGTATTTTCGATCAAAACCTTTGGTGGCGAGCGATGATGATTAATAAAAGAGTAGGATGGAGAAAAGATAGAAACGTTGCATCAAACTGTCACTCCATGGCATGATAAGTACAGAATACCTTATTGATAACCTTGTAATTGTTATAACTGTTGATCAGATAGGTTATGCCACATATTGTAGAATTGTTCATAACAGTCCAGAAGAGTTCATCACTAATCTTCCATTACATTTTGGCTCTAAACTTATTTTATACCTTCCTCTTCAATAATTGACTTTTTCCTTCTCTAATCCTACTCTCTATATTCAGTCTATTTTACGACCAATAATATTACAAGTAATTTTACTTAATTGATATTCATCTCACTGTGATGAGGTGTGACAATTTAGATTGGCGGGTATACTTGACAGATTTATACTGTTTATGTAATTACTATTGTTAACATTGAAGTAGATTGAATAAATAATCATAATAACTGAAAGTTCAAATTTACAAGGAAATGGTAAATGTAGTAGTATAAGACATGCACGATGCACTCGAGCGCCAGTTTAAATTTTGCATGTGTGTGATTCCAGATGATCTTACTGGATTGTTGCTGATTATTATCTTGTTCCTTTTCTACCTTGTAGACTGTTCCCTTTTGGTCCGAAGACCACAGCCTTCCGTTGCTGACCGAATGCACGTAAGTGACACCAATTCAGCACATTGTACACTAGTAGCATTGAGAATAATGAATGTAGATCAAAATTAAGGTTAATAAGCTTAGTAAAATTACCATTGACTTGTATGAATAATCGGCTTAAAAATAGGTATTGAAGAAAATATCAGTAACGTATGATAGAAGATACATACAAACAGGTGTAGAAAATTAAAGAAGTTTTTCATTATCATAATGGGTGATTCAAGAAGAATAACTAACTTTCAGAAGTGTCTTTTACAAGACTATTTCATTTGTTTTGAGTACATGTAAATCGATTATTTTATTTCGATTATTGTCATGTTCTCTTTCGCATTAACTTGCCGTTAGACTCATTAACAGTTATCATATTATTTTTCATTCAGTAATGATAATTGATTAAGTGTATATCTATTCCCTTGATTCTTACTTATTACTGTCCTTCATTTGTATAAATGTTATTCTTCATACTGATTTGTTGTGTAGTCAGGTTTCGTGCATATATAGGTGAATGAATGAAATATAATCTGAGTGGTTAATTGATGGTTCACTGATCTTGTGTTCTATGATCCGGTTTTGAGGACAGAATTCACAGGTAGATGTGCCAGCATAGAACGGCGGCGTTGGTGTGTCCTTTCCAGTACTGGTTCTAATGATAGTTGCTATCTCCATATATCATAATAAACCGTAGTTCGCAACATGACATTTATTGAGTACAATTCGGTTAACTGGAGATAATCGTGTATAATATTTCTTCTAAGCAAGCGAATAGTGGATGTTGAATTAAGTCACTCTAACTTCTACTCTGTATAGTAAATGAACGGGAACTTCAATGGGATATTGTTAGGATGGCTTCCAAAATACTCAACGAAGCTTCAAGAACCCCCTAAACAAGCCGGAGATATTTCATCCAATCACCAATCGTTAGAACTTTCCAGAGTCTCGATGTGAAGTGTTCTGATTGGGTAATGGCTGTAACTTCTTAATCCGGATTGAATAGATCATGATGATGATTTTGTTGTTTCAGAAAACTATAAATATGTAAATATTTCATACATACATGACACTTACTGGAATAAAGATTCCTGCCTAATTGTCTTCTATCTTTTGGATTTGCGGCTAGGAGAGTTTAAGGTGTTCGACTGTTAAAGTTGTCCTTGGCTAGTCAAGCTATCAAGCAGAAGTTATAACAGTGTACTCTCTTTGAATGACCTATTTTTTACTAGTGACTGGATGTTGTCAACCAATTACGATACAACAAGCTTACATAATAATCTTACTTGACCCTTATGAAATCACGCTGCAAGATATATATACAACAGAAAGTGAACTGGTATATGTACATGATAGTGACGAGTTCAGATAACGTATCATTTGCTTGCGTAAATACAGCCTGTCAACTATTGGTTCACTACTATTGCTACTATTTATCTGTAATGTTAATTTATTGATTTGAAAATTCCTTTGAGTGTTTTAACGCATTACATCAATATTTGCATTGGTTGAAGTCTGATGAAGATCTGATTCAAAAGTTTGTGCACATAAAGAAGATGCAAATTAAGGAAATAGAATTAAAAATCTCACCACGTAACTATCACATTGTATTTTCGACTGAATTCAAAATGTCTGTTACTAAATGTTTGAATTAGCTTTGTTATGCAACATGTTTTCAGGCAATTCAAATCCATTGAGTTAACAGTAGCTAAATTCTAATTCAAATGAATTCTCATTAAGCATTTGTCAACTTGAAGCCCGCAGGGAGAAACCTAAGGTGCACACTTCTGAGGGGTCTCATAGTTTTCATTGGTACCCTACCAACATCGATCTGTGACGAATTCATCAACTAAAATTTCTATTATAATTTGAACTACTCAAGACCATACTGAACAACTAAAGCGTTTAAATGTACGTTCCAATATTAGTCTGTAGATTTAAACAATAGAAATTGACTTGTTAAATTTTTAATTTCAGTTTTTGAAAAATTCCAGTAAGATCTGGTTTACTATTCGTATTTAGTACATCTATCTACTCTGTATCGTGGATATTTGAAGTGATGTGAAATATATACTTGAGGCTAATATGAATTCAATTAAATCACAAGTTAGATCAAGTTCATTACATGACTACATACAACCATTAATGTTCTCACACTTTCTGATATGTAAAATAAGTCACCGAAGTAACATCTACGAGAATGGAGAAATCCATCCACCTAACTTAAATAATTGAAATGATGTATTTGTTTGTTTCATGTGGGCATACATTACCTGTTTCTTATTAGTCGTTCGATTGGTTATTAGTAGTATACGATAAGAATAAGTGAAATCATCAGTATTATATTCCCAGAAAGAGTTCAATCAAGTTAATATGATTCTCATAATAATAATAATTACTAAATAAATAAAATACTAAGGGTGAATCATAGTCAATAAAGGAAGGTATCTGAATGTCAAGTAACTAGAAAATGTGACATTCTCAGACGAATTAAAGTACTCGGTATTTAAATAACGAAAATGCACACTACACATCCTTTCATTCATGAAATAAAAACCAAAATACTATTTCATATTGATTCTAAAGATCCACTGACATTATTGTAGAAGTTCTCATACTTTATACTATTCCAACACTTTAAAGGCTTTTATTATAATCTGACTGGATATTTGTTTCTCACTTCTATTTATAAGTGGTAAAGAAGTTATAAAAGACAGAGATAAGATACTATGTGCTATATGTACAGATAAAACTCGAAAATGCTACTTAAATTGACTAATCTTTATCACCTTAATGTCAATTACATTTATATCCAATATCAGATAAATGACTAGTAATGATAAATAAGACTATCCAACATTTCAATCACTACATACACAACCACGTTTGTATTTTCATTTCGTGTTTTTTAAAGGTGACCTGACTTCCAGTTTTTATAATTTCTGATTTAAATCAGCTAATTTATTGTAAATTATTCCAATATGAAATATATTGAATTATTGACATAATTAGGCACACTTTAGCATATTCATTTGAAGTAAAGACCGGCATCGAACAATCCTATTTACTATCGCTTTACTCCTTCCTTCTGGTGGTTGGCTGGATTATGAAAGCCCCAGGATCTCAGAAGAAGCACAGAGTACACTAGACAACATGGATGCAGTTAGATGATATAAAATTTGTAGATGACTTTTTTATCCCACACACAGCAACAAATGCTGGTGAAGACGAACAACATAGCATTAGCCTTTGGAGCCAGAAGTAGGTCTTAACGTACCCAAGGAAAAGTGAAAAACAAAAGAACACATTAGACCGGGTATCATGGGCAGATATGGTAAGGATGAGTATTACTTGGGGAGAGCTGAAAGGAAGAGATTATGACAAAACTGGTTGGAGAATCCAGGTCAGCGGCCTATGCTTCATGATGGGTAACAGGTACTGATTGATTGATTGATTGATTAATTGATTGATTGATTGATTGAGTGTCTCTGTCATATAACAGTGGCAACCAAGCTTTTATACAGCAGATTATCAAAAATTCACGAAGAGAGTGTTGCCACCTAAGAACTGTCAAATTAATACGACAAAACATAGATTTAAGGGTTACAGACTTGCGTAAAACGTAATACCTTGAATGACAAAGATATTGAATTGAGGTGGTTTGGTGGAGAATGGTATTAAATTTAGTTGATTTTATCCGTCACCGATTTATGTTGATAGGACACCACTGGATGAGTCGAGTGTACACACAGCTGAGTAGTGCCATATTAGGATGAAGCAGCTGTCTATTTCTCCCTGATTTCTAGTGGTACTCAACAAACAATCTGTAACTGATACAAATAACTCAACTTAGTGACAACGATATTCTTCACTATATCCCAAACTAAGAACACATTTTGTAATTATTTATTTACAAATACACTTAAATTGATTATAGGCATGAATACAGTTACTGATTGATAGTAAAAGACAATTATTTGAATATCTGACATCATTTGATTATTTATGGTTAGCATTACTTACTTACTTACCTACGCCTGTTACCCCTCTCGGAGGAGCATAGGCCGCTCATCAGTATTCTCCATTCAACTCTGTACTCACCAATCCTTACCAGCTGTCTCCAGTCACTGTTCATTCTTTTAATGTCTGCTTCCAGCTCTCGACTCAGTGTGTTCTTTGGCCTTCCTCTTTTCCGTTTTCCAACAGGATTCCAAGTTACTGCTTGTCTCGTGATACAGTCTGATGATTTGCGCAATGTATGTCCTATCCATTTCCAACGTCGTTTCGTGATTTCCTCTTCAGCTGGAAGTTGGTTTGTTCTCTTCCAAAGTAGGCTGTTGCTGATGGTTACCGGCAGACATTCAATATTCTACGTAGACAGTTGTTGATAAATACCTGTACCCTCCTGAGGATGTTTGCAGTGGTTCTCCACGTTTCAGCTCCATAGAGAAAAACTGTCTTGACGTTCGAATTGAAGAGTCTAACATTGAGGTTGGTAGACAGTTGTTTGGAGTGCCATATATTTTTCAACTGTAGAAATGCTGCCCTTGTTTTGCCGATCCTTACCCTTACATCTGCATCGGATCATCCTGGTTCATCGATGATGCTCCCTAGGTATATAAAAATATCTACTTCTTCCAGAGTTACACCATCAAGTTCGATTGAGTCGGTGCTCTCTGTGCTGAATTTGAGGATCTTGCTCTTTTCCTTATGTATGTTCAGGTCTATTGATGCTGAGGTTGCTGCTACGTTGGTTGTCTTCACTTGCATTTGCTCCGCCCGCAGCTCTTCTAGGGTTGCTGCCGGTCCCAAGCCCGGGTTAAGGAGGAGGGTTGGGCATAGTACTAGCACCCCTATCTCGTAAAACACAAGCTTACTAAAAAAACGCTAACCAGAATTAACAAACTTAACCATTATGGTTAGCATAATCAAGATTAAAGATTTATCAATTAATTCAACGATATAATGCTTTATGATGTTGATCCTTGTGAAAATAAATATCATCTTCATTAATACATACTAATGAAGACTATTCGAAGACAGTTACTTTTATGAGACAAAAAAAATTGACTGGTTAATTGGTTAGATAAAACTTAGTTTTTAATTCAAGGGATTATAAGGACACATAAAAGTTAATGACTTCAAATGTAAATTTAAAACATTAAAATCATTCTAAGGACACATAAGTACATAAAGAACTTAAGGTAACATTAAGAATATCTATGTTATCAATCCTATTTAATTAGAATAAATCAAAAATCATGCCCACTTATAACGTAGAATACATGATAAAGTTATCGTTAATTAAATTTGACATAAAAATTTTTTTTAGAATATCTCTATAAATATTTCCAATAATGTAGTCTACTGTTCGAATCTGTAGATCGTCAAGTATACATTACGTATTGTAAGAAATTACAGTGATATTTGATGTTGATTGAAGCTGACAGGCTTTCATGTGATTTGAAAATTAACTTTAAATGTTGTGAAAAATGGCTAGTAGGATCCAAACTACGGCAGTTTAGAATAGGTCACAAATTGATGTTTACAGGGTACCATTGAAAACCAAGGAGCACTGGACAGTTATTTCGTTCTAGTGTGGAACTCCTCAGGAGTGATGCCCAGAAAACATCCATCTGTGAAGTATTCAATCAATTAAAAATACCCATCTCCACAAAAATAACCACTTCAATTCAATTACAATAATCAGCTTAGTAGTGACTACCTTTAGGATGTTCCTGAAGCTTTAGTGAGATGTCGTGACTGGTAGAGTTCAGACTTGTCGAGAGTCAGACAGTTATCACCAACGACAGTTGCTGATTGTTGCTTTATGAATCATAAATTGGGATAAGAATTCTACGATTAATTGCCTGCTGGTCTAGTGGTGCATAAGGTTAGGGGTTCGCCAACCTAAAGCTCCTGGTGGGCGGAATCCATACTAGGACGAAACAGATGTCCATTGCTCCTTCGTACCCTACCAACATCAATCTGTGCCGTATCCAATCAGTTTTAGATTTTAATTTGAATGACAGTAAACTTCTTTATCATAAAATTGCTTACACTAATGGTACTTATGTTTCTTAAACGGCTATAATCATGTGAAGTTTAAAGTTCTAAAATACTAACATGGTAACAGAGATTTATCTCTAGACGAACTTGAAACGGACTTTTTATATTTGGTAGGAGTCTTTGATATTTTTACTGAATTTTTGTACCCAGATCCAAAGTTTCTTATTAACTTTGTACCATAGCTGTTATGTTTAATGTTGGTGTTCAGTGGTAACCTTTTGAAGTGCAATTTTAAGATCGTCCCTGATGTCTGACACAATTCTGGCAAAAGACTTCACAAATGAAAATCAGACATTTGAATTCGTTCGTTGACTTTGAAACATTCACATTCTCGATTGGCTTTCCAACAAAAGTTGAATAACAAGAAATGAGCAAAGAAGCATCTTTCTTTCATGTAATTCTCCATCAAGGCTCTTCATGAATATATATATTTTTCATTAAATTGAAGTATATTTTTAGGCTCAAGGGAGCGAAAACATCCATTGATTTTACAAACGGATACGTAGAAACCAGCTGATACGCGGAAGTAATGCGTCATAATAGATTTCGATCAAGCAGAATAACCCTGAAACGCTATTCACTAGATCTGAAAGATCCAATCAGATCACATATAACTGAATTATCTGAAGACGTTACCGACAGGTTTCAGGCTATAGAAGAGCTCCTTGACAACTCATAATAACAGTTGTGGAGTATGTGACCCAAGTAGTGGACGTAAGAAAGGAGAAAAAACAAATCCGGCAGACACAAAATATAGAAAACAAGACACCAGAATCAAATTTCAATCAAATTTAAAAATGTATGCCCATAATTTAACTAGTGTTACACTCGATATAATTGACTTGGAAGTCCCATACCTTGTTCCTAAATGCTGAGATAGACAAAATAAGTTTAATAAGGTGGATATGCAAGTTCAATCCAGCAACCTTTTAGTACAAACAAGAAGTTTATTACTATCTACTGACAAAGATCTGAAAAAAAGTTTATTTCAGTAGACTGTTGCTATAAATGCGGACACAGTATGCACAACATGATCAGTATTTTCATTGAGAAACATAAAGAATCTCTACTCAAACTAAAGAATGATCAATAACTTATAATTACAAAACCAGACCAGAACAAACCATTCTAGACTGAAAAGAATGAACTCAATATTCGGTGATCAGAATGAACTTCAAAAAATCAAACTCCAAAATGAGCATACCTAAAAGATTGGACGACAATTAATGTATTTATTAAATAGTCTGAAGCCATCACATTATATACTCTCCTTTCAGACCTACGGGGACGGTGATATTCAATCTCCAAAGTCTACCATATGTACCGAAAAAGTAGATCACCACTCCAAACAGTCTTTGATGTGGTAAATTCACCTTATCATCTCAGCAAAATGGTTACTAGAAGTGCAAAAGTTACTTCACAAAGTAGTTGTTAAGTACAGCATTGAACATAATTTTAATTTTATTGATAAAATTAGAGACCTGAAAGCGAACAATAAATGTTGTTATTACTTGTTATGTCATCTCCGTTTACGAATGTGTCTCTGATGTAAATAGGTGATTTTACATGTTATGAACTACGAAACCGAGGAATGGAGGTTGGTGTTTACATATCTTCTTTAATAGAAATGATTTTTGAGTGGATTTCATCATAGACAGTTTGACGGTGTCGTCCTTGGAATACTACTCAGTTCACTGATACCAGATTTCTTTTCAGAGAAATCAAAACCCGACCGTTAGAAAAATGTGAACTAGCATTTTTATTGGTTGTGTATGGGTGACACCTTTATGGTCTTAAACAACAAGAACAATAAACAAGGAACATTCAAAACCTTCAACAAAGCTCAACAAGCTGCCACCTGTACAATAAAAAAAGAAAATTTGCAGTTGAATTCTGTTACGTGACATCATTGTTAACAAGAAGAAACAACTAAACAATACGAAGAAATGTCTCCCAATACAAATCCTCTACACTAAATCAGTACACATATATTTTGTGTTTCGCTTTATTGTAAGCGGAATTTAAACAGGTGCTTGGTTCACAGAGTAACAATTATTTGTTTTGATGATACCTTTGAAAAAGAACTGAAGCCTATTCGTGATCAACTGAGTAAAAACAGATATCTAAGTCCCTTAACTAACATATCTCAACAACAATGATAAAAGTGAAGTCATTATCAGTACCAAAAAAGCCCTTGTTCCTAAAAATCGCAGTTCAAATGTGATAGCTGTTGAGATACTAACACGACGTATAAGAAAACTGTTTATTCAGAGTGATTATATCCTTCTTTTTCTTGTCAATCAATGGTGAGTTCACAAAATACAGATAAGTTGTTTAAATCAACCACCACTATGCATGTTTACCAGTTCAGCTGGGCTTAGAGAACCAGTTATATTGGGCACACTGTTGGTTGAATACACCATCGTATTTATGAACAGCACCCTACTTCTCACTAGAGCTTCAGGAAGTCGTGACTGGTGGAACTCATAGTTGTCGGGAGTGAGATAGTTATCACTAATGACAGCAGATGATTGTCGCGCTATATATTACAAACTGACGAAAGTAAAATTCCATGGTTGGATGCCACTGCAGTGGTGCAGAGGGTCGGGGGTTCGCCAACCTGAATCCTCTGGGGCGGGATCCAGTGCTCGATCTGCTGGGGAGTCCCATTATAGGATGAAATGGTAGTCTAGTGCTCCTTAGTTTTAAATGGTACCCTACCAACATCAGTTTGTGATGAAATCAACTACGAATAAAATTTACTTATACTCTATATTCATGTACTCAAAACAACTTTGACTCCATCGTCAATCTCAAGAAATTCAACTTGAAAAATATTTTCACGTAGACGAAAAGAAAGAATTCAACATGAGATAATATATTGAGGTATTATCGAAATCTTTTGCGATAATTAACAACGATGCTTTGAGATTTATCGATAATAAGATACTAAGGTGAACTAGACTTATCGTTTTGTGTCACTACCTTGAGATGTTGCACTATAGATCTGTGATCAACTAACATTTTAAGCTAAAATATTTGAACAGTATTATCTCGTGAATTATCCAAAGATTTAACTGAAATGATCTGGCATAGTCTTCAAAAAAAATACATCAAGTCATGACATCTAAATGACCATCAGAAGATAATGCTATTTATGAACTATTTCATATGATAGAATATAATGAAAAATCAGCTACTTGACCACATGAATGTAGTGGGTATCTTGAAGTTTTCATCACATTGATGAAATTTCGCTATTTACATTTTCTATAAATTACTCACCAATTCTGAATCATTTTGAGATAGTATACTGGTTGATGAGCTTACAGTGAAAGATTGTAAGAGATCGAACTTAGTGAAATCGAAATTATGTGGGAAGTAATTATATGATACAACAAAACAAGAGTAACTTTACCTTTTAGAAGAAAGGACTATCAACTTGCGAGTGTGTTATATCATGTCTTACGTCAGTTTATCGTTTCTTTCAGCTACAAGCTACAATACCAATAGCTAAAGGGGTTTATAAAGGCATATTATAGAATCACAATACGTACTTGTTTATTCAAATGCATAAAATATATATATGTGTTATTCCGGGTGACTAGAGAAGAACAACTAACTTTCAAAACTGTTTTAGAAGACTATCCCAGTTACTTTAATTATGTGTAAACACTTTATTTCTATCATTATTATGTTTCTCTCGTCTTATCCTCCTGTTTGACCTATCGACTTTTTGTATATGATTTGTCTGATTGATTCATAGACTTCTATTCATCTTTCTTCAGGATGAAATTGAGTGGGCGCGGAGTAGACGTGTAAAGACCGACTTAGTCTTCCTATTGGTGTATGTCACTGTAATTTCGTGCTCACATGGTCATATCAATTAACTATTCGTACCTTTCCAGTTATAACATCTTTTGGCGACATAACATTATGGTGCATTAATTTAAAGTGTGATCAAACTGGTATTCGGACAGAGTAACAGCCACTGATAATCCTGGACATAGAACTTCACTTATTGTACATTGTTATCTTATTATCATGACACTGTGTTGAGGATAAAGATATGGCATCAGAAGTTGACTAATTACTGTATTTACCAACTAATTTGATAGATAATGCTCAGCGATCTGATGATTCAAAAAGCTGTGCAATAAATTTATTTATATCACATAAAAGTTTGTGATGATCGAGATTTGTAGCTTACTAGAGGGATTTTGACTAAATTGTGTTCTTTGAGATAAAAAGTTTAGACCTGAAGACTTTTTGCCTATCTAGACAACAGCATAAGTAGGTATATCCAATTTCGGAGTGGAAATGTCTTATCAACCAACTGATTAATTTGTTATGCATCTGAATTAATCACTGTAAGGAGAGTGGAGGAATTGCGAAACCTAAAATAACACAAGTTTGTCAATAATCACACAACAGGTATAATCATTATATTAATTGTTGATATAAGTACTTTAAACAACTAAAGTTATTAGGAATACAGTTTGCTTGTACTAACAGAGTGACTCTAATCAGAAGATAGTATTTTTAGTTTAACTACTACATACAGGACACATTGACTTTAGTATCCAACATAAGCAATACGGTTAAACGAAGAATTGCACCGTAGAAATTGCCAATCCTAAAGAACTATTCGGTTGATGAATCTAAAAACAGGAATTTATCTATTAATGCACAGTATCAACAAAAGAGACAGATATGTTTATTTGTGTAACACCAGAGAGAAATTATACAGAGCGCCAGAAAAAGGTACAATAATAGAATTAATAATACATTGAAATATTATTGATACATTAGGTATTACAAACGTATTAATGAAAAATCTATTACATGAATAGCGTTAATAAACTTTTACAAAAGAGCGACCTATCCACAATCAATCTGAAGAAACTTCCTATTCATTTAGACACTGATCAAAAATAAACTCACAGTGAATTGGTTGCAAAATGTTGATCGCAAATGAGATCAATATACGTGTAACTCAGTAGCCACTTTTTTCAATATGGATACTGACAAGAAACTCGTTTTCAGCTTTCGGGTATATTCATCACGTAGATACTTCCTCTTCATAAAGATACAATATCAATAGTATTATAATAGAGAAGCTGAGTTCTTTTACGTAATTTATTAAGTTGATAGTGTTGGTTTCAGTCATATGTACACCAAAGGGATATCAATGTAAGTCTTATTAGCGAGGCATGTAATCAGAGGTAAAACTTTTGATAAATAAATCTCTTGAGATTTTAATGCACTTTCAGATAGATCGACTACTGTAAAACTAACAATCTACTAAAGTTCAAATGACTGTCTAATTGTTATGTATTATGTAAGCTTACGTAGGTTCAGATGGTACATTACTTAAAGATCCTATATGAGGAAGAAGAATTTATTCAGTTTTCTTAGGTTTCCAGTGGTACTTGACAGAATATTCTGTAATGAATTCAAACAATAAATTATGTGCGTATATATGATGATTTAAGTTGTCATCTGTAGTATTAATATTTCATGTGATTCGAATCCACAGATAGTTTAATGTATAATTCACAGGTTCGACTGTACATTTTATGCCAAATACATGACCCTAATTATTATTATTAAACTTTTCTAAAACAACACATTGCTGGCAGTGCTAAGTAAAATATTTTCTTATGGAGTGAACTTTTAGATTAGAACTAATAGGGTTAAAGTTTCAAGTTGTGTTATACTTGATCAACATCAACTAGATAATTTGATCAAATTAACTTCTCAGTGATTTATAATGATTCATTAAAACGATCCAACATGATAAGAGAAACTTCAGTTATTCAGTGTAATAGAAACATATTTAGAAGTCACTTGAAGTGATATTCTGATACTGTCAACTTAATAAACTTGACAACTTACCGACTTGTCGAATAACCGAAGCCATAAAATGTCTGTGATTGAAACACGGGATTACACAGCTTGTTCATCTATCTATTTCAGCATAACTTTTGATTAACTGAATGCATTGTTCCATCAATGTTGTTTTGAATAGCATGATGTTGATGACACACATATGTGTTACATATAGGTGAAGATATGGATGAGTAACAGTTATTGAAGTAATCAGAAAACACACGAATAACATCGGCATTGATTTGAGATTATAATGTAATAGAAATCTTGTAAGAGAATGATTCATTGGAGTAAATCTGATTGGAGTATCTCTGGTTTTCTTGTTCGATAATGAATGGGATTGTAGTCTGTTATTTAATATTGTTTCTGTTGAATTTAGATTATCATGAGACTAACCTGTATATTGTACACAGACTTGTATTAGCAATACTGAAGGACTTTCAGTTACTTACTGAGTAGTAAACACACCTAGTTGGTAGTTGGCATAGTTTTCTAAATGCTTTTCCATCGTTTGAAATCTCTTTCTCAATGGCAATAATGATGTGCTTACTAGCAATCAGTTAAAAAATGAGATTTGAGCGCGAATAAGTGACTAGTAGATTACAACCATGTTGTGTATGAGGTAATCACACATCAGTAGTATTGGATGAAATTAGAATTTCTGTGAGAAAATGATGCCAACTGTGTAGTTTATAGTTAAATCACTTACCCCGAAGCATGGGAGTCGTTCTATTTACTGTTAGTGTGTAATGAATGCATGCTAATATAACATCCCATTCTAACATGAACGACCACCTCTCCAGACTACTTTGTTATTAAATTTCAATATACTGTTCTATGTCTATATGCTCGTTTACAAACCGCTACAATCATGTAATTGTCGATTTAATGCAGTAATGTGAATAATTTCTACAGCATTTCATTCTTTAAAATGAAAGTCATGTGGCCATCAATAACCATCATAATATAGTAAACACTTCACTCACTTAAGATGGTCAATATGGTTTTTTTTAAACATTAACAGACGTTCTATCTCATAGTGTAGTGATCAATTAGTGATAATATAAAATAAGAATATGCTTACTGTATGTAATCCTATGAGTGACTGGATATGATCTAAGTATAAGTAGTAAACATTTCAGTTTTGAGAATGTGCTCACGTAACAGTATTTGTATTACATGTTGAACCATTATTAAGTGACCTTCATCATATGATATTTACAAATGTCACGAGGTCAGGATATATAGAATGACCTCAACTGTAAGCTGAAATGATATAAATTTATGCAGAAATGTTGATTTTAGTGCTTGATAAAGAACGATGTTAACCTCTTTAACAATTTTAATTATTACACTTATGTGTTCTGCAGTAAGAACATCCAATGAAACTGCAAATTTCACTGAAGCTACTACCAATTCGACCAAACATGAAAGTTCGAAGCTTTTACAAGGTGCCTTTCAACCAACACAGTGTATACGATTATATAGTATATACCAAACCCAATATTTTTGGACTGATATCTGTGATAGTAATAGAATGATCTCACCACTTTTTAGATGGTATACAAGATCAGTTTGTTCACCTCCGTCATCCATTTTAGGGAACAGAGTATATTGGATACTGTATTCGTAAGTTCTGAAAAATATTTTATTAAAGTTGCATAATATTAATTAAATTGAGGTCGTTTGTGGAGATATGACAAATTGTTGGAAGTGAGAATTCCACCATTCGATACCTGTTGGTCTAATGGTGAAAAGGGTCAGATGTTCGCCAACCTGAAGCTCCTGGTGGGCGGAATCTAGGGTGCGCACTGACGCGGAGCCCCATATAAAGATAAAAGAGCTGTCTAGCGCGCATTTCATTGATACCCTGTCAACATCAATCTGTGATGAATTCAATCTACCAAATTAGATAGATTACTTTTATGTTAGTTGTTTGGCAACTGTTCTTAGAAAACTAGAATATATAAAACAAATCACAACCAACACTGAAAGTTTTCGCATATTTTTTCTTTCCATTCATGAACGTAGATGTTAAGTGAATTAGCTTCTTATTCCTAAGAACAGCTCAAACGAATTAATACCAAATTGTATGTTGAAAGTATAATGATGTAATCACAAAATGTTTTAGTGATGAGAAAGTCTAAAAAGTGTGGCAAATAGCCACACCACCACCTTCACCATATAAATTAATTGTCTACCTGCAAATATGAATTAACCAAGTAGCACTAAATCTGTTAGGTTTCATATGTGATTGTTCGTGTTATTTGTAAGATAGTCATTTATAAGCTAAAACCAACGTAGCAACTTAGTGTTTCAGTAGTCCTTGTGTATAGCCTAGGGCTTATCTTGTCATTACAGAAATGAATACGCACGGACATGAACAAACATGTTAATATTTGATCAAATAATTTTTATACACATCTTATTTGACCTTTACACTATTTTATTGATAATCCTTTATTACACAACACATTTTTGCATGAATAAAAAGGTTTTTCTCGCTCTCCCACCTCTGCCCTCCTTCGAATTTCTATAGCCTGTCGCCTGTTTCCCTTTATCCGGTGAAAAACCAACAGTATTTTGATTTAGTTCAGTGATTTTAAAAGGGTATCTTAACTATTCATTCCTGAAAGGTATTACTTCTATTCCTCGTGACGAATAGTAGTTATCGTGAAGGCAGTATTGTGCAATTCGGTTCACATGTAGTTACGTCTACTGAGAACTTATTCCAAAACATGTTAAAATTGGTTGCATAGCCATTGTAGTTATTGACGTCTAGTGATTAATAGCTGGAACTGTGATTATAGTAGATTGATTTCTGAGTAAACAGAATGTTGTGTTGTATTAAAATACCATGGAAGTATTAATTTCACCCCTTTCTATTATGAGGACTTTACCGTAATTCTAATTAAGTCATATTAACCAACATAGGGTCAAGTAAACATTTCTTAAGTATTTGTACTATTTATATAGTTCCCAGCACTCAACTAACACAGTTATAAAGGTATGTTAGTAGTATATCTGGCCAAATAATTTGTCATTACTGTTACCTAATGATAACATCAGGCGGATAAGGAACCATAAGTGAAATGCGACAGAAAAAATGGCATTATTTTACATTACCATAATGAAACTTATTCACTATTGGAATTGGAATTCGGTAAGTTAAGTATTTAAGGTAATACGGAACATTCTTATCTATAAATGTTAATCAAGTTATGTACTTAGGAACTAAAACTAATTGTTGAACCTAATGAGTGATATAATATAATGCAGAAAGAACTTTCAAAGACCAATAGTTTGTGACTTCTGGATGGTTATAAAAGTAAGATTGTTAGTGACAAAACAGCTATTGTTGTATAATGTCAACTTAAATAAGTGTATACAACATGTTGAAATGATGAACATAATAACTCGAATAAATATATCTAAGCTGAATACAAACCTGCACAATTGTTTAGTAAGTAATTCTGTCATACATTATAGGGTAATATTGATTTGATTACATCCTCTGAAATGGACGGTTTGATTGAGGAGCTCTACCATCACAAAAAGTATTATTTTCACCTAATCTGATCTTAATAATAAATTTTTAACAGTTAAGATAACCTCAAAACATCAAAGAAATTCACTGATACTTCAATCAAACACTAAATTTAAAAAAAATTCATCAAATTGACAAGTGTACTAAATGTTAACCTATTTTACAATATAACAAATTCTCCCGTAGAACATGATTAGTTGTTTGACTCTACATATATATATATTTCCGGCATTTTTGACCTTGATTCTTTTTCCTTGAACGAGCTCGAACTAGTTTACCGGGGCGGGTGGGGGTTTGAAACATTAGCATTTATTTATTTTTCAATTGGTAAGATTTTTCAAATATAATCTACTTCTAGTGTAATAACTCAATTGACTAAAGATGTAACCGATAATATTTTCATTTTACTTAACATGTTTCTAAGACTACTGAAAGTTTATGTATTCATTTGTATGTGTTTGACACTGTACAGTTTATTTAACATATTTATCAAGTGAGTTTACTACAAAAGAATATGTTAGTTAAGAGAAGTTCATTAGACTATTCTTGTTAAATGTATTAATTTACCACTCAGAATTTTACCAACTATTGAACAACATTCGAATCCATGATTCTTTCAATGCATTGGATACACTTATTAACATTTAGTAATAACGTAATATTCATAACTAATAAAGTTGATTCAAAGTAGAAACTGTAGATTTTAGTAACATAACATAGAATGAACAAGATTTCACGCGTCTGATGTATTCTGTATACAGTTCTAGTCAATAAGTGTTATGCCGTTAGAAGGGGCTGATATAATCGATTCGTATGACCAAGTGGTTAATGTGACCCTATGCGTACTAAGTAACAATAACGAATGCCGAAGATAGTTACTAGCTAGTTACTACATGTCTACTAAGTCCCAAGCCGGAAATGAAAGAACACAAGATTGATGAACCGACCAGATAGAATCATACAATCCTTCATGTATACATAGAAACAGACCACACCGTTAACCAATTATGAAACTAACATTTATACAAAATAGGAGTAATAGTGAATATGAGCTGGAGTAATGTATACACAATTAATCGTAGTCCATTAATGAGAAATGATATACTGACAGTTAATGTGTCAAATGGGAGAATAGGGCAAGAAGAACTGAATAATAATAGGAATAAAATGTTCACATTGTATACAATCAAAAGTAGTGAAATAGTCTACAGAAAAACACAGTTCTCGAAGGTAATCAATCTTCTTTAGGTGCCGGTATATCAGTAAGAATCTAACAGTGATGCACAACTTCTTACTAACTACGTGAATATGATAGATTTCCAGCTAGTGATCGTTAACATAAAATTATAAATATGACATAGTAGATACTATTCGAGTCGAATATATATACGAATTCGTACTAAGCTAATTACTAGATGGAAATTAATAATGTCATCTTTATATGTCACTACAGAAACTACTAAACTTGATTCATCTGTTACTATTTCTGTTTTGTAGAGCTACCTTTGATAGTAGTTGTAAAATAACTAATTACAACTAAATCATTTGATCACTATTACAACTGGTACATAGTTCTGTTTATATTATTACTGTTTTCTACTTTATTTTACAGACAATTCAACTTTCATGGTTCATATATTATAATACCACCTGGTATATGTTCACAAGACATACGTCGATATGGATTATTCTCAATTAGTTCAATACTAAGGTGTATAAGAATAAGCCAATTCAGTAGTATTATTTATTGTTACATTCCACATAGCCATCCATTCTGGCCGTATGATCCATTCTCGCAAGGTGGCCAAGGCATATTTCCACAAAACTTACCAACTTCAAATATCGCCGGGCAGCAAAATTCAGGTGGAGACTTTGTACCACGTGACTTCAGAAGTACTCTCAATAACAGTGTAAACCCGTTGAATGATTTTAAATAATTTCTTAACTTTATTAGTCGGTTACTTATAAGTATTTGTAAATAAACGGTGTAATTTGAAGTGATATAAACAAGTCTTTTATAATTGTATATTTTTTAAATCACATTGATGATGATGAAATTTGTTTGTGCATTGTAGTGTGACGTCCATGGAACACAATAAATAAAACTTTGTATCAGCAATCAACAGTGAAATGTACATTTACAACAAACACATAGAACAAATAAACGTTTGTATCAATGTAGTTTACTTGAACAACCGTATATAGCAAACAAAAGGATAACACATGAATTTCTCATTCACAGCTTCGATATTCAAAATGATTTCTAGACTAGGTGCATTACAATCAGAGATAATGATACAGTAGATAATGCTAGGTGAGTCTCAGTAAATTTTTGTTGATTAACTGTAAACAACAATGACTATCAACCTATCAAATAAATAATACCTAGTGTGCGAAGCATTGCGTGTTAGATACGACCGCCGGAACAGAAAACATGACACTCGACACCCAGTAAGCGAAGGTAAAGGCAAGCTATTATTAGTAAAATTAAACGAAATTTGTTTGAACAAGTAGGAATAAACATGTTGACTAACAACTGATACGCATCTAACGTCAATGTATATATGATCAATATAGACACTGACACATATGTGCATCGGTCCAAGATGCCATACCTCTGACGTACAGTAAGATTAACGTCACATAGTAGAAACAGAAGTTACCTGAATGATAATAATAATAATAAAAACAAAGAAGAGTGAACATATAGAATATGGTTAAGGGAGAAAGAGTTGGAGTGTGAAAAAAAAGTTATAAAATAACTTTAAACTCACGATTTAAGGAAGGACAATACGTGAATACACTTGTGCAACTGCAACCAATTCTGAGCCATATCACCCAAAGTTTCCAACCGCTGTTTACGGTATTCGCGCAAACCCCAACCAGATAATCTTCAGCTACCGACATGACTTAGACCAGCAGTCAATGACTTCGTAGACTGATGCCATATTTTGGATGGCCGCCTCTAACTCTCTTCCATCCTGCTCCCATATCAACCAACATCTCGCGGCGAGGAAGATAGTGGTTGGGCATACGCAATACATGACCTAGCCACCTCAGTCGATAAAGATCCACAACCCCATCGACTGATTTACTACCTTTTCCTAATACCAGTCGTTTAATCTCGCTGTTACTTGCTCGGTGATCCCAGCTGATGCTATAGATGTTTCGAAAATATCGATGGTCAAAAACTAATAACCTTCAAGTGTTGTCTGCCCTTAATGGTCACATCTCATACCCATACAGTAAGACAGAGCAGATTGTGCACAGTACACTATTCCTTTCGTTGAGAAATGAATATTTCGTCTACGCCATAGGTGACGTAAGTTGGCAAAAACCAACCGAGCTTTTTGAATTCGTACTGAGATTTCGTCAGTGACCAACCCATTAGGGCATATCAGATTTCCAAGATATGTGAAATAGTTGACGTGCTCAACTACCTCACTCTCTATCTTTAGCTTAGGTGTTGACGAAGACCAGTCCTGGAGCAATAGTTTGGATTTAGAGAGGGAAAAACACATTTCGAACATAGTTGCATTACAGCCTGTTAAAAGAGCTTACTGTCAAAAGACTCTGCATCATATCAGAGTCTTCGCCAAACAGGGCTATATCATCAGCATGCTCTAGGTCAATAAGTGAATCATCTGGTAGGAGATAAATTCCTAAAAAGTCAGATGATAAGAGTGTAATTTCCAACATTTAATCAATTATGAAATTAAACAAAAATGGAGATAGTCAAAAAACTTTGATAAGAAATTACTGTTTCTGGTTTAGTGTTATTACAAGTTTATGTGACATTTTTCTTCCGTATATGACTATGCAAGTGTGCCACATAGAACACATGAATTTTGTATAATGCTTCTCCACTCTCTATTATAGAATAAGCTGGACTAACGAAATGAACTAAATGTTAGACAGAAGAAGATGGATTTATAGTATCAGCAAAGTGTTCAGTTAATGTGGTTAGTGTAATTCATTCATCACCATCATCATAGTTAATGAATATTACCTCATAATGAGCAACTTGTAGTATACCATATTGCTCAAAGATATTCTGAGCACGTTCTGTTTGGCTATTCGTTATTAATGAAATGAGTTTATTTAAGTAATACTCATGTAATAGAAAAGTCGTCTAACTCATTTACATAAAACATTTTAATCAAACTGATTAACTTCTCAACAAAACTCAGCATTATAATTAAGATTATTCAGGGAATTATCGACGGCATCGTTACTTGGTTTGTAGTGAACCAGTAATACTTCTAGAAAACACACTAATAGAGTCAAAATTAAACGTAAAAATGTAAATATTACCAGTTTTTATAAAAACACTGATGTCATCAAGAGTTTATAGCACTATAGTTTGTTTGTATCAATTGCGATTTTCAATCAGAATGGCTGAATTCCAATTATTTCACCACATGTATTAATCTGTAGAAATGGTATCTAGAGAAATATTTCGGTTATGTGCGTTATGACCAGTAAGGTAGGCTCAATAGCAACTATAGTAAACCAGAATAATCCTATGGTGTAAACTATACCGAAAAACAATAATTCATTCCAGTTTGACGACAGAAACTCGATTATGAGCAAGGTTTGTTGCGAATACATATATTTCATCAACAATCATATGAATCACTAAAACACGTGGGAGATGAGTTATTGTGAGTCCTTCTTTTGCTGGAATGATACTTCAAGCATACAGTGACCATTAAGAAATGTTGTTATATTGGAAAACATGTCAGTAAAAACTTAGTACATATACAATGTTAATAACATTTTACATGAAATAATGTTTTTAGACGATTCTTTAGGTCAAGTAGGATTTAGTATTTATATTCCGTGTATTTACTAGCTAAACTACTCCTACAAACCTATTTCATACTAATGCGCAAATTACAACTTACGTGAGTTACAATAAAAATTGATTACGTCGATCAGTCAGTCAGTCAGTCAATCAATAACTGTCCCCCCACGTGGAGCATTGACCTCTGTCCATAATTCTCTAATCAACTCTGTCTTGAGCTCTACTTTTCTGTCCCTCCCAAGTCATATTTTATTCTTTTCATGTCTGCCTTCTATTGCCGGTGCAATGTGTTCGTTGGTCTTCCTCTTTTCCTGTGGTCTTGAGAAATCCAAGTTAGTACTTATCTTGTGATGCAGTTTAGTGATTTCTTTAATGTATGTCCCATCCACCTCCAAAGTTATTATGTGTTGTATCTAAGCATGTTACTTTTTCCTACGTTCATGTTTAGACCTACTGTCGGCTGCAAAGACAAATGTTACATTGTCCGTCGTCTTTTGCATTTGTTGTTACTTGTGCAATAAAAGATCTAAATCATTTATGAAGTCCAAATCTTCGAACTACATCCATGTTATCCTCTACACTCCTTGCTTCTTCCGAGATGTTAAGGTTTTCTTAATTAAGTCAACGACCAGAAGGAGGAGAAAGGGCCTAAGTAAACGGCCTTATCTGTGATTGCTCTTCACTTAGAATGAATGTGTGAGCTGCTTTTAATGGACTATTTGCTGTATAGTCAATCGTAAGAATTCCGTATGATTTTAATTATCTTCTTGGATGCACCATAGTGTCGGAGAAGGCTCCATAATGTCAGCCTATCCACGCTGTCAAATGGTATCTCATATTGAAGGAAGTGGATGTAAAGTGGTGAGTTCCATTCAGTTGATTTTTCAGTAGTGTACCGTTGTGTCGTGATTTGGCCGGTACACGATTGATGCCCTCAGAATCCAGCTTGTTGATCTCGAAGTTTAGCGTCTACTAAATCTGTCGTTCAGCTCAACAATACTCTGTTGAAGACTCTTCCTAGTAATGAAAGTAGAGTGACATCCCTGTAGTTCTAACACTTGCTAAGCTCTCCTTTCTTTGGTATTTTGATGTGGTATTTTTCTTTCCATTATGATGGTACTTGTTCTTTCTCGTAAATCTTTCTGAAGAGAATGTGGAATATCATGCAGTTACTTCTATGTCTGACTCAAGTGTCTCAGCAGGTATACTGTCTGGCCCTGCTGATTTTATACTCTTGATTTGTCGAATGACCATGCTTATTTCTTTAATTTTTGGTGAGTCAACATACATTATCCTAGTTATGTTTAATCATCAATTAAAAGAAATATATGATCATGACTAAGTTGTTGAAATAATCCAAAGATCTTACAAAATACTGAATGAAGTTTATGCGTATTGTAACGAAATAAAAAGAAAGAATAAATATTCATTACGATAATAACTATATTATCTTTCAGTAAACAACTCTTACATTTCTTAAACGCCTCAAATCTTGTGTTAAATGCATATGATCTGAAACTCAAATTGGTTGGATTCATGATGCATGAGAAAGCTAGTGAAATCAATGTCATAGTGATCTTGACATAGATTCAACATTCGAGGTGGCTGTAATTTCTAGAATTACAACATGTGAGTAGCAATGATTAGGCATTTGTAACTTAACTTCTAAATTTGGACTGTATACAGGCGTTATAGGAAAAACACTGATCAATATGACTAAGTCATTAAACTAATAACGCCAATATCTCGTCAAAATCCTTTCAAGATTATCTGGAGGGGGAAGGGAGGTAAGAAGTTGACATATTAGGTCAGTACCGTGTATGATCGATTAATAATAGCGTAGCTAGATAGGCATTAGATAACAATTAGCGAAACAGATAATTGTCCTCTTACTTTTACTAGGCATTGCCTAAAATGTATCTGTACCTAATTCATCTCATTCTTGATTAGTCAGTTAATTTGTGTCTGAGTCGAAATTAAGGCCTGGCTAGAACTGGCTAAAAGTTATTTTATCGCACATACAGTCAACACAAAAACATAATTCGTCCATTCCCTGCATATATATAGCACTTTGTAAATATAGGTAAGAAAGTGTCTGCAGAATAAATCATCGTATTGTGTTTTTCACTACACCACCACCATCACCATCACAAAGTAATCAACCAACATGAATTACCACTTATTACATTTACTTCAATTGATAGTGTGTGGTAATATTGATTGTCTACGCAGTATCTAAGCCTATTTGTTCGTTTAAGTAAGTCAATTACCAAAACTTCTTCAAAGCATTACCAATTGGAAAAACTTGTATTGGTTAATCTCCTGTGGGTTTCGTACTTGATCACTAACTATCACAAAATGCGAATGTTATTGATAAAAATATTTCATACGTCACGTTAGTTTATTCCTCAATGCAGATACATTCCTATCAAATACTTCCACTACATTAAGAAAGAAGATCCTAATCCCAAATGACATCAACAATAAATGGGAAGAAACTCAGACTAGTGAACATGTTTCAACTTGACAGACACAGTTATATCAGCATGGAGAGTTAAAAAAACACGTAACAATTATCATCAACCAATGCATCCATAAATATCTAATTGGCGTTGATATGTTTCTACCCAAACTAGCATTGAAAATATCGTTAAGAAGTCTCGACTAAAATGTAAAATACATGAGTTGACGAACAGTATTGCATCGTGACGCTTATAATGAGGTCATTTAAAGAAAAAGAAGGGTAAATCAATGAAAAATATACGAAAACATAAAAGGAAATATGCAAATGAAAGTAACTAGAGTTACAACAGATATTCATCAGTTGTAGAATGTAAATTAGAAAGTATTTGGTGGAAAGTTATCAAATCCGTAAAAGAGAAAAACTACTAGATACGTTAATAATATAATATGCCAGAAAAAAATCGAAT
Organism: Schistosoma japonicum; assembly: GCA_025215515.1. NCBI lineage: Eukaryota > Metazoa > Platyhelminthes > Trematoda > Strigeidida > Schistosomatidae > Schistosoma > Schistosoma japonicum. The sequence continues at coordinate 16,210,392 of CM046061.1, read as the reverse complement.
AAATATAAGCACAATGAATGAGAATAAATCACAATCTGTATGAATGTTCACATTCAATGAAGTTGACTAACATCGTTGTATATCACATATCGAAGAAGTTATATTATCACGACTCGAAAATGTCAGGTCATACAATCACACTCAACCAGTTAACCAATCACCTGAATTCATCCATCCATTTGACACAAATTAATGAATGATCATCCAGTGTATGACACTTTGATCTAGGGAAAATCATTGATATGAATAAGACGTGAAATTGGCATTGACTTACTTTCCAAATATTAGCCAACTTGAGATTAGTTTGAATGACGACGTGTCAACTTATTTCATTCATCATTGAATAATAATGAATGATATTCGAGTGACGTAATGATTGTTTGTTTGCTTGTTTGTTTGTATGTTTGTTAGTAATGAGTAGTGAGGAGACTTTGGAATTGATGTATAATTGAAGTATTGTAAGAAGTTGTGAGAGATGAAAGTTGTGAGTTGATGGTAAGAAGGTGTGATGAAGAAGTAGTTGTGTGGAATGAGATGAGTTTGTTTCTGGTGTTTGTTTGATTTGAGGAGTAAGTGAGTGAGTGAGTGAGTGAGTGAATAAGTGAGTGAGTGAGTGAGTGAGTGAGTGAATGAGTGAATGAATGGATAAAATGACGGATATTTGAGAGATGTTGATGACACATTGATGGTGTGTATTAGAGGACGATGGAATAAGTGGTTATTTCAGTTATTTAGTTAGATAGGTAGTAGTAACATGCATTAAAAATATTTAGTTGACTGAATTATTGCTGCAAATACCATAGTATCTCTGGTGATTCATGCTGAATGAGACATTTCTGCTTGTAAAATAGTATCTGATTAACTTAATTTGTCGTTCCTCATGCAATCATCTACTGATTTATTGCACTGAGTAAGATATCATCCTCCACTGTTGACGCTTCATGATTATTCTAGTCATTATATTCAATGTGAATGTATGTGAAATCTGAAGGTAAATCTACATACACGTGTACACAAACGCACACACACACACACACCATACTCACAACATTTAACCTACACCATCTTTAATGATGAATCATAGAGTTTTCAGTGTATGTTAAAAGCCATATATTCAGTAGTATTTGGAATGTGATTATTGTAATCTGATGGCTGTAATTTGTTGTAACTGGCTTTATTTCACACTTGTTTCAGTTTTCTATGTCGTATAGGTTGCCACTTATTAATATTTTGTATAACTATTAATCATATTCGAGATATCTTAATGACGACTATACATTAGTGAACTGGAATGCTCTTAGCTTTATCATTTCTCACAAATGACTGAATTCATTAATTCATCGAAATACACTAATTGTGATATTTCTGGTATTTTGTTGATACACATTATAAATGACGCGAATGTGTGAATGAAGTAACTGTGGATATGGGATTCTATTCAATTCTCAACCAGTTTATCTATTCTATTAAATGCTCTTGTCTCCATTCTATTTTAATTAATCACCAAATACTTATTCCACACTACCAACTCATAGATAACCACTTTCTTTAAATCAACTTGAATTACACATAACAAACAACTGCATCATGAAAGTTGTTGTTATCTGATTTACAATAGATCGAGTTGGTTTACTGCATTTCAGATCGACAAGAAGTGGTGAGTAATGAGTTGAGTAAAATCACCAACATTCATGAATATCCTTTATCGTATAAATGGGTAACTTTCAATCTACAAGAAATAGCGATGGCTTGTCTACCAAATAATATATTGAGAATTTCATTTACAATTTACCAATCATAAACATACATTAGTTCTAAGACGAATTTCTAACAAACAAGACTAATTGTAACATCAAGATGCACTTCAATAACTAGATAATTCCCCATTAAATTGAATGCTGACAAATGGTAAACAACGGAGAGTGATAAAATCACTAACAAGCATGATAATTCTTTACACATAGATAGAATATTTTCTTAGTTACATCATTTCAGATATGTGCAACTAAATGACTATTTGTATGACAACAAGAACACAAAAAATTATGAGGCAAATCTTCGGTGAGTACAGTATAGAACAGAATACATTGTGGTCCAAATTTATTTTAAACGGCGTCTTATAAACAGATTATAAACTATAAACACTTATCACTATCCAAATATTTACATGAACAGTTCAAAATAAAATCATTGTATTTACAATCATTTGTTATTAACACTGTTTCGTAGTAAATCAGTTAAACTACCCGATGGATTGACTAATCCATTTTGGTCGCCAGTAACTGATTTATATTGTACTGTATCGATTCCTTGGTTTGAATATATGGGGAAGAATTCCCTCCATGGTCTCGGTGGGTAATGACAAATGACAGAAACATCTAAATGGTGTCGTGTAGTTTCTGTACACATGAGTACTGAAGTAGTCGCCAGCAGTTTGTATTGATTCACATCGTTAATGCATCGAGTGGGACCGAGTAGCAGGTAGGGTCCTCTGAAATGAGGTCGTCTGGATAGAAGAGAAGGTAAGATAGGAGAAACAGTGTTGATGTACGTGCCATAAATCATGAAGGAATACAAATAAGTCAGAAGTGATCACATCCCAATCGTCATTCCCAACATGATACCACACTGACTAACGACTGACCTATTATACTAATGAAGATAATATATTTATGTTTAGTCACTTGGCACTCTGTATGTATAGATAAAATAGCCTTGTACTACCGATACTGATATTTATCTACAGTCCTGTTTATTATGGCATCGATTTCATTGCCAAGAATGATACCGACTGCGATCACTTAATGTTTAATGTGATATTCACATATCTATTTGCAACCTCTTGAAATCCATGCATTCCATCGTTAACAAGAGACGATCGGATTATCACAGATAAACTAAATCGCTCATCACAATCCATCCGTAAAGTACAAAACTGAAAGTAACATTCATTTTGGTTATCAGTCTATCGAACATCTTATAAACGTGTATCGAATAATTCTCAGAGGTGATTGAACCGATTCCATGTAAAGTAAACGACCGGAATCTAAATACAGTGCAATACAATAGAAATTGGTGATTTTATGTTGATGATGATCGCCTGAATTGTGTATCCTACCAACATGCAATTAATTCACACTACACTACAAGTTGACTGAATTTAGAGAAGTGTCAACTTCACTTTTATGTTATGAAGCTATATATTCGATGGTAGGTGATGAGTGTCCACTACTCAGGATTCTGGTGAAACATCATCACAACATGAAGTCATTCATCACTGTTATTGTGAATTGAAATTGTCTCAGCTTTCACAGACTGAATATAAAATTTTGAATGTGAATATTCCTCAGGGGATTGAGCTGCTGCAACACACTCAGGAGATACTAGATATGCTCACTGAAATTGTTCGATGACTTACCAACGTTCGGTTTCACAATAACTTATCTACCCATTATATTGTTGCTACAGTTATTCAATTAATAGACAAGTGGATAAGTGTTACTTGGCATAGTCAAAAAACTTCGTGTACATAATGGATGGAACATAATAGACTAGGCAGACTTACTCATATATTAACCAATATGTTTGCATATGGGAAAGCGCACTTCCAGCTGCACATAATGATCGTGTCCTCCAGACATACATTGATGAAAGTAACTCATTACTGTCACATATATCAAACCAATCACCAACTCGATTCGGTCCACTATACAGTCGAAGACATTTTAATTGGGTGTATTCCGAAATCAGTAGCTTAGATGATGAATTCGATTCACTTGAACTACTGTTGGATTCCGTCGTGACAATGTTTCCTCCAAGAGTCCATGTGAATCCAGGCAAAAGTAAAGTAACGAATAACGGCAAAATAAAAAGCATTATTGTTGATGAAGCAGATGTTAATAATGTGATTATTAAAAATGACATGAATTTATATTGGCAGATGTGGAGTAGGTCAGGGGTTGCATCATATTGGTCAACAAATCAGGTCAATCAAGTCACATTAATTTGTGATCATGTGGACTTGCACTGTGAAAGAAGACGATTGATAGTTTATCAAAAACAAAGACGTTTGAACGAAGAATATTCTTTTCGATAAATGCTCATCAGGTTCTACATTTACTAGTTCAAAATTATTAGTCACATGAATAACCAGTTCTGAGGCAAGTAAAACATTATTTAGATATCAAGAATAATTGGATAATTGGAAGTTTATTTCTCATCGAGTTATTTATAAATTACGAGTGTTAATGTTGAAATCATCATCATCATCATCATGTAATTTGTGAAACGTAAACGACAATTGAGATAAACAAGATTATTAGTGAAATATACATAGGTATCAGTGTATATGGGTGACATAGGAGATGGGGTGGTAGCAAAATACAATTCGATCAAGTGTTTGTAGACAAGGTCGAATCCTACTTAAAATGAAATCGAATGGGTAAGAGTTTGTAAAATGGAGTGAACGATAATTAAAAATTTCGTAATTAGTTAACAATGAGAAGATGATTCAGACCGTAGAAACAAAACCGCTTTTTCTGAGACTAGCATTCAGAGGGGACGCGCCAAGAGAAATGCTAACGTTGGGGTTACGCAGCTCCATTCGGAGAACTTTTTATGCTGGAAAACTGCAACTGGTGTTTTCTACCCGCCCCATGGTGATACCGAAAATAAAGGATACATTACCTAAGCTTGCCACTTCATTTTGTATCTATCAGTTCAACTGCTCCTGTGGAGCAAGTTACATTGGCAGATTCTCAAGGAATTTACTCCTCTGTGCTCGGGAGCACCTTCCGGTCTGGTTAACCACAGGAGTTGTCAGAAGTATTAACAGTTCAATACTAGCTCACCTAATTCAAACAGGTCATGTGACGAGCATAAGTCAGTCATTCAGAATAATATTTTGTGTAAACAGTTATCTGCCAAGATCGGTTAGACTCAAAGTCCTTAAAACGGCAGAGGCGACAGCTATACGGGTCAAGAAGCCAGACCTATGCATTACAGAAATGCGTGGCAAATAGGTCAACCTTGATCCTTTATGGCGGTATCGCCGAAGGGCGTTAAAACAACACCATTGTGCAGTTTTGTAGATGCAAAGTTTCTCCGAATAGAGCGACGAACTCAATGTTACATTTCGCGGCGGTCCCTCTGAATGCTATTATCAGAAAAACGCTTTTTTTTTATTACAAGTCTGAATCATCTTGATCATTCACTTTTAGATAGCATATTTATTTAATAACTTTATAGGGTATTGCATATTTAGGGTTTTATGCAATGCTCTTACCCATTGGGTTTCATTTTAAGTAGGATTCGACCTTTGTCTACAAACACTTGATCTAAATGTATTTTGCTACCACCCCATCTCCTATGTCACCCATATACACTGATACCTATGTATATTTCACTAATAATCTTGTTTATCTCAATCGTCGTTTACCTTTCACAAGTTACATGATGATGATGATTTCAACATTAACATTCGTATTTTATAAAGAACTGGATGAGTAAAACTTCCAATTATCCAATTATTCTTGACATCTAAATAATGTTTTACTTGCCTCAGAACTGGCTATTCTTGTGACTAATAATTTTGAACTAATAAATGTAGAACCTGATGAGCATTTATCGAAAAGAATATTCTTCGTTCAAACGTCTTTGTTTTTGAAAAACATGGGAATTTTTGTAAACGATTGATAATTTGTTGACCGATCACAAGAATTCCATCCTCATTTGTACAGATTATTATGAGTGATTAAGTCAGCACTTGGTTTGGATAAACACTCTGTCATATATATCCATCATCACTGTAGTGCGATTTCAAACATTTTCTTATTAAATAATCACACCTCGTTTCTACCGTGTATAATAAGTGGTTTTACATAATGTGTATTTCTATGTCTGAACGTGATAATTCAGCATAAATCTGAGGATTAGTCAATATTTCTCTGCTTCTGGTCTAAAATTCAATATGAATGTAAATAATCAAGTGAATATACACAAATGAATGCGCACGACATATGTGTGAACCTATATGAAGGATGTTTTCACATGAAATTGTCGACAGTACTTTGTTACGAGTGTTGTTACACCTAGTTGTTGGATAGATTGATCAATGCTCGTGACATTTATTTCAACGATTTTATACACATTATTTGTGATAAAATGCAAATAGACCTGTATGTTTGAGAATAGTTTATTGAACTGACTTCTCTGATTTATAGTATGCTGTGTTAAGTGGGTGTGTTACAATAGATAATTTGAGATTCATTGGAATTGTTATTATTGGATTTTGATGAAACGTTTGAATTCAGTAGTTGTTAAGTTGTTGATTGAACATGATATCATATTGAGAGTTAATTTACTAATATTTTGCAAGCTTTGGCACTAAATACATTGACTAGCGTAAACCTTTGATGTAAGGTAACTTACAGAGGGAAACAATTCAATTTACCTGCCCCAATTTGTGTAACTTATTTTAATCAGAGTGCATTCACTCATTAATCTTAACTATTTATATGCCATTATGTTTTATGATTTCTTCCTCTGACATGACCATTTTTTTTCGCTTCCATCCTTTTTTATGACATTATTTTGTATATTGTATGGAGTGTTTGTTTCATATCAAGCTGTTTTTCAGAGCAATAAGAAACTCGTAGGTGGACAGAAGCCTTAATGTAGAATGAATTCATCTAAGTATCGAAGTTGTGTCATGCTCAGATAATTTAGAAACTAATATAATCTTAATTTGCATTAATTAATGTGGTGTCAATTTTCAATCTCTTCTCTCAACAACTCAATTCTTGTATGCTGAGAATTCCATACTACTTTCATCAAGTGAATATTTATTCAGTATTACTTGCTGATAAATCGTACACACCATGCTCCAACTCCCGTTAATACATACAGATATTTAATATCGTATGTCTATCAGATACCGATTGATCTCACTGTTAGACTTCATTATCTCTTTCAAACTATCCATCTCAAAAACATATTCGTCGAATTCATTGTGGACGCTTCGTGTAGTTCTACCAGTACGACTACTATCTCGATATATACATTTGTGCAAACAGTTGGCGGTGACATAAGTACTGCACTTATGATAATTTGATTGTCTAAGAGAAATTGTTTTGAACAAAATAGGCAGATTGAATTTAGAATATATTCTAGAAAATAATGTATACACTCTTCTACTGCTTGCCACATTATCATATTCACATTCAAAACCAAGACGAGCATAAACTGAATTTTACAAAACGTGGTATTTTTTAGTCTGTAAATTTACCACTGTTTTTAAATCGACTATATGCTTCATCGGTTCATCATCCTCTTTATCATAATCGAATATTAATCCTCATCCCTATATTAGCGCTTTAGTCAATTCATGTTGTCATGCACTAGACAATATTTGTGAAAATTGGGATATCTTCCATTCCACCTTCATCGAATATTGGAACATTCACTCATCTCTCCATCGATTACCATTATCAACAACTGAAAATATTATTTTCAACTTCGTAAACTGAATGTTTCCATGCATGTTTCTACTAACTATCTAACTAATTAACTCAAATAACCACTTATTCCTTCGTTCTCTAACACACACCATCAATGTGTCATCAACATCTCTCAAATAATCCATCATTTTATCCATTCACTCACTCCTCAAATCAAACACCAGAAAACAAACTCATCTTATTCCAATCAACTACTTCTTCATCACACCTTCTTACCATCAACTCACAACTCTCACCTCACACAACTTCTTACAATACTTCAATCATAAATCAATTCCAAAGTCCCGTCACTACTCTTTACTAACAAACATACAAACAAACAAGCAAACAAACAATCATTCCGTCACTCGAATATCATTCATTATTATTCAATGATGAATGAAATAAGTTGACACGTCGTCATTCAAACTAATCTCAAGTTGGCTAATATTTGGAAAGAAAGTCAATGCCAATTTCACGTCTTATTCATGTCAGTGATTTTCCCTAGATCGAAATGTCATACACTGGATGATCATTCATTAATTTGTGTCAAATGGATGAATGAATTCAGGTGATGGGTTAACTGGTTGAGTGTGATTGTATGACCTGACCTTTTCGAGTTGTGATAATTCAATTTCTTCAATATGTGATATACAACGATGTTAGTTAACTTCATTGAATGTGATCATTCCCACAGATTGTGATTTATTCACATTCATTGTGCTTATATTTATCAGCATTCGTATATAACATGTAGGACATTCGCAGTGGATATCTATCTCATTCTTTAAATCAGTTCACAAGTAATGTCTGTTATATTTGCTTCAGAATAGTGACAGTGCTTCATCATTTCATTTTCTCCTTTTCACATTCTTACATAATTTTCTCATCATAATTAAACATGATTGACAAACTTTTGTATTTGTACATCTTTTGATAACGACGCCACCTTCATATTTTACAGGCTGTTCGTTTATAATACTAATTTTCCTGCCAAGCAAGTTAAGACTATGGAACTTGAGAGATGGTTTCAAAGGTAAGAAATAATTTGTCTGGAAAACTAACATAATATTACGAAAACGAATATTTAGTCAAGTAAACGATATTCGAATAGGCGGCTTAGCAGAAAATGCGTGCTGAACATGAATGATAACTCCAATCGATATTACTAAAGTTTACATTCAAATGAGTGTCAACAGTTCCCTATGAATTATGGATCATTTGTCATTACGTTATGGACTGTTGCAAATAATCTCTTACTTATATTTACAAAGGGCTAAATAGATGTATGGAATAGATAAATTATGCTTTGGTGCTGACTGTATGTGCAACAAAATGATTTGTTAAATGGTTGACTATGATTGCATGACCTGACCTTTTCCAATTGTGATAATTCAACTTCTTCAAAATGTGATTTACAACGATGTTAGTCAACTTCATTGAATTTTGTCATTCACACAGATTGTGATTTATTCACTCTCATGAACTGAATATTTCGTTTATATAGAAAAGTACATGAATCAGAAGGTCAGCTGATGACCTTTGTCGTGGAATGAGGCCTCACGACTTCAATCGCTTGTATATTTACTACACAGTTTAGTCATTGAGCACTAAAGTTCTACAGTGGATTTTCACCTCATCAGTATCAAAGTCTTTTTATGAATTTCGAATCACTCACTACTGCGTTATACAATGTCACAAATAATCCTACAGTAAGTTATTCTGTAAGTGAAATTGCGAGTGGCCACATTCAGTAACCTCAGCTGATATTTATCTACAGTCCTGTTCATCATGGCATCGACAACATTACCAAGAATGACACCAGCTGTAATCACCTAATATTTATTGTGATATTCACATATCTATTTACAACCACTCGAGATCCATGCAATCCATCGTTAACAAGAGACTATCGGATTATCACAGATTAATGAAGTCGCTCATCACAATCCATCCGTAAAGTACCGAACTGAACGTAACATTCATTTTGGTTATCAGTCTATCGAACATCTTATAAACGTGTATCGAATAATTCTCAGAGGTGATTGAACCAATTCCATGTAAAAGTAAACGACCGGAACCGAAATGCCGTTCAATACAATACAATCAACAACATATGAGGGAACCTAAATGGAGAATGTTTTCACATTGATTTGTCGACAATGTTTTGTTATTAATTGTAATTAGGTTTTATTGACTTTGCTGAATTTTGATTAGATTTTACGGATTGTTGTGAATTTGTTCCCTGATCGAGTCGTGGATTCCCATTTCTACCTAGTCACATCATGGGAGGAAACATCATTCAAGTGATGTTTAGTGATCAATTGTTTTCTAAGTTACATCAATTAATAATATCCAATTATAATTATGCTATTAGTTTTGTTACACTTAGTTGTGAGAATGACTGATTAGATGTAGTGGCATATATTTACACGGATCTATAAATCTATTTGGTAACCACGTAGTCTGCTTTCTGTAATCTATTTATTTCTTGAGATTCGTTAGTAATTCATGTACCTTAATACCGGAACATGATTCAGTGTAACCGGCTTATAAATGTTAAGTTGATCTTAAACTTACACTTTACAATACCCTTTAATTGGGTATTTGAATTGAGACCAACCTGGATTCCTGTTGAAGTTGAATTTAATAAAAGACTTCTCTACCCCTTCCGAAATAAGAAGAATGCGAGCCACTAGGTCAGCCAGACAGAATCATCTTATATTCAGCAAGCATTCTTTTTATTAACCAAATTCAGACCACCACCACCATTAGAAATTAACATGATACAGAACGAGGAAATAGTGTAACAACTTTACACTAACAAGTCTATATAGACTGTAATACAGTAATTATGCTGACCGGATGATAGGCAAGCGGAGCGTACAATTGAAACAAAAATTACATACAGATAGTTCATAAATGAATAGTGTTCGTTCTGAAGTTATACACTTCTTTGTAGTCCGACCTAACAATTTATATAGACCTAGATTTTGTAAGTCAATACTTTACATACTACTCCATTATACCTTAACAACAAACAAGTAAATGATTGCCGACAACATGAAATGATCTGACAACACTTGATATTGCTTTTAGTTTACTACTTTTAAACAATAGAAAATATTTATCATAGATAGATAAATAATCCAATGGAAAGCAACACTACATTATAGTGCAAGCAAAACACCAGCATAACACAGGTACGGCTGAAACAACACTTTATCTGATACCAATCAAGCATCAAAAGATAAATTAATAGATGAAACAATCTAGTGGATGTTTGAAACGTTGAGGCACATACATGAAACTGTGGTATGGACATCCAAGCAATTGCAAGACTTTTAATAATGTTCGAATAATACACACCTTGAATGATAGAATTGACACTCATGAGAGAATGGACAGTATTACTGAAAAAAGTCATTCTATATAACAGATTAATTCACTGAAATTAATTAACATTGCAGTATACCACGTTTGAAGAAGTTGAATTATCACAACTCGGAAAGGTCAGGTCATGCAATCACAATCAACCAGTTAACCAATCACCTGAATTCATTCATCCATTTGTCACAAATTAATGAATGATCATCCAGTGTATGACATTTCGATCTAGGGAAAATCACTGATATGAATAAGACGTGAAATTGGCATTGACTTACTTTCCAAATATTAGCCAACTTGAGATTAGTTTGAATGACGACGTGTCAACTTATTTCATTTATCATTGAATAATAATGAATGATATTCGAGTGACGGAATGGTTGTTTGTTTGCTTGTTTGTTTGAAAATGTTTGTTAGTAATGAGTAGTGAGGAGACTTTGGAATTGATGTATAATTGAAGTATTGTAAGAAGTTGTGAGAGATGAAAAGTTGTGAGTTGATGGTAAGAAGGTGTGATGAAGAGGTAGTTGATTGGAATAAGATGAGTTTGTTTTCTGGTGTTTGTTTGATGACACATTGATGGTGTGTGTTAGAGAACGAAGGAATAAGTGGTTATTTGAGTTAATTAGTTAGATAGTTTGTAGTAACATGCATGGAAATATTTAGTTGACTGAATTATTGCTGCAAATACCATAGTATCTCTGGTGATTCATGCTGAATGAGACATTTCTGCTTGTAAAATAGGATCTGATTAACTTAGTTTGTCGTTCGTCATGCAATCATCTACTGATTTGTAAGACAACATCCTACACTGTTGATACTTTATGATTATTCTAGTCATTATATTCAATGTGAATGTATGTGAAATCTGAAGGTAAATCTACATACACGTGTACACAAACGCACACACACACACACACCATACTCAAACATTTAACCTACACCATCTTTAATGATGAATCATAGAGTTTTCAGTGTATGTTGAAAGCCATATATTCAGTGGTATTTGGAATGTGATTATTGTAATCTGATGGCTGTAATTTGTTGTAACTGGCTTTATTTCACACTTGTTTCAGTTTTCTATGTCGTATAGGTTGCCACTTATTAATATTTTGTATAACTATTAATCATATTCGAGATATCATAATGACGCCTATACATTAGTGAACTGGAATGCTCTTAGCTTTATCATTTTTCACAAATGACTGAATTCATTAATTCATCGAAATACACTAATGGTGATATTTCTGGTATTTTGTTGATATACATTATAAATGACGCGAATGTGTGAATGAAGTAACTGTGGATATGGGATTCTATTCAATTCTCAACCAGTTTATCTATTCTATGTTATGCCCTCGTTTCCATTCTATTTTAATTAATCATTAAATACTTATTCCACCGTACCAACGACCACCCTCTATTCCTTCTCTAAGCTTATTGTGCATCAGGCAAGTTGTTTTATTCACCTATTCCCGTATATACTGCTTTATCCATACTTTCACCAGTATGTTCTCTTGTGTGTAACAGTTTATCATCCATAGTTTTTTAAATCATTTTGTTCAACATTTCGAATCAACATTTAATTACAAAGCAGCTACTGTTGGAGAGCTGGCGTGTAAGCTTTTCCAAATTTCTTATTCTTTTATTTAATGAATTTGTATCATTTGCGTTTTTGATTCTGCTATTCTGATTTCTTAATCATGTGATACATAAAGTTTCGAAACCAAAGCCTAAGATTCGTCTAGAATATATACTCCTAACGAGAACATCATAAAGCGTATATACTACAAGTCACCTTAGTTCTAAATCTTTATCGACACTTGAAATTTCTCAGTCGACATGTATTGACATCCTTCTAATACCTGTTTACTGGTTTGATTGAAAACTGTACTATTCACCAGTTTGGAGTTATTTTAAATAGTCTAAATCTCAATGAATCACTACAAATAGATAAAACGAAATTATAAACGATGAGAGGACATACGGAAATATATGCATAACAGTGAGTAAAGTCATTAGTTATTAATTGTAATATGACTGGAAATATCATAAATCACAGAATATTAACGAGTATTGCAGCATACTATCTGGAGATAGACTGAAGAAGAAACAAATAGCAATAGTTATAAATTACAAACAAACTTATGATAGTCGTCTACATGGCGTCCTTTATTATTGACCTATTCATTAACATTTTAAGTTGAAGTACATAATTGGTGAAAACAATACTTTAAACCCACTGTGAACATCAACATTGGGATGCAGGTACATCCAGCCGATGAGTCCCAAATAGGACAAAACGCGCGTCCTGGATTCCACATGCCAGTCACAATACAAATTAAATACTTTAAACCATTTTTACCCACTAACGTAGTCTACTCTTTTTTTCGTTTATTTACTTATACTACGTATTATTAAAAAGTAGTTTATGTTGTGTCACGGTTTTCCATTTCGACTTTATGTAGATACACGCACATAAAGCTTCATTTGAACTGTTCATGATGTTAAACTCGTTTTATTATCATGATCGTATTTCCATTTAAATTTAGTAATTGCCTATTCACATTGAACTTTGTTTGTTTGCATCAGTTATCTTCATTCATGTTCGTTTACATCGGTGTGTATTCTAGACTCCATTGTAGCCTAAGACAGCTTCTTGCTGTCAATAGTTTATTGTATATTTTTCTAAATTCTTACTGTTTTTCTGTTGAAAATTTCGACTCTAATTGTAATTGGATGTATCACGGTAAATATTCAATAAATAATTATCAAAACGTGTATCCAACAAGGTTCATTGATAGGAACCTTAAACCTAGACCGCAAACTGAAAAATCTCGGATAGTGTCAAAGAATACTGTCCTTCTTAAATATCTAATTTAAAGAAGAGGCAGCTGTAGAAATCCTAAAATGTTGGGTAACGAAATTTTTAAGAAGAATATTCTGTGCTGTGAAACGTTGCATTTGTGTTCTTTTGCCTATCCAGGATTCGAAATTGCGTGAAGGATAAACTCTCACTTTGGGCCAGATCTCCTCGTATCTACAAATTTACACTTAATTACTTCGTGTAGGATACATGGTTTTGCATAATCTGTATTCATTTTGTCATGTGAAAATTAACCATGAACCTAACTATCGACTTATAGTTCCATGTTTCTCGTGTAATTTAATATAGATACAAATACAGTGATTGGATTCAACACATATTGATGTTGATATGGTGCCACTAAAAACCAGAGAGTACTGGACAGCTGTTTCGTCCTTGTATGTTGCCCTTCAGAAATGAGCGCCCACGACTTAGCCATTAGGACCAAATCCAGGGCCTAACCCTCCGCACCACTGGAGCTACATGCAGTGGTAGAATTTCCACTTCCATCGATTTATGATATAACTGGACGATTATCGATTGTCACTAGTGACAACTGTTTATTCCCGACAAACCTAAGCCTCTCTCTAAGCTCCAGTAACATCTTGAAGTTGGTCATTACTGATTTAGAGGAAACCGTTGTACATATATGTGAACCAAAATCAGGGATACTTTTACATAGATTTATCGAAAATATTATATTATTGATACGCAAACATTCAGTTGTGAAACTGATCAAATCTTATGATATAAGTTTCAATGAGTTTTTCTGTAAATTTATGTTTACTTTTGGGAAAAATACCTTATGTTATATTTAAGTTGGATTGGCAAGTGGAATCCAGGACGCGCATTTCGTCCTATTTGGGACTCATCGGCTGAATGTACCTGCATCCATTACAAATAAACAGGAAGATACAAGCCTATTCTAAATTACCTTACGTTATATATTTGTTTTTTGTGTTTCATTAGAATAACATATTTTTTTCTAATAAAATATAATCCTATGTGCTGAGTGTACAGGTGTCAAGTATCATTTTATTAATGTGTATCACTAACCTATAATCATAGCCAACCGGACTGTATGTTGTTTATTACTCAAAGCAATGTATATCTCGGCGTTTACTTCAATCCTATGTTATTATCGCTTTTGTGATTTTGCTAGTTTAGACATTAGTTTAACATCATCAACTGTTAAGGTTTAATAACGCTCACTAGAATGAATTAGTACTTTACTTGATAGACATGTTTTACAATTTTGTTCATGTAAAATAACGATAAGATGATTTTGCCTACTTATAATCCATATCTATTGACTAAAATATTATTCTAGACTTGTCTGGAGTAAGACAGTTATCACCAATGACAATGAATAATCGTCTTGCTATATCACAAATTAATGGATGATCGAATTATACCATTGGATATCGGTTCAGATGTGCAGATAGTTGTGTTCATCGTGAGACCTGATTGATCTAGATTGGATTCCCTGGTGAAAGAGAGGGTAGGTATTACTAAGGAGTCCCATACTAGGACAATACAGTTGTCTAATTTTCTTTTACTTTTAAATCGTACCCAACTAACATCCGTCTGTGACAAATTAAAATAACTAGACTGTATACCTGTCTCAACAAAACCACCTCAATTCAACCTTAGACATTAATTTAATATCATCAACTGTCAAGGTTTGATAGCATTTACCAGAGTGAATGAGTACTTTCCTTGATACTTAACAAATCCAGTGGTAGAGTTTAATTTTAAATGACTTCAAATGATAATGAATGATAGATATGTTTTAGAATATTGTTAGTATAAAATACCGATATGATGATTTTGTTCATATAAGCTGTCTACAAATGACCCATGTCAATTCATCAAGATTTTACAAAACGTATTTTGCATTGAAACTATGCAGAAATTCATTCAACTTTGCTGATTGTTGTGACGCGTGGTTTGGATTCTTATTTGACCGCAAAATCTCTGTCGTCAATTATTAATCTCGTCTAAGTGGACCGCTTGATTGACTCCTAAGCCTTAACTCGACCCCCAGGCTAGAACTACACTTCAACGTGAACGCGAGAGAGAAGACACGAAATACAGCAAAATGACACTTTACTGCAAGGTGTCAATTATGTACAGAAACTAGGGTATTTATATGATCATAAATGTCCTTCAGGCTTCTAGAGATTTCTGTATCCTACTGGACACAGTAGTAGTAAGATAACTGTCCAATCAGAGAATACCACGTAACTTCTCATTGGTGTAGAATTTTCTGGTAAAAGCTATCTGCGTGCTGATTAGACACAATTTTCTTTATTGATTTCTACGCCTTTCTGAACTTGTTTCAAGGGGTTTTTTGGCTTTACCCAACACTGATCACTTCGATGTATCGAACAATAAACTGAACTAATAGAACTAAGATAGGTAGTTATGCAAACTTGTAGTTGTAACTTCACATGACACTATTATAAGCTCTAACATACTAATTCGCTTTGTTATATATTCATTTATCACATGAATGCTTTTAAACCATTTTGCTAAAACATGATATCTATTTTACTAAAAAACTAATCATTATTTATCGGTCATCATGATTTCTTCATTTATAATAACCATACATAGCATACTGATTGGATTTAAAGTATTGTCTCAAAATAACTTCTATTGGAATCTCCCTCCTCCTTAAGGTTACTGACGGTCTAAATCCTAGACAAAGGAAGAGTTGGGCAATGGGATAGCACCCCATTCCGTATAAAAAAGCCTTGCTAAAAAACACTAATCAGAAAAAGCCATTTAGACTATTTTAACTCTACCCTGAGAGTTGGAAGGTTTTCGTTTCATAGAGTTATGGTGCCTAATGGTGAAAGTAGTGATTCTTCCGAAGTCACGAGGCCGATGCTCCTTCTGACAACTACAACAACAATTAATATAAGTACATGGAATGATCGCACGGTGTGGGGGACAGGAAAAGTCATTCAAGTTGCTGAGGAAATTGAAAAAAAACAACCTGAAGATACTTGGATTAGGTGAAACTCATTGCGTAAAAGCTGGACAGCAAAGAATAGCCTCGAGAGAGGCGCTGTTATATTCCGGTAACAAAGAAGAGATTGTCTGACACACATGGAGTTCCGCTAAGGCTGTCTCTAGAAGCACAAACAACACCTATAGAATGGGAACTTCATGGACCTAGGATCATCAAAGCATCCTTCAAGATAAAGAAGGCGGGGGATTTTAATGAATATCATCCAGTTCTGTGCACCAACCAACGACAGCCACTAAAACGACTAAGACCAATTTTTTGAGAGACTACAGTAGATCATGGAAAAATACCCAGAAAAGAACCTGACCATTTTCATGATAGACCAAAATACCAAGGTTAGAATGAATAACACCTGAATATGGAGATATCATGGGACGACACGAACTGGGAGAAAGGAGTGAAAACGGTGAGAGGTTTGAAAACGTATGTGCCTTCAACAAAATGAATATAGGTGGTATGCATACACAAAGCTACATGGGTTTCACCAGACCACACTACCGAAAACCAAATCGACCACATTTGCATCAATAAAAAGTTCAAATGGACCATGGATGACGTAAGAGTACAGAAAGCAGCTGATACAGATACAGACCACCACTTGGTGTTGAATAACATAAACTGGAGCTAGAAAAGCTCTGAAAAAGTGGCACAAAGGCATTATAAAGGATTTAATTTGGCATTTTTGGAATACTAACCAACTAAACGAATTGAATATAGCTCTGTGCAAATGGTCCTAAACCTTATATGATCTGTTAAAAGAAGAAAAAACTACCGTAGAGAACAACTGGAAAGGGACTAAGGAAGCAACAATTTCAACATGCCAGAAGGTTTTGGGTTGCATGAAGCACCACCATAAGGAATCAAACTCTGTTGGCACTCTGGATAAGATCCAAGAAAGGAGGAACAAGAAGACAGCAATCAATAACAGCCGAACTAGAGCTGAGAATGCCAAGACACCGGTCGAATGCACCTAAGCCAACAAACGAATGAAGAGGAGCATTAGAGCTGATAAACTGTATTATATGGAAGACCTTTCAGGGACAAAGGAAAAAGCGAAAAGTGAAGGAAACATGAGACACTTATAAAATACAACGAAGAAGTTAGCTAGAAAATACAGTAATCTGGAACGACCAATCAATGACAAGGGTGGCAAACCAATCACTGAGACCCAAGAACAACGAAACAGGTGGGTAGAACACTTCAACGAACATTTGAATACACCAGCTTCACTGAACCCACTAGTCACTGAAACAATATCTACGGATATTCCTACGAATACCCACCTACCAACAATCGAAGAAACCTACATGACCATTCGACAAATCAAAATATCAAGTCAACAGGGCCAGACAATATACCAGCTGAGGCACATTCTCTTCAGAAAGATTAGGGAGGATGAACAAGTACCAACAGACTGGAAAGGTGGGTATCTCATCAAGATACCAATGGAAGGAGATTTTAGCAAGTCCAAGGTCTATAGGAGGATTATTCTAATTTTAGTATCAGGATAAGTCTTCAACAGTGTTATTAAATAGAGTGAAAGATCCAGTAGATGCCCAACTTCGATATCGACAGGTAGGATTCCGTAGAGATCATTCGTGTGCCAACCAAATCGCTACAGGACAGTACATTGCTGTACAATCAGTTGAATGGAACTCATCGCTTTACATCAACTCCTTTCAGTATAAGAAAACACTTGACAGCGTAGACAGGACAAGCATTATGTGCCCTTATTTGATATTATCGTGTACCCGAAAGATAGTGAACATACGGAGTTCTTACGACGGACTACACTGCTAAATCTTATATTGAGTGTAGTTCATAGATTTATTTGAAATGAGGACCAGCGTGAAACAAGCCTACTTGCACCCACCCTTTCTATTTCTTCGAGTGATTAGCTGAATTTTGAAGACTGTAGCATCTCAAGGGAAGCACAGAATACAGTGGACAACATGGATGCAACTAAACGACTTAGACTTTGCAGGTGACCTTGATTTTCTATCTCATATATAGAAACTAATGCAAGTGAAGACGGTCAATATAGCAGCAGCCTTGACGGCAGTAGGCCTCAACTTTTAGAGGGGGGTGAAGCAACATCCGTAGATACAACACAGAACAATGATCACCAACCTAATTACACTCAGCAGAGAATCTCTAGATGATATGAAAACTGTTATCTATCTTTGGAGCATCATTTATCTGATTCAAACGTAAAAGCAATAACAGCATTTCTACAATTGAAGAACACCTAGAACTCAAATCGGCTGTTAACCAACATCAACGTCACCATTTTCAATTCAAACGGGAAGACAGTATTATTGTATGCACCTGAAACGTACATTGAGAAATACGAAAGGCATCATTAAAAATACAGTGGGATTTATTGACAGTTGTTTATACAAGATACTTAAGATTCGCTGGCCAGACACCAACAGGAACAATATAATGTGACATAGAACAAACCAACTTCCAGTTGTGAAGGAGATTAGGAAAAGACACTAGAGGTGAATGGGACACACACTGAGGAAATAAGCAAACTGTTTCACAATGACAAGCTTTAACTTAGAATCCTCAAGACCAAAAACCCTCATTGCGCTGGAAATTGGAGGCAGACAGTGGACAGCACTTGGGAAAAGACCGAAAGGACAGCTCAGGACAGAGTTGATATGAGAATGCTAGTCAGTAACCTATGCTTTACGTAGGGTAGCACGTATTGATTGTTTGTTGTCTCAAAATACTTGAAATCCTTAAAATAACACGAAACTTTTAGTAGATCTATATCAGGATTACCGTGGTTTGTGGAAGATCGATATTAAGTTAGTATAAATTTATTGAATTCGTCACAGATTGATGTTGGTAGGGTACCACTGTAGACCAGAGAGCACTGGACAACTATTTCGTCCCAGTTCAGAACTCCTCATCAGTGCGCAACTTACATCAAGCAGACTGATGGGAGTGAGTAACCTGCGACTGGATGTCGGCCTAGTGGTGCAGACTGTTAGGCGTTCGTCAACTTGATGATCTATACTTATCAAGTTTTATTCATGTTAAAGTACAATGATTTCAATACTAGTGAGCTAATAAGTTGACAATTCATCGATGATCATTTTTTTTGTTTAATGCAACAATTTATCAGTGAAATTAAGTACAGTTCGAGATTGCTAGACGACATAGTCACAGAGTTGGATAATTATTCTATTCGTTTGTGGTCTCAAAACAGAAATCTAAACATCACATTTAGAAACTTCCTCTAAACTCCAACATCAAATTTTAATCTCAACTGTAGAATCTATTATTAACTCTAACCCATTATATTTTCACCTCTGTTGTAGGACAAGTCATTGATATTTATTCAAGTTCATCAGTGTTGAATAGATGACATGATGAGTGAGAAGTATCAGATAGAAGTTAGCTGAATTTTTCTTACTTAGTCCAAAAGCCCATTGTAATATGTAACTTTAAAATTAACCATTACAGCTTCCTGATGACGTCTTTCAAAGTCCGAATTTCATCTGATTTTCTATATGATCTTAATATGTGACGCTATAGAAATTATCACTCGTTTACATTCTATCTGTAGACTGCAGAAAAAATAGCTCGTACACTAACAATTGCTTTTACAAGTAGAAATTTTTAACTTCACATATCAGCTTCATTTCGTTACTTTCACTTATGTTTAACTAGTCATCAGTTTGATAACTAATTACTATGTTAGTATATGACCTCGTTCACATGTTAATTGTAGGAGGATGTGACATTGTACTTCGATAAATATCATCATCAAGGCTAACTTAGATAATTTCAAATAAATAAAATATTGTATAGGTTGTTTATAAAATGAGTGATATGCATATTTGTAAAACTTCAGATGAGTAGAAATTAAAATTTCCGACGTTTCGCTGCTTAGTGCAAGTCACTTCTTCAGAGAAATGAATCACCGAATTGAATTAATGCAAGATTAAATAATACAATGGAACAAGTCAAAATCAAAATAAGTTCATACAATCAAAATGCGAATTTCGATGGTGTCATGTCAAGTCATTTGGGTCAAGGTGGTTTGAAGTGAAAAATATGCTTGCATATGTTAGTGTGATGTGAAAGGAAACTATGTGAATATGTGAAAATAAAATTGTACGTATGTTCATGTGAATAAAATGTGAATGTAATTTAATTGTGATCGGATGGATAGGAAGTCCATGTTGCGTGAATAGAAAGACCTTCTCTTTTGTTAAGTGCAGTTGGACTTAACAAAATGTGAAGCGCATCACCTATTCGTCTTTCCTTATACTTGGAAAAACCTCTTTGAATAATTTGGATATTTTTAATGGCGATTTTATGGTTCTAGTAGATAGCATTTACTTCTATTGCTGATTTGATTGGTTAATTTTACAAGTTCAACAGGATGATTAGGAGGTCGTTTAGTGTAACTTTCATGTTGTTTGACACGAGTTTTGATTTCTAGAGAAGACTCTCCAATATAGAAAGTATCACAATCAACACAACCTAACCTGAAGACACAATTCTGTGTAGAAGTGGA
Organism: Schistosoma japonicum; assembly: GCA_025215515.1. Classification (NCBI taxonomy): domain Eukaryota; kingdom Metazoa; phylum Platyhelminthes; class Trematoda; order Strigeidida; family Schistosomatidae; genus Schistosoma; species Schistosoma japonicum. The sequence continues at coordinate 16,189,069 of CM046061.1, read as the reverse complement.
AGGGATCTTGTTCTTTATTTTAACTAATGCACCTCGAATAGTGTTGGTAGTCTTGTAGAATGTTTGGATCGCATGTTGTTTTAGAATTATATGCAATTCATCTGTTGTGTTATGGCAGTAAGATAGAGGGTCTGTACCAATCCATGATGTTTTTCTAACGGAGTGGCAATGGACTCCCCTGTTTCACCAATTGTAGCAAACCTCTTAATGGCCCATATTGAATCTTTTATTTTAAATAATGTCATCAAACCACGTGTCTGGCTCAAATATGTAGATGATACTTTTGTGATTATTAAAAAGACTTTTCTAAGAACTTTCTGAAGACGAATTAACACCATGTCTCAGCATATCAAACTCACTTTTGAAAGTGAAGATAAACACAATAAGTTACCGTTTTAAGACTGACTAGTCAGATGAAATTTAAATGAAACTCTCAATCTGAGAATTTATCGCAAACCGACAGACTCAAATCAATACATCGATTTCAACTCAGCACATCTATTCAATGCAAAAGTATCTCTGGCTTTAAACTTATTCAGAAGAGACAACAAACTCATTACATCAGAAGATGACAAGAAATCTGAATACAAAATATTATCAGCACCTTACAAATTAATAATTTTCAAATGAGTATTATTAAAAATTTGCATACACGAAACGATTTATTGGTAACTAATAGTAAATCAATTAAAACATCATGGATTGGTACAGACCTTCTATCTTACTGCCATAACACAACAGATGAATTGCATAGAATTCTAAAACAACATGCGATCCAAACATTCTACAAGACTACCAACACTATTCGAGGTGCATTAGTTAAAATAAAGAACAAGATCCCTTCCACTTCTACACAGAATTGTGTCTTCAGGTTAGGTTGTGTTGATTGTGATACTTTCTATATTGGAGAGTCTTCTCAAGAAATCAAAACTCGTGTCAAACAACATGAAAGTTACACTAAACGACCTCCTAATCATCCTGTTGAACTTGTAAAATTAACCAATCAAATCAGCAGTAGAAGTAAATGCTATCTACTACAACCATAAAATCGCCATTAAAAATATCCAAATTATTCAAAGAGGTTTTTCCAATTATAAGGAAAGACGAATAGGTGATGCGCTTCACATTTTGTTAAGTCCAACTGCACTTAACAAAAGGGAAGGTCTTTCTATTCACGCAACATGGACTTCCTATCCATCCGATCACAATTAAATTACATTCACATTTTAGTCACATGAACATACGTACAATTTTATTTTCACATATTCACATAGTTTCCTTTCACATCACACTAACATATGCAAGCATATTTTTCACTTCAAACCACCTTGACCCAAATGACTTGACATGACACCATCGAAATTCGCATTTTGATTGTATGAACTTATTTTGATTTTGACTTGTTCCATTGTATTATTTAATCATGTATTAATTCAATTCGGTGATTCATTTCTCTGAAGAAGTGACTTGCACTAAGCAGCGAAACGTCGGAAATTTTAATATCTACTCATTGGAATTTTACAAATATATGCATCATTCATTTTACTGTGCTTCAATATTTCTGTGTGTTTATGTCCAGTGCAACTGAGAATCAGTTTTCAAGAGATTTGTATTTAAGTAGATAGAGTTGTGTAAAATATATGTGTAACCAGCGAAATTAATCATATGATTATCTGCAATGTTAAGTGACAAGTGGCGTTTTAGTATGTACAATTTAGTCTGATGAATTTAATAACTTTCTTAGTTTATTTAAAAATCGAATGTATAAGAGCAATCACTAAACTCTATATCCTGAAATGATGTACATCAACACTGATGACTGGTTTAGATAACACATAATCTGATTGAAATTCAAGAAAATCAAAGGTCACCAAACTAGTTGATTAGATTTCTAAGTACCCAGAAGTCCTTGTACTTTAGTTGTGATCGTTGTAAGGCTATGGCTCTATTTACACTTTGCAATTACTGAATCTGAGATTTTCAGCTTTATTGCTAAAGAATAACGATTTCATTTGATATGCTTTACTTATTATTCAGATTAGTAATGTGTCAATCGTGAATTTTTGGCTAAAGATACGTGATTTTTATCTATGAATGCTGATTTATTAATGGTATTTTATTGTGAGGTAGTTAACAGCTTTGTACTATATGAAGTGAAATGCTGATTAAACTGTATACAACTAATGATGTTGTGGAGATGTATTGAATCTTCATAATGACGAGTTAAGAAGACGTGACCATTAAAGTTTTCCTTTTTATGCTTGGATCATAAAAAGGCATTGTACTTTCTTCGATGATGATAATCAGATTGTCAGAAGTAATCTATATCTAATACAATAAGCCCTTTAAAATTCTATGTTATAAGATTATAAAGTGAAAAAAACATACCGAGGACTTGTTTAAAAGGACATTTCACAGCTAGGATAACGTCTTATTGATTATTAATGTCGCATGAATCAACTGTCTGAACTCAGTAGCCTAGTGGGTAACGAGGTGTCACTTGACAGGAAACGAACTAAGTTCAAGTACCTGAGTTAATTTCAAAACTGGATTGCAAATACATCCAGCTGATCAGTTCCAAATAGGAAGAAACGCGTGTCACGAACTACCCTTACTGGTTACAATCCAAACCGAACAATACTTGTAAATAACAGCTATATCGACGCAATCCGCTCAGGATACACAAATGGCAACAGAAACTGATCAACTTCAGTCCATGGTAAATCAACGGGAAGATCCAAATACATTTTAATTAAATTAGTTGATATATTTTTTCTTTTCTTTTTATTCACACGGAAGTTTGATGCCTTTAACTCACATGATGAACAGCATGTACCATACAGTGTACCTTGGTGTCAAAAGATCTTGATCAAAGTTTAAGGTTTTAGAACTACGAAAAGGAATTCGTAAAACAGGTTAGGAGGCATTTTTCGAATTCTCAAAAATCAAAGCTGTCTATAATCAAGATAATTTCTCGTTAAAAGTGATATTTATGCAATGCAGTGCAGTATGAAATCGGTTTACCATAATATTCTCCGATAAACTTTGACATCGGTTGAGATAAATCTAATGCAAGTGACGGTAGAATAAATAATTTCCACATAGCTACTACAGAGAATAACTGATAGTGGTATAGTGGCATCATAGTTTAGGGTGGTTGTTTATATAGTCAGTTTGTTTGTGTTACGTTTTCACTAAAATGCCTTTTGTTGACTGATATATCAGGAGATTTAAGAAGAGTAATTAACTTTCTGGAATGATTTGCAGAAGATTATTTAATTTATTATGAGTATATGTAATCGGTTATTTTACTTCTGTTATTATCATGTTCGCAACACTATAACCTCCCATTAGACTTATGAACTGTTATCACATCATTTATCCTTCAGGAACTATGGTCAATTAATAATGTATCTTTACTTCCTCTCCAAGTCCTTAGCTAATGTTGTTTTCGTTTTGTATAAATGTTATACTCCCTATTGGTATGATGCGTGGATCAGGTTTTGTGTATACATATAAGGAATGCTTGAAATACAATACGATTCTGTCTGGTTGGTTCTTTCATTTTGAGTTCTTCATTTCGACTTGGAACTAAGTAGGCATCAGGCAGACATTCAGTGACCAGCTAGAAACTTTCATTGATGCTCATTATTGTGACTTCGTGTGCGTAAGCTTACATCAATCACATGATCATACGAATCGATCATATCAACTCCTTCTAAAGGTATAACGTAACGTGAATAAACGCAGTTAGTAAAACTGATATCATTTGGAATGTTTGTAATGATATTCTTGCGCTTATATCTAATAAATCTCTACACTGTCTATCCATATGATAAGGATTATTCGATAGTGTATTCAAAAAAAATGGTTCAGGAAATCACAATAAGGTCGATTTAGGTTTGACCACTATACACTGTTGTATTTAGAATGAAACCGTCAGCTGCTTTTAATTAAACTGATTTATTGAAACACTATTGATTAAATAACAATCTTATTGATTGCTGTATTCTTGTTTCCAATTATAATGACATCAAGAATACAACGAATGTCAGGCTTTTGATATACAGTCGATATAGTTTCAAGTTCATATGCAGTTTAAATGTAGAATGTTTACAGAGTAAACAGGAAATACGGAAAATTTTTGAAAATGGTAAAGTGAAATATGATCTGATTACATCTACTGTGTTTCATATACTATGAAGAGATCAATTATTTATTTTGAATGGTTACCTTTAGGATTGTTCACGAAGAACATGAAAAACCCTACAAAAGCCTCTAAAGTGCTTAAATATGTTCCATCTAATCACTATTCAGTAAAATTTTTTCGAGTCTTAACACACCGTCATCCAATTGCTGGACTTCTTACTCACTTAACTGAACAAATTACACTAGTGACTGATCGTTAGCTTAAAGCTATAAATACACATGATTTTTGTACGTATTTGGCACTTAGTAAACTGTTTCTTCTCCTTATGTATCTTTCAATTTTTGTAATTCAGGAAGCTATTGAGGTTAACGGTTCGGGAAACTGATATTCAGATATCAAGTGGTATTCTTGACTAAACTGTAAGATTTGACACTAAGCAATATGTTTTAATATATAATGACCATTCAGTATGTTGATTGTATAGCTAGTGAGAATTATTTTGTCCTTCTCGACAATTCGATATATTTGAGAATTTAATGAATGATGTAATCGATTCAACGACTGATAATAATTACTCAGTGATTCTTTCTCTATAATTTATATTGCTAGTGGCACAAACAAACCTATAATAGCTGAGTAACTACTCAAACTAATAAGTGAAATATTCTACATTAGGGACTAGTAGTGTTGAATGCTGGGATTGTTGGAATGGCTCTTATTAACATTGACGAAGCCTTCGGAACTCCTGAAGGAGCCAGATATATTGCTACCAGTCATCGTTCGGTAGAACTTTTCAGAATCTCGATGTGGCATGTTCTGATTGGCTAATGACTGAAACCTCCTAGTACCAGATTGGATGGGTTAGAATAATGATTTCATTGTTTTTAGAAAACTATAAATACACTGAATACTTTGCACATATATAACACTTACTGGAATAAGAATTTCTTCACACTTATCCTCTGTCTTCAGGATAACGATTAGGGGGGGGGTCTAGGCGTCCGAGCACTGAAGTTGTACACGGTTAGTTAATCAATCAAATATGAGTTATAACAAGGGTTATGATGAATTCCTTTTCAAAGTTCCAGCTTACGAGTAGGCCGTTAACTTGAATTGAAAAGTAGATGACTGTCTCTCAGCATGATATACATAATGTTTTTACATTTGTCTGTATTTATAATACATTTTTTTAAAATTTGAGGCTTTTCTTCATTCTTTAATATGAACTGTACCTGTTGATGCTTAGAACCTTTTAGTTAACTGCACTATAATCACATTATGAAGATTTGGTCTCCGTATTATGAGTAGTATCATCCACGATAAACATTTTTAGGTTTATAACAAATATATATTAAAACAGTACTTCAATAAATCAACAGCATCGACGAAATTTCACTGTACAACAAAGTACCAAAACATTTTCCGCTACCATTTAAAACTAGTTAGTTTGTTGTGTAGATCTATGAAAGAGCTAGTTTTCATTGACTTTACTGTAGTTAAACTAAACTAAACTTTTCCAAGTATCCTATTTAGATGAGCATGATAATATTAATTTGTAAAGATGATTTTTATTTGATATTCTGATTAATACTGAATATAGTATTGAATTCAAAGGAATCATAGTAAATTTGATAAACTGTCAACTCCTCAAAGTAGACAATAGTAGCAATACATTTTCATATATTGTCTATTTGAATGAACTTAGTAAGTTAGATACTGAAATCATGTTTAATTGATTGAATTCGTCACAGATTGATGTTAGTAGGGAATTATTTAAAACCAGTGAGCACTGAGTGGCTGTTACATTCTATTATGGGGCTCCTCATCAGTACGCACTGTAGATTCTACCCCAGGGACTTTAGGTTGGTGAACACCTAACCCTCTGCACCACTAAGCAAATCGGCATCCAATCCTAGAATTCCCACTTCCATCATTTTGCTATATATGACGCAACGATATTCCATTGTCATTGGTGATAGCTGTCTTCACTTCTGACAAATCTGAACTCCACCAGTCATAACTTCTATCTATAGCTTCAAGAATATCCTGAAGTTAGCCATCACTGAGTTGATTGAAATGAGATGGTTTGTAGAGATTAGTATTAGGTTTTGTTGATTGAATTCGTCACACAATCTAGGGTGAACTCTGCTGAAGAGTTCATCTCCCTAAACCATACTAATTTAATTAGAAATCCTCTGTTGTTCATTTTGTACATAGTTAGCTTGGTTACCAATAATAATCAGATATACCATGAAATAACGTCAATGTTAAAATCTATCTAGAGTTTTAAATAAACATGTATACGTAATCAACATCAACATTGGTGCTGGTGGTTGTACTACTGAAATATAAATTGTTAGATAGACGTTGACTGAGTTATAAAGGTTATAATTTATCAGTAGTTAGTTTTTATGTTACTGCCATCTAATTTCAAACTTGAAGTATAAAGATATGGTGTATTATTTATAGGAAGGTATGTTACATTCAATTCTCTACGAGTATGCTTTCACATTGTAATAATAGAGATTCACGAGAAATATGTTTCATTCATGAATATTGAAATATTGTTGCTATGTGTGTTTATATCAACTGTTTGAATCAAACTTATCACATATTCAGTAAAAAAGAAATACACATCATCATTTAATTTGTATTGTGACTGGCAAGTGGAATCCAGGACGCGCGTTTCGTCCTATTTGGGACTCATCGGCTGGATGTACCTGCATCCCAATGTTGATGTTCACAGTGGGATATCATATTTATTTATACAATTTATTCCCCATTTTTACTAGATTAACGTTAAAACAAATTAATGTTCATATCAAAATACCTGTCTAATGCTTTCTACCTTACAGTGGTATACAACCAACTTGTATTTATGACAAACACAAACAACTAACCCATAAATAAACGATTGTAGTAAACGTGATTTTTTAAAATTCGAATTTATTTTCAATCACATAACAACAAAATGTAGATTTAAATGATGAATTTATCTAGAAATATCTCTAACATTTGCACTGTTTCTCTCTAGATCCCTAAGGTTATATTCACTATGTGAGTTAGTGTCGGAAAAAGACTGTTGTAACCCTGTCACAGCATTTTGTGAGATTCTATTTTGTGCATCAAAAGCATGTTGTGGTATATTGCAGTATAAAACATTATTGTTTGAGGACAATATGCATTTCATTATGGATCCAACTCTATGAATTCCATAACGACGTATACTTGTAATGCATCTACCTGGTGGAACTAAAATGTAACGACCACGAAAGTTGGAATATCTGTAAGAAAAATAAAAGTAATCAAAATGTAAGTATGATTATGGGTCACTTTCAGTGGTGATCAAATGAAGACATCTCATATACATATAGGTTTGACAATGGACTCATTAAAAAAAGATAAATAATTCACTTCATCTATCCAAATACATATTCAACTTGGAATAGGCCTACTGTGTCAACATAGTATATGTATAACCTCATTGTAGTAAGTGAAGTAGTTTTCTTATCGATCGTATGTTTAGTCAACAAATTGGAAATCTTCATTATTTGTCCGTTGATTCCAACAACATAATGACTGCAAACCCTGTTAGATAACTTATTGTTCAGTATTTCAGTGATACGTTGATTATTAAATAGGATAAATTACATCTAATTGATGCTCATATTCAGTGCTACAAGAATTTTATTAATCTTTCTGTAAAAAAAGTTTGATGAGTTTGTAATGTTGAACACTTCAGAATACAGAACAACACAGTGTCTTTTGACAATCCTCCAGATTATCCATGATAATGTCATTCAAATGTTTATCCAATAACTAGGTAAACAGTTGACAATCAAATAGATCATTTAGGTAAGTCTATATTCACAATCACAAATCATTAGCAAATCTTTATGTCTTGGAAAATCATTTTGTTTCTACTATCTACTTCATTAATCTATGAATATGAGAAGAAACACTTTTGAAAGTATGACTGAAGAAGGATGCAATTATACGTTAGACTGTCAATATGATTATAATGAATCCAATATTCATTATAGGATTGAATTCAACATCAAGTACTAGTCGACTACAATCGAAATATAACATTCACCATCTTTCATTTAACTATGAAGTTCATTTTATTCAACGAAGAATTATTTCAAAAATAACATCATTCATGAAACTTCATATGATTACTGCCTAGAATGTGCTGACTATAACAGTGACTACTTCCATAATCATAATCTCATAAATATTTCAGAACAAACAAGATCCGTCGTACTATATGATTAATAATACATTGGATAGAGCAGTGATGCTTATTGAAAATCGTTGGTTGATCAAAGTTTATACATATAAACATTATATATGTTTATATAATTGAATAATTCACAGGAACTTACGAATAAACTATCCAATACTTTCTGTTTGAATACTCGTTGACTGAGTGTGAACAAACTTCTCTTGTGTATGACATTATAAAAGGTGAAGGTAATCTATTACTGTCGCACATATCACTCCAATAATCATGAAAATTATATCTGCTAAACAATCTCAAACATTCAACTGGTGGTGTATAACCCTGTAAGAGTTTTGTCTGCATTTGTGGTTCAGTTGAAGTAATATTCAATTCAATTTCATTCGTTGACATTTCAAGTGACCATATTGTTGAGTAGGGGAACAAAATCACAAAAAACACCAAAACAGTTGACATTATTATTCTATCAAACACTTAAATCAATTTGTGCAGATTCATTTATATCATTTTAATCATAACAGTCAATTTAAACTCAACATCTAAACATGATAATTTGGAATATCATTAGATGAAGTCTTAAGTTTATTGATAAATTAAGCTGATTTCAACAGATTATACAAACAATCCTATTTAGTTACGGTATTTTATTTTCTTCATTAATCGTATCTAACTGTCAGTTACTTAAATTATGAAAAGTTTTATTTACATATCATTAAATAACTACAAGAAGTTGCCAGTTGTAAATTGCGCCTAATTTCTAGTTGTATTCCTATTGGTTAATTCATGTTTAAAATTTGATAACATTAAAAAATAGGCAGTGAGTAGTGTTTCATACTTTTCCCCTTGTTAAATGCAAACTTGAATTTATGCATCTAAAATTACATCCCGACAATCAACTAATTTTAAGTCTAACTGACTATGCAAACGCATTCGCTAATGTTTAAATCTCATTTATGTAATTATAGATAGTCTTGTCAGTTTCTAAATATCACTCTTTTATTTTAGTAGAATTCTATGTTACTACTGTATTTATTTCAGTAGTTGAAAATATTAGTGAAGAAAACCTGGAAGTTCACCATTTAAGTAAGTATACAGAAAATACTGGAGATTGCAAATTATTTTCTCATTAGAAGGATGTACATAGTATTCACCTAAATTTTATCCGCCTTATCTTCTATACTGTGAAAGACTCTTACTTTACAACCTCCATCGTATATATACTCTCTGTGTGATATTATGTTGGTCACCTCATTACTGTAACCAAAAGATTCACAGGAACTGAATGAATTGTACACAAAGTAAAACTACGATCTGAGTTAGTCTCATTGTCATAAATAGTGATTATATTATTATAGTCGGAGCTGCTATCGTTTTCATATATGGAAGGACTACATATCCAGGAAAATTCCTGTTGGTATTGATACTAGACCCCGATTACTATTTCAGCAATATAACTATTTGACACGGAGTCTACTAGATTAGTTTCCATTTGGGTTTGATGAACTTCGTCGACACATAATTCTTTGCTGTCCTATTAAAATCATCAGAAGTTGCAGTTATTATGGAATTGGTTGCTTGATTACGCATGCAGTAACTATCAATGTGTATGTTCATTGTCAGTACATATAGACAACAAGATTGACAGTCTGTTATTGCTGAACATAATTTAAAGGTTGTTCATAACCATTAGCACGAACAACGAAGCTTTCCTACAATCAGAAATGAATGAATAAGGTTCTTTCTGGGTAATCTGAAGTGATCATTTATCAAATTTTTATTGATAAGTTTTGCTATCCTAAGTACTCACAACAAGTTGATTTAATTGCAGGGGTTTCACATTCTGGACTGAACTGCAGTTTCAACCAAATCTGATGTTCCTGTACAGGGCACATTCATGTTCAACAACTGAGATCTAATCCAAGACATCCGACGTTTGATATTGCTAACCGCTTGCTATATTTTATGATCTATTTCAATTTGATTAGTCAGTAGCTCTCACACCATTGGTCACATCTTATTGAAGGTATTAAATTACCCGCTGCAGTCGGTCGCTAATGATTCGTAACTGATTGGATGTTATGGAGGACTCTTCAATTAAAATCTAACAATCTTAATGACACCTATATAAGCATTATATGATATTATTTACTATGATAGTGCAATATATCATGTTTCCAAAATATGTTACAGTTAATTCATTCTACTTAATAATAAAGAGTAGTTTAATTCTAACATAAAATTCTAATACTATCTAAACGAAGATTTCACAAAAGTGGCCATAACAATAGTTAATAAATCGCTACTTTTACTTCTCGAAAGTGTATGTATCTGTTATTGTAGTTAATAAGTTTGTATCTTATACTCTAAGAACCTAGTAAATTGTATTGTAAACTTGAGAAGTGTTACTGATCTCTTCTCCAAACAAGTTCAGAGATGAAATAATAAATTGATATGTAGACCTTGATACTTAATTTTCTAGGAATATACATAACAACAGAATTTACTCAAACAGTCTGCTATTAGTTCACTTAGGTGCCTAAAAGCTAAGTCGAATATTCTGTTGCTATGTATACCTACCATAGGATAACTGCAAACATAGTGTGTGTTATTATTAGCTGGATTACGTAACATAAACTAGAGATTAACATAAGGTGACAATAATAAAGAAATAGTAAGCTGCAACAGTTTTTTCAGGTGATTTAAACTGTGTTAACATCTCTTTGAAGTATTTATATTAACCACTTGATTAATAACAAAGTCTTTCATCAATTTATGATTCAATTATGTTTCTTATAAAAATCGTCTTGAATCATTCACTATTCATTAAGCTTTATTAAACAACTATCTTGTTACAAAACTACTGATAAATTGTTTCAATTCATAGTAGTTGATAATTACTTCTATTTAACAAATCAGTTCTGAATAACATTCTACGTTATAAAAACACTAACATATTGTACTTTTATATGCTACATTAGAAAAGCAACTGATAGCAGCAAGTCTGTTTATCTTATACCTACCTGTAAGTCCATAACGATATTAACTTATCTTCAAGACGGAAATAAGAACACAAGTTTGATAGATCACATAGTTCAAGACTTACTATAATTAGACAGTGTTATATAATTCAGACATTTGTTTATCTATATACATTCATCTACAATGATCAATGTAATTGTTAACTGAATAAATTTCATTAAAATTATACGTGAATAATTATTTAAAGTACAACATCATATTGGTTTAGTTAACACAAAGAAATGTTATTTACATTGTGAGTAATTAGATGAAAATAACTCAGAAACTCCAACCCACTAGAAATCAGCTGATCATCATGTTAAGAATTTGACATGAATAGGTCAAGTTCTTTGCTTTAGGAACTTACTATATGCACACTAAAATGAATTCAATGGCTTGTTTACATATAGAAAAACTATAGAAATAATCCAGTTATTTTTATTCTTGATTTTCATTAGGTGACTAATAGACATTTCTTATTTACGTTGTCAAAGTGTTCATTTAAAGCAACAACCAGTTCTTGTTATCTTCTAAGTACTCAGAAAATATATTGACCTTAGTAAATTTTAGAAGATTAGAGTTATATCACAAGGTTTACGGAGATAATGGTCTATTATTGACTTGTGATTAGTAGAACAAGTATAGTGTAAAACACTGATACTAATACCTTAAGTATACCTTGATGAGACATTTTCCTGAAGTATAAGTCATTAAATTCATTGGTATGTTATTCATTTCAAGGAGGACAATACGTTAGTGAAATAAACATTAAGTTAAATGTCGACTTGATATGTCTAAAGCTGAAGTTTAGAAAAGGCTCTTAAAGACGTTACTAACTTGAAAATACATCCAATTCATGACTATAGATTATGAAAAATGTCACATACATGTAAACTGGTATTAAGTACAAAAATGGCTTAGTTAATCAACCCATGACTAATAGACTTGGCACATATACTCACTGATATGATTATTTAGATACTCTGTAATGTAGACACTTTGAAATAACTGACATTAAAATATTTGATTATGATTGGAAAATAATAAATCATGCTTATAAGAGATATCAATAGTAAGTTGTTTACTCGGTTCTCTAGAACAATTGCATTATTTAGAATTTGATAACAGAAGGTCCCCCCCCCACCCCTCCTACACACACTCTAGTATGCATTATAAGTAGTATATAAAACAGTGATAAAATGTAGTTACTATTATTGTAATCTTTTATTCTGTCTAAGTTTACATCTAAAGTATTTCACCTTTGATGATAGATAGATAGATAGATAGATAGATAGATAGATAGATAGATAGATAGATAGGATAGATATATAGAAGATAGCATATAGATGATAGATAGATGATAGATAGATAGATAGATAGATAGATAGATAGATAGATACTAGATCATGCATAATAGTGATGATGATGATAGGATCGATAGGATAGCTAGATACTCGATGCATCGCTGCTAGATCGCTCGCTCGCTCGATAGCTCTCTAGCTTAGAGCTGTCGTGCTCGCTCGATCGCTCGCTCGATGCTCGCTCGCTCGCTCGTCGCTCGTATAGCTCGCTCGCTCGCTAGCTCGCTCGCTAGATCGTCGCTGCTCGCTCGCTCGCTCGCTCGCTCCGCTCGCTGCTCGCTCGATCCTCGCTAGCTCGCTAGCTCGCTCGCTGCTCGCTCGCTGCTCGCTCGCTGCTCGCTCGCTAGCTTCGCTAGCTCGCATCGCTCGCTCGATCGCTCGCTCGCTGCTCGCTCGCTAGCTCGCTGCGCTCGCTCGCTCGCTCGCTCGCTCGCTCGCTGCTCGCTTGCTCGCTCGTGCTGCTTGCTCGCTCGCTCGCTCGCTCGCTCGCTCGATAGATAGATAGATAGATAGATAGATAGATAGATAGATAGATAGATAGATAGAAGATAGATAGATAGATAGATAGATAGATAGATAGATAGATAGATAGATAGATAGATAGATAGATAGATAGATAGATAGATAGATAGATAGATAGATAGATAGATAGATAGATAGATAGATAGATAGATAGATAGATAGATAGATAGATAGATAGATAGATAGATAGATAGATAGATAGATAGATAGATAGATAGATAGATAGATAGATAGATAGATAGATAGATAGATAGATAGATAGATAGATAGATAGATAGATAGATAGATAGATAGATAGATAGATAGATAGATAGATAGATAGATAGATAGATAGATAGATAGATAGATAGATAGATAGATAGATAGATAGATAGATAGATAGATAGATAGATAGATAGATAGATAGATAGATTAGATAGATAGATAGATAGATAGATAGATAGATAGATAGATAGATAGATAGATAGATAGATAGATAGATAGATAGCTAGATAGATAGCTCGATAGATAGATAGATAGATAGATAGATAGATAGATTATACTATAATTAGTAACAATGTAAAATATTGTTAAACTTATTGTAAAACATGAAAATCATCTAGGTGTAGTTAGAAAAATCTACTGTTACTACTGAATTCATTAGTCATACATGATAACCGATGAATTGTTTATGTATACTGAAGAAGTTGATTTATATGTGAAGTTATCATGGCAACATTTTTAAAAATCTACTTCATATGTTAGTTATTCATTTTATTCACAAGTTTTAATTGCCAAAAGCATTTAATTTATGCCTACAATAAGTTTTATTAGCTTCATATATTATGCTTACAACTAGACACATAGTAGAAGTAAACATAAACTATTGAGATAAGTGATTATGTAAGTAGTGATTTATTGAAAGTTTTCTATAATCAGATTAATTTTGGATTAAACACTGTGTATACAAAGTTGAATATCTTATCTTAAATCTAACAAGAAAGAAAATAACCTCAATTCAAATGATCTCATCATTCAACTGTATTCCTAGACAATAACTATATGAACATTATATTGAATAATCGGTATTCTTGTTGTTAGTTACATCATGAAATCTACATTCTCCTTAACTCACTCCCTCTCTCTCTTTATTTCTCTTTCTTCTCTTTCAACTTTATCCACACAGATAAACAGGTGAAATAAACATTTTTTACATTAAATTATTTGCTAAAAAATAAAATAAAGAAATTGAGTGTATTCAACCAATGAAATGAAGTAGTTACAAAACATCTGTTGGGAAAATTTTCCCAGAAAATTTGTTTATTTGTTGATCTTATTACCTTTTTTCATTTGTTAGTAATAAAATCATAGAAAGTTCTTCTATTCATTTTCATACTTGAAAAATAGTAAAAAAATTTTTGAAAGTTATGTAATTTTTCATATGAAAATTAAATAGACTGTAGGGATTAAACACAAGTGATTAGTACTTTTAATCAGTTTAAGTAGACAAGTTTTATAGTAAATTAGGATGAATTTGTATATTTCCATTGATTTGTTATAAATTGAAGTTGGTTAGTTTCAGTTGCTGTATGTGTATCCTTAGAGGATTGCCTCCTACTGTGAACATCAAAATTGGGATGCAGGTACATCCAGCCGATGAGTCTCATGAGCTTCCTAGATTCCACATGTCAGTCACAATTCAACTTAAATATTATAGTAAATGTTCTTATATACATGATTCTTGTTTTTGTAATACTTGAAATGGGAAAGAACAATGATTTAAAGGGAATATCATGAATTCATCTGATTTCATTCAGTTTTTTTATCAGTTGTTAAGCAAAAACGAATTAATATATACTCATATTGGTTATTGTTACGTTTGTTCTTAATTAGATTCTGTGTAGAACACTGATTATACAACTTGGATAGTTCGATATAATTTACGATAAAAGTTACATTCGATACAGTTTGAGCTAATGATAATCATTGATACTACACTTTGATATTTGGATACTTTAGTTTTCTTTCTGTTTCATCTCTTAACTAATTCAAACGATAAACTTTGTAAGGGAGATTTTTGTAAAAAAGTATGGGAAATCACATTTAGAATATATAACTCAATAAAATATTATTTAATTTACAGTGGAATAATTTACAAGTCAAATGAATCTAACTTACATTGAATTGTCTTTAGGATAGGGAAATTCTGCAGTTATAAATAAAGTATGTATAACTTCTGATTGATGTTATGAACTGAAATTGATCAGTCTCTATTATCTTATTCCTTATCCATGGGAACTGCCTGAATAGGAACGTGTTAACACTCAAGTTTCATTTTTTTGACTGACTTCATTTAATAACTTTGTATTAAACATGATGGTACTCAAAATGAACAGAGTGATTTCAAGTCCATGTACAACAATCAGTTTGAATAGAGTTGCACTTAGCTGACGGGTCCAAATTTAACAACCAAGTTTGGATAAAATTAATACAGAATTTTAAACATGATTTCACCCGTAATTGTATTTTAAGGTATTGGGTATCCCCTTAGGTATGCTTAATTATTGGATTTAGTTAGACGTAAATATGTAACGATTCTTTGGTGGTTCGAGTAATTAAGAAAAAGTACCAGGACCGAATAAGAACAACTATAATCAAATGTTATTATCAAAATTCTAGAATCTGTAGAAGATGACTGGAGATTTTAGCAATCATGTTTAACCAGTGTCTAGTTTATCTATAACACAATTCGCTAAAATCTGTAACTTTAACAATTCTGATTTTAAATATATTACAGGTTACTGATGAGGGTCAAATAAAATGAAATCATTTAATTAATCTCATTATTCATGTGGTGAAAGATTGACTAATGAACAATATTATTCACCAATCATTAACTCAGTGTTAGGATTCATCTAATTTAAAGTTTATGCAACCTTATTATCGATATCTCTATTCACTGTTCGATAAATAATCTCTTTAAGTACGATGCTATTTTTGCAACTACTAGAGTACATGAAAAGAAACCAGGAATTTGAGATGATTCAGGATTTTGCGGGTGTTATGTCCTTTGAACTGGAAATTTTGATAGCCGAATTTTCACTTTTTCTATCCAGACAATGTAATCAGTTTACTATTCAGAATGAATTGAGCTGTTAAAATTATACACAAATATGTTAAAGGGAGAGACACTAACTCACTTCTTTTTATGAAGTATGTACTGACGATGATGTTTAGAGTGACGATGAAAGCCTCATGATGCAATTATTCAGCAACGAGAATATATAACTGTCAAATAATATGAGTTTTCAACAATGTCGCTAGCTACTAACAAAGTATATAAGTAGTACATAGCGTCACTATCGAATATACAATACTATAATTAACAATCGATTTATAATCTATTAACTTTAATTTTTACTATACATTTTTTGCATTCGGCTATCAACTATAACTGCAACTGATATGAATTGATCAATATACGAAATTCATCAGGTTGGGTTAAATCGTTAGGATGATGACGTGACGTAAAATATCGTAACATCAACATCAAAATGGATTCCTTATTTAAAATAGCTTATACATATTCTGAATGTAAAATGAAGGCGAATTGATAACAAAGCCTACGTTGAATGACTGAGTTTAACCATAATACTTTTAATACATACAGTGTCGTATGCAGGGTCATTCTCCATTCATTTGGAGGTGAGAATAGGAAGGAGGGAGAGGAATATTGCATATTCGTATGGAATCATTACCACTGACTTCATTTTAGGCATCAGAAGTTATCTACATGTATTTGGTGTCAACCTGTTCAGTGCAATACAGCCCAATATGATGAATGAAAAGCACAAATTTAGTGAAACTTATATCAAAAATATGCTAATATTCGAAATTCAACAAATTAATGAGCTGGAATATGATAGAAAGTACGGAGTATGACAGAATTAATAAGCATTAAATACTTTGTGGATAACGTTGATTATATAACCTGAATTATATAGACCAACAGAAAGGCTTTGAAATAGATAATGCATGAGTCAAGATGAAATTCAATGTCAGCCAATCACTTCTTACGCTGTATGCTTCACAATGATATCTAAATTATATTCGAGCAATAAATAATATGGCAGGACTATAGAACAGGTAAGTGTGAAAGATTTTGAAAGTAACCTGAAGAAAACTAAACCTAATTCAGTCAACCAGAAAACAAATTATGAAAGAGATCAGTTTTTCTATTACCTACTAGTGGTTGTAGTTTTCCAAACTATACCACGTTGTGTTTCTACTATTTATATGAACTTTTGAAGTAGGATTCATAATGATACTGTAGTCTCAATGGAACTTCTTGTCAGATAACAGTCTGATTAATCAACGCAGTCTTACTAACTCGGTAGATGAATGCACAACACTGAAATATAACTCTATCTCAGCTTGTGCAGATGTATTTAGCTATATTTGTCTACTTCCGTTGGATAAAGAAGTCTTGATAAGTAATCTTTCTTCGATAAAAATAACTAATTATCATTTCTTCGTTAGGATTGGCTAGCATACAATAAATAGTCGGTAAATGTAACCGAAGTAGGCTCAGCAAACTTGAAACTGTAATTCGTTTTCTGATTGTCCCTTACATAATACTCCATGAAAGATCCAAACACACAGTCTATGACATTATTGCTAGACTATTCAGACCGTAGTGTAGTACACACAATGTTTAGTCATATATTCGCATATGATGTTACAATTTAACTGACAGAATCTGATCAACAACAAGGACAACACAAACGTTACATTACATTATAAACATTATATCACTACTTGGTGATCAGTCAGTGTAAGTCTCACTTGAATATGAAGTATCATTCACTCTATACTTTGAAAAGTCCAAGACGTTTATCATTCATATTGTGGGAATAAATCTTAGTCTCATATTATCAGTCATGACATCAAACTCATACTGACTTCATTTTATTACATATCAATTTATCACATTCACATGTCTCATAAACTGGTCATGATTCTATACAAGTTAGCTTTATTAAAGTATACATCTAAAAATATTCTTATTCTAATAGTTCTCACTAGGTATTACAGTGCGATGAAATGTAATCAATGAAATATGCATGAATACATGAAAGTAGAATAGGCATGAATACTTAGATTATGATGCAACATCCCTGATGTTATTCTAGCTATGATGTTCAAGCTATTAAATATACAGTTATTTCAATGGGATAGTTGATTCTATATAACTGTGTATATACCACTTGCTTTATATTATTATTACATTTATTCCCCTTATTTGTATCCTGTTTTGATTATGTTGCAATTTAATATCAGTAGAAGGAAATACTTTAAATGCTTAAGTTATTGTCTTCTCAACCTAACATTACGTTCAATTCATGATCTTATTGACAGATTTTGTATTTATGTACCTACAGAGTAGGATACTTGTCGCCAGAAATTCTTTACTCTTCATACCCGAACAGAAAACAAAATTACTGTAAAGTATGAAAGAAGCTCAGCTTCCATGATTAGTTCATGGGGGAAAATAAGAGTTTTTATAAATTTCTATAAATGTAGAAAAATGTAGAAACCAGAAAAAGTTAGCAAGAATCTTAGCTGTTATCCAAACCAAGATACCTGGAGTTATCTTGTGAGTTTCCAAAAACAGAGAGTTGTAAAACGTATTTCTATCGTTCTCCCCCATCTTTTGAAGGCATTTTTAGGAAGTTATCGAATGCTTACAGTACTATCTTCCTAAATAAAATATTCGAAGGTATATGTGTACCCAACCCTAGGTAGTAGGACAATTATAGGTTTTCCTATATTTTTTGGAAGTGACAGAGTAGTAAGTAAATAGAATCGTTTTACTTTTTCACACCTAACGAATTTAGTAATGCTTGAATATGACGTAATCTTCTTTGTACAACACGTCTAAGATCAAATATAGAGCAGAAATGAGCTTGTTATTAGTTGCTATCAACTAATCACTTCAAATCACTTATCATTAAATATTCCATAAAAAGATTCTTCAAATGTCTATTACCATTTCAAATTGTAGAATAGTTGTGCCTTCACAATGATTCTAATATTCACAAAGATCATAAGAAATAACAAGGAAACATGATTAGCACAAATTATTATTTAAGTTATATCATATAGTATGCAAGAATGATGATAAGCGCATTAATTGTACAAATTATTAGTGAACTGAGCTACTAATCATCATGTTAGTATCTACTCTTCAGTGCTACACATTAATGCTACCCATTGTTTTTTGACAGTTGCCTTGTTAAGTGAATCATTCACGTTTAGAACATACAATCGTGAAGTAAACATTATCACAACAGGATTTATCCTCAAAAAATGTGAGGTTCTTTTAAAGTAACTTGGAATATAACTATAAACACGAACCTTACATTATAAGGTTATTAGGTAGCTAGGTTGAGTCGAAGCTCTGTACAAAAGAAGGAACTTTCTACAGAAACGTTTAGTAAGAATACACAGAAAACATTTGGCAAAAAAATAGACGATAAATAGGTGTGTCTATTGTCACAATAGAGTCTAAGGTTCAAAGAACATTGTGGGATAGAACTAGGTACAGCCATCTAAAAATGTAGTGTATTTAAGTAACCGTCAATAAACAAGGTAATTATAATAGAAAAATAAATCGAACGTTAGGAAATGAAACGAGAAACAAAAAGAATGTTCGTATTTACTGGAATGCCCTGAATATTTAATGCAAAGTAATTAGTCGTATAGAAAAATATACCATAATTAAATGAAGTTAACATTGTAATATAAAGACGAATAAAAAAACCTTTCATAGTTGACAGGTAAGTGGAATCTAGGTAGCATATTTCGTCTTGGAACTCATCAGCTGGATGTACATGAGAATCGCAGAAATGACGAAACTCATGTCGAGGCTTTTATTTACTATCTACAGTCCAGTCTCAATCATACTTATTAAATGTCACTGTGTCGAGACAATTTATTCGTTGTACACATATATTCACCCTGACTAATCATTTCAATCTATAATAACACTTTCCATAAAAAGTATTTAACATTATCTATAAATGTTGTGCAATGAAATTTATTTTTTCATAAAGTTATACTACTTATAAGTAGTTCCATTTTTATAAAGAATATTTACTACTTGATAGCCATTACATCCTAATAGAAAATAGCAACACGTTCAATTCGAATAAATGAAGTATTCATGCATTTAACACTATCAGGTGTATAGGCACACTATCGCATACAACAATACACAGAATAGAACAGTATACAGATTAAGTCTAATTTTTTTTAACTTTGAGAAAACTAAATTCACAATGAAATAGAAAACACTGGTTGTGTAAACAAATATGATCTTGTGTAAATAAACACATTCATTATTCTTTTTTTTCTTCTTCTCCATTTCCGTTTTCTATTCATTTCTGGCTTTTTATCTTCTTTGCTTACTCTTTCCGTGTTTTTCTCATTTTGTTCATTGTGGGTTGCTTTCTTTTCTTGTCTATTTTTTTTCTTTCTAAGACAGAATGAATTCATGAATAAACGTGATGTGTTAGGTGTTTATGGAATTTTCCGACGGTAACAGCATATGTTTTAGTGTTAGTGTTACTGTGTGAATGAATGTATACGTGAGTGTATTTGGTATGCAAATGTAGGTTCACTTATACATATATATATCTGTTGATTACATATTTCATTATTAGTAAAAAAATATTTATTATTTATGATTAATTAAAACAAATAGACTTCAAATGAGTAAATTCAAAAGTTAGGCGTAAATGATACACATAGAAAGTTGTCAGTAATACCCGACATCAATCTTCAGTATTTGCTCAATACAGATAATTTTATCAATTGTACATACATAGTAACACTAAGTGAATGAGATCAATCAAATAACACCTGTTAATTCACGTGGATCATAAGCCACTAAACAGCATTCTGTAATCAACACTGTCCTGGGATTTTTTTTTTCTAGTTTTTTCCAAGTGCTATTCATTACTTTCATAATTGCCTGTAATTCTCGGAGAAATTCGTTCTTTGGTCTTCTCTTTTCTTTTAGCTCTCAAGATTTCAAGTTAGTACTTGTGACTAAGTTTGATTATTTCCTCAATATGCAAACTATCCACCTCCAGCATCTTTTCCTAATTTCTTCCTTAGATGGAAGATGAGAACAAAAGCAGTATTATTATTCTTAGTATTGATAATAGTAGGAGTGTTGGTACTAGTAGTTATGGAAGCAGGTTAAACAGTACTAGTAACAGCCTGGTTAAATGCTTAGTGTACCTATTTGCCAACTAAGCACATATCAGAATCAACTATCCTGTTTTTGGCATAATTTTAAATTAATAATTGTAAATATCAACTGATTTTTATGTATCCACTTATATTTCTTACTATCGGTATGTTCAATAGGAAAAGTCACACTTTTTGACATGCAAAGTTTTTAGTCCAACAATTGAGTAACAAGGGGCAACTACATTGGAAATCTTTCATTTTAAATAAGATTAATGAAAAAGAAAACAACAGAATTCAGAACAGCATTTCTCAACTGAAAAGGAATGCCAGATACTGACTACGGAAAAAAGAAAACATTTATATAGTATTTACTTCAGTGGTAATTATAAAATGACTGACTACAAAAGTGATTACAAATATATTGTATTTAGTGAGAGCCTCAGTTCTATATTAACAGAACTCGGTGCTTTCAACATTACTGTTCCTTCCTTTTTCTCCTTTTGTCTTACTTATCATCATCTACAAAGAGGTGTCCTTGATGAGTATGCAAATTATCTTCCTAGTTGTATGTCCGTTTGTTCCTTTTGTAACCTCTGTGAAATAAATGGCTTTTAAAAAATTTACAGTTTAGTTTAAATATACCAATTAAATTAAAATAAGTTCATTCAGAGAATGAATCTCTTTTGAATAAATTCATTTGTAAGACTTGTACAATTCATTTAAGTGCCA